>OX467717.1:6739557-7339557 GCA_950111635.1 Agelastica alni
AGAGAATAGCATTGAAGACGCTTCAACAGTAAAAATATTGTTAGTAATAATTAAGCATTGTTTATAACAATTGAATATTCTTACTATTAAAAAATGATTATTGATCGTAAAAAAAATTTCAGTTGTTATAAACAATTGAAAATAGCTCCTGCTTATGAAATAATAAAAAAAAGTTTAAAAGAATACGGTTAACATAAACAGAATATTGTTAATGATAATTATAATTTGTTCTAAACAATTTAAAATGGTTTTTTTATAATGATTTTAATAATTATTATAACAACAAAACATGATATTTTTTCATTCTTTGCACTAAGCAGTTAGTGGTGTGGACCTCTCGGGTCGCACCCAGACCACTGATATTTTTAGATTTTGTTAAACAACAATCTTTATATTCTATAGTGAACGTGAGATGGCGCTGTCAATGATAAAATGTCGGATTGAGGTGTAAACAACAAATATCCTGTCATTTGATCACTTGTAAAACCAAATTTTTTATTAAAGGGAATTTTCGTTGGCTTGGGCATAAGTTGATTTTTTGTGTTAAACTATTGGATTAAAGCTAGATTTAAGGTTTGTTTTTGACGTTTCAGTTTTATTATCACTGGACTCTTGTTAAATATATAGAGGTTATATTTTAGTGGTTAAATGCCAGTAAAGACTATGTGTGTCGCCCAGGTATCAATTTTGGTTTGTTTTCGAAGTTTTTTAGTTCTGTTGTCCCTGGAATTCTTGTTGCATGCCTATGAAAGTAGAAAAATTAATTTAGAACATATTGTATTAAGTGGGTAAAAGTGTTTGACCAATTAAGAATTATATATTATAATCCAATTAACTTCGGTCAATTCTATCTTTCTTAATTATGGAATGTTAATACTTTAACACCGAAAGTTTCTTGCTAGGATAAAATTCATCTTTCAAACGCTTTCTCTGTGTCATTGTAAATAATCACAAATAAAATGATAGATCATTAGACAACAATATCCAACTTACCACTAAAAATCATCCTTCACAAAGTGCTGCAAACAAACATAAACTTTGAGATTGGTTTTCCTATCTTTAAGATTATCTTTCATTCCTGATCTGCCTTAGGATTTGAAGAAAATGTATGCAAAGATATAATATAATGTATTGTGGAACAGCATATTTTTTTCGATATTATCTTCATATCACATTTTTTAATCCTTTGCATTTTCGGATTTTGTGGTTTATTAACACCAATTCTTTACAAAATATCGTTCAAATATAACACTTTTAATGCTTAAATTGCTCAAAATAATATATAAAGTTCACTTTTTACCCGTATAAACAAATGGAGGTAAGTTTGTTGTTTACACCTCGAGAAGTTCATACGATCAATAATAGATGTCACCCACTTCGTAATTCTTGCCTATTGTGTTTTTCGTTTTGTAGTCAGTAAGTAAGTAATAAACAACAAATGAAATATTAAAAAGTTTATTTTAAATATCAGAAAAACATAACTAACAGCTATTCTACATTAACAGCATAATATTGTGCAACATTGTAAAAATGTAGTGCTATTCATATGTGTAGGATTAAAGATAAAAGTTGTATACATGCATTTGGATAAAGTTATAGGAAAACGTTGGATAAAGGCAATTAATTACATACTTAAATAGGTCAAATTGTTATTCCCCAGAAATTACTGGAATCTTATTTTAACCACTGTGCTATATCTGCATCTCTTAATTTTTTTAAAAGCAGTCTTTTTCCTTAACTATATTATATCTCATAAAGTATAAGTAAGTGGACCAAAAGTCTGGAAACGGACCTTCTAGATTACATAGAATCATAAGTGTTGCATAAGGCTGAACTCGCATTAAAGAGGAGATTCCAATAATGGCTGAGTATACAGGGTGATGTATTTAAAAAACCAAAGTAACTAATTATATCAGAGAAACCGCAAATCTGACAACATTGCAAATGTCAAATCTAGAATCTTCGTATCTAAAAATAGGCTTATCCTACATTTTGTAAAACTCCGACTAGCAATTTACGAGTTAATTGTCCGTATCCAGACTTTTGGTCCACTCTGTATTATGCATTGTATCATACGATACATTTTAGTATGAATACATCGTAACTTTATGTTCATTAAAACAATTTTGGTGCATTTTATCAAGTTGACAAGTTGATGTCATTTGACACTTTATTTAATTATTAACCGTCCATTGTTGTACGTATCTATTAAAAATGTCAAAATGTTAAATTTAATTCATGTGAAATTCAGTCACTTTTTTTACAAAAAATATGATAAACTTTTATTATAACAGGAGTAGAAGCAAACTCAAAATATCGACAAATCGGTAATATTAGTGTATAGGTTGAAAATGTCTAGAATGTATAAATATTCGTCACTATGGTGCATTCATTTAATAATTTTTTTTTAATTTAAATAATTTTTCCGATTTAGTTGTTTTTACGTAAATTCCCAAATTGTACCCAATATTATTAATTTAACACTCCATAATAAAATTTAATATAAATCTTGCTTATTGAGCCGTTACCTAGCAACCCAAATACGCACATCGTGCGATAAAGACCCGATTAAGCACGCTTTTGAGTTTAATATTAACAGTTTATGATGCATGCTTACTAAAAAATTATTACCGAAATAAAGGCTTGTTATTTACTACGATTAATAACGACCTACAGCAAAAGGAACACCCGTAAGATACTGTGAGTGTTAGTTAAAAATTCTGTACCGTATGGTAACATTTAAATTATTCATCTGCCAAAATTGAAATCTTAATGGAACGTCATTAGATAAAGCGTCAAAGTAGCAGCAAAAGAAGAGATGGGGTAATACAGAAAAGAACACAAAAATAATGGTGTAATGAAAAATGTAAGAAAGCAACAACAAAAAAGATACAAGCAAGACCTAAGTGGCTTAGAACAAATAAAATAGCAGATAAAATGAGTCATGAAGAATTAAGAAAACAAGCCAAGAATTTTATAAGAAGAGATTTGGTAGGAGATAACATAAAAAGAATTGATTAAGAAGGCGGTAATAGAAATAGAAAAAACTTTTACAAGAAAATTATAGAGCTAAACAAAATCTACAAAGGCAAAACCAAGTGAATAAAAAATTAACGTGAGTGTCGTGGAACACTCGGTTGGAACGAAGTTCCTTTCGTAGTACATTATTATTGACAAACGTATTATATTTTCTCTAACGCTTGTTTTTGCATTTTTTGACATTGTTGCTTTTTTGGTTGTTTTTTGTTATTTAATTTGTCAACTAATTGGTAATAAAAAAATAAGAAAGTCGTAATATAAAAACTTTAGGTTTAAAATAAATAGTCCACATATTTGCCAATTGCAAAATTAACGCGTAGCATAGAAATACTTAGCAACGCGAAGTCTATTTGGGTAGTCTACGTGTTTGTCAAAATGACAATTGCAAAGATAACGCGCATGCACGTTCTGTTGTAGAGGAGAGGAGAATCGTGGCATAGAAATACTTGAAAACGCGACGTCTATTTGTGTGGACCACGTGCTTGTCAAAATGACAATTGCAAAGATAACGTGCATGTGCGTTTTGTTTTAGAGGAGAGGAGACGCGTAGCATGGAAATACTTAGCAAAAGTTATCCATAGCGCGTATTCTATTGGCTGTGCCCAGTCATAAGTGCGCGCTTAATGGTTCAAGTCATCCAATAAGTTTGCACCGGCTGCGCAGGTATAATTGGTACACGGCATATGCGTCTAATAATTCGTGTTTTGTGACAGAAAAATCTTACACTTTAATTCGCCTAGCACCCATCCGCCAAGCCCGTACCGTGCGATAAAAACTTCATTCCAAAAAAGTTCGCGTTTAAAAAAAGGGTAGCGAACCGCAGGTTTGGTGTGACGTTGGAACTTCAGGAAAAATCAAAAACTACAAAGATATTTTTATATTTCTTACAAAAAAACGGTAAGAGATAACTCGAAAATTTCACTATTTTATGCACACTATTTGTAGCTGTTTTAGGGCAAGGACTTTAAAAACTCCTCTCATTAAAAAATGGATTAGATAATTTAAAAGTTAATATTATTATTATCACAAAATGACAACAGCCAAGAATAATCTTTATAGATTTTAAGAAATACACTAGCAAGTAGCAAAAAATATTAGTGATGAAAGAAAATGAATAAATATAAGTTAAAGTAGTAGAGAGTGTGTTCAAAGAAAATATATTCAATCAGTGTATAATACCAGTTTTGTTATATGGCACAGAGACCCCAACACCTACCAATGCAACTATAATAAAATTACAGGTAACTCAGAGAAAAATAAAGAGATCGATGCTTGATCTGAGCCTAAGAGAACGTGTCAGAAATGAAGATATACGGAGAAGATCACAGGTAAATGATGTCGTGTAGCACATACTAAGATCAAAATGGAAATGGGCCGGACACATAGCAAAAATGAATTAAGAGTCTGAGCGTTTTTCTAAAATGTTGACGGGGTTCCTGCAAATGAGTCTGTTTCATTTTCGGTTAGCCACCCTTTATATACGACTGTTCGTAGAATCTGTCCAGACGTGCTTTAAAGATATTGATGTTGTTTGACATGCGATTTGGTAGAAAATACTATCGTATAGTTGTCCGTTAAAAAATAATAATCCACAATTAGGTATATAAACGAAAAGATATGAATAATATACCAGTTTATACAAATAGTTAAAAAATTTGCAATAAAAACTTTGTTAATATACGTCAATAATATTAACAATAACTTACATCATAATATGATATTTATATAAATTTTGTAAATATAAATTTATGATATAACATTGAGCGTATGTAGCTTATTCTCTAATTAAAAAAGAAGATAGTTGTCTATAATTAATAAAAACCACACCAATTATTCTACGATTTTAATATTATTTAGAATAGCGCTTTTATAAATGAAATGAAATTCCAGCAGGAATGCGAGTAATAAAATCCGTTTCAATTTTAAATGAAATAAAAATACATAAATTAAGGCTAGGCCTTCTTTTGCCATTTATAATTGCCTGATTTTTTAGTCGCTTAAACTTACCTGACTAGAAATTGCAAAATTGCAAGTGGAGACCTAGCCTTACATATTAGTGGTACAAATATACAAAACATAAATGTATTACAAATTTAACACGTTACCTTAAAAATAAATTAATAAAAATAAATTTAAAATGACAAACTGAGCAATATAATTATCTGTAAGTGCTGGACAATTCTTCATCAATAATATTAGCAATCATACTCTATCAAAACTTAAACCAGAAATTATTACCATCAGCTTCTAAAATTTTAATTTACGTATTTATACATGGTCGCCTATTACCTACATAAGAATAATGTTCAGATCATGCATGCACTAACCATTAATATTAAATGCAAATAAAACTAATGAGAAGGTATGGGATGTGCAAACGGAATTTGGGAGAGGAAAGGACATGGATCAGATCTTTTCCTTACGAAGTATAATTGAAAAATTCTTGGCTAAAAGTCAACAGGTCTACCGCGCTTCTTGAACATTGTAAAAGGCCTATAACAAAGTGGTGAGAAATAAATTGTGGTCTATGTATGGGGTGAACGGTAGTTTAATAAGAAGACTAAAATCACTTTGTGCTATGAGGTGTACATAATAGTAGTTTATAAATATTTCAAAGTATGTTGGTTTATGATACTAATCTGTTATAATTTTGTTTGATTTCATACATCCGAAAACGCAACCCTGTCATTGTTTTTATATTTCTACGGTTAACTAAAGTCTGAAATAATAATGATTAAAGTCATTATTACAGTCAAAAGATCTACCGCGCTTTTGTGGACTTGGAAGAGGCCTATGACAAAGTGGTGAGGAATGAATTGATGAACGAATTGTGGTCGTACACGGACTGGTTACACATAAATAAAGGTGTTAGACAGGGATGTGTGGCTTTACCAAGGTCAACTTGTATAGAGATAGTTTAAAATATTTAAAAAAGAGTGCGTATGAATTAAAAATGAATGATATGATCGTTAAATGACTCATTTCGCATAATTTGAAGAGCAGTTGCAGGCGATGGTTAATATTTTTTGCACGATGCCTTTAAAATCAAAGGGATAAAGGTAAATGTAAACAAGACAAAAGTAATAGTAAAGTAAGCATGACTGCGAGGTGCTGTTTGGAAGAAAAAGTCACCTACCATAGACCTATTATCAGAGGAGACAAAACTATTTATTTTTAAACACGATCATACATCTCCACTTTCTGGTCGACTGTATCATCTTGATTATAACAATTATAACAACCTAAATAATATAATCCATTTTATGGAATAATGACCCATTGAACTATTTTATTCCGTTAGATCATAGAAATGTGTTGCTCAATAAGCGTTTGTATATTTCTACGGTGAACTAAAGTCTGGGATAATAATGATTAAAGTCATTATTAAAGGCAAAAGATCTACCGCACTTTTGTAGACTTGGAAAAGGCCTATGACAAAGTGGTGAGGAATGAATTGTGGTCGACATTCCCTATGTATGGGGTGAGCGATAGTTTGATACAAACACTGAAATCACTTTACGAAAATTCCACTGCTTGTGTCAGGATAAAGGCAGCTTATACGGACTGGTTTAACTTTGAAAAAGGTGTTAGCTAGGGATGTGTGGCTTTACTATGGTTGTTTAACTTGAACAAAGACAATTGTTTAAAATATTTACAAGAAAGTGCGTATGGTTTAAGATGAATGTTTTGATATTTAGATGCCTCCTTTACGACAATGATCAGCTCATATTAGTTGCAGGCAATGGTAAATATGCCTGAAAATCAAAGGAATAAAAGTAAATCTAAGCAAGAAGAAAGTAATGGTTTTTAAAAGAGATGAAAAAATGATAAACTGCAAGGTGTTGATTAAAGGAGAAAGAGTGAAACAAGTGAATGAGTTTGTAAACTTGGGTTCAAAGTTAACGAAAAACAGGAAGTATGACTGTAACATTGTTGATAGAAAAACAAATGAAAAAATGCATAACTTTATAAGCAGCCAGAAAATGTCAAAAAAGGCACGTCTGGCTGTGCATAAAGAAGTGCTGTTTCTAAAACTTATGTACCGACAAGCATGAATGAAAGTAAAAAAAGCAAAAAATGTGTGTAAGAATCGCACCAAGTGAAAGAAAGCATGTTGAAGAAGTGAAGGTGTGGTTGGGTGGTAACCAATTCGGTTTAAATCGGCACTCGACGTCTGCTTTGTTGGAAATAAAGTGGGGAGACCTTTGACAGGTCCCTCTTTTTAAAATTTCATCTCTTTATTTATTATTTAAATTGCTAATTGCACTTTGTAAAATCACTGACAAGCAGCTGACAATTAAACTTAAACTAGTGTACTGTCGCCAGAATTCCAGTAAAAAAGCAAAACGATGTTAAGCTACGCTTTATTCATGTTAAAATTCTATCACGTGACCGCATTTGACGCTCATCAAGCGTTAGCTGAAAATGCACTTTTAGGGTGAAATTGGGTTTTAAGAAAAATACTTAAAGTTCCAATTTTGGATGTTCGCTATCGCTGCAATAAGCAATGCTTTAATGTAAAAAAAATCTGTTTTATAATTTATAAACGGCAAGATAATTATTTTTGATTGTGTGGCTCTAGCAACTATAAACGCTGAGGGTAAACAGGAATCTTGACACATTGTTTTGTTTGCTCCACCCCTTTGTTTGTTTTATCCCCAGCTCTTACTAGAAAAGCATATTCTGTCTCACACCAAAAGCTACTGCCAAATTTTTCATTCAATGTAAGTAACTTTTGGGTAAGATTTCATTTAACTCTACCTTTTAAAATAATTTTTTTATTTTAGTCTTAAATAAATTAATTATTCTAATATTGTTACAAAACGATCCTTTATTTGTGATTGATTTTATTACATTAGATTAAGTGTTTGCAAATGTGCAATGTGATATTGTAACATTAATTAACCAATATAAATTGTTTAAAAAATGGTTATATTATGAATAAATATTCATTTTTTACAGTGTGTTTAAATAATTATTCTTTGCGGTTAGTTAAGGATACATAAATATTTATATTTTGGAAACCTTACTATTGATACATGCGATTAGATTTCAATAATAAATAGCAATAAAAGACTGTATTAAAAGTTTAAAACTTCATACAATATCATCAACATTATATGTGTAAAGCAACGGTCAGTTAATGTAAAGCAGCTTAAAAGCCATGAGGAGTTAAAATTTTACTAAAATTACTATCAAGAAAATTTTGGAAACAGAAGAGCATTAACCAATGGTGAACTAAGTTAAGCTATATGTTAAAAAATATCCAGTAGTGTAACTGTTTTTTTATTGTCGTATTCTTTCTTTCCATATTTTTGGGTAAAAACGTAAAGTGTATAGTGTTGCCTATCTAAACGCATGTTTACTTATCTCCTATTTCTTGCAGCACGTTTAATGAATAAAATAAATAACAATGAAAAATAAATTAAAATGATAGAGAGCTTCCTTCAAAAATAAAATGGCCACTAACCTCGGAGTTTCGCTCGATAACTTAGCTGTCGAGCACAGACGCAATAACGTTCTTATAATTACACGTGTATTTGTATAATGGGTACAAGAAAAAGCTTATCCATTATCGTTACGAAATTTCATAAAGCGGATAGTTACTGAAGTACTTGGACGCCTTAAAAACCCAACTGTCATGTTTACCATTAAAAAGCGCAAGCTGGGGAACTTTGGACATATTCTCCGTGATGAAAAATACCATCTATTCCAATTAATAATAAATGGCAAAATTAATGGCCAGAGAGGTCCGGGCAGCCGTAAAACGTCCTGGCTTAGAAGCCATCGACAATAGGGAGATTTTAAGCCACCTATTTGAACAGCAATATACTTTATGCGTTATTCATCGCATGCGCAATAGCGCTAAAATAAGGGATAACGTTATTAACCAATATTGCTTTACGTTATTAGAGTTGAAATACCGTTCACTTAACAAAGGATATTGATTTTGCCATGGTGCCTGTAGAACATTTATATTTAAGTTTTATCGTAAACTCGAAAGTCTATGATAAATACATGTAAAATTCAGAAAATATGAGTAAGTCTATAGTTTTCACCATTTTTACCACTTTTTTTTTAATATGAAATGAAAAAATTTCATAAAATTAAATGTTATGGCAACATCGGATATGGAAATTAAAGAAAAGTCGCTAACGTCACAGCAAGTATTGTACCTATCCTATCTTTGATGTTGTGAAGCATTTGTTCCATAGTAAATTTAAAAGACGAATAAGCAGTTTAAATAAAAAAATTCGTAAATGATTATTAAACTATCACAAAGTTCATTTATAGGCTTATAAATGTTACTGATATCTGTCACGTAAATAACGGAAGAATGGGATGGCTTAAAAACTCATTTTCGAATACGTTATTAACGTACTGTATTTACTTTAATAGTGGATAAAGGGATATAACGTATGATGCTCAAGTTGTGGCTTAAAATCTCCCTAATGGTATGGAACCAGCACAACGTCACTATTCCGAAATGCAGTAGATAAAGTAAAGATAGCGATGAACTCAAATCTCTGAGATAACTAAAACTCCCTTTAAATGAAAACTTTGGTTCTACAAGTGATCAAATGATAAAATATTTGTTGTTCACACCCCGATTCGAGATTTTGTTATTGACAGCGCCATCTTGCGTTACGTGATTTTCCCTATATCTCTACCAAACGAGAGTTGAGTCGTGTTGCCATCCGTTCTTTTTCATCCCTTGGGGGTAAGACGCGAATATAACCTGTTAGTCACACATGCACACTGATTCGTCGTACAATATCTGTGGTGTTGTGGCCCAAAAAGGGCAAATATCTCGTTATTATCATGTGACTAAATTGTTAAATATACTGAGTGATAAGAAACTCTCAGGGTATATTTTTTTAACAACGAAACATTATTGCATTATTGAGAACGCTGTGGTGTAAAAGAAGATGTGGTTACAAAGATAGATAAAGAAATGCTTAGATGGTTTGGACACGTAGAAAGGATCGATAAAGGAAGATTGACGAAACAAATTTATAAGGCGAGTGTAAATGGACAAGTCGGTAGAGGTCGACTTCGGAGAACATATCTCGATCAGATCAACATTGTTTTAAAAAAATGCCAGGTCAAGAGTACCAACAACCAACGAACATGTATGAGAGCACTGATGAAAGTAAAGGAAGCAAAAAATGTGTGTAAGAACCGTAGCAAGTGGAAGGAAGTGGTATCTGCCTACCCCTATGGAAAAAAGGCGTGACTTTGCGATCACAACACTACGTTTTTAAATTTCATTTATTCTAGTTTTAATTCTTTTCGACGCCAATGTTTTGACAACCTTTCCCTTTTCCCTTTAACTGTAGTATTAATTCCGCATAAGACCAATAAGGTCGAAAGTAGTTGTCTCTCCGGCCGCAAAGGGCGATGGTTGAAAAGTATTGTTACGACAATCGTAGCAAGCGGCTGTCATATAGTTCCTTTTTCCACGGCGATTAAACCTTGCTTGTTGTATTTCTTCGACCGTCGATAGTGGCGAGTCTTTTCATTCGTTAGTTTTCACGGCTTTGAATTAATTTCATCGCTTGCAGCAGTCGGGAAAAGTGCATTGTGTTTTTGAAGATAGAAATACCTATATTTTGATTTAAATAAAACGATAAAAAACCAGCCGAATTGTGATTATTCCAGCTCACTATATCGAAGTTAAGTATTCATTCCTCCCGTGTAGAAAAAATGGAATTTGAAGCCCCCGATTTTTACAATTGTTTTAAATGCATGTCTGTTGCTGATGTATAGTACCTTAACCTTTACAATTTTTTAATAAAAAATTCCTCAAAGAAATATGCTGCTTAGTTTTTTTGGCTTTAAGATACACTCAGTCCAAAAAGTCTCCATAAACTACAAGCTTTTTATAAATATTTTTTGTTATTTTAAACCGTAACATTTCAATAAAATATTTCGCGGCTATTTTTTATTGGTTATGCCTGAAATAATAATATACGACGAACAAAAAAATATTCAAGCATAAATTGCTTTAAAAGCATTGCTACCGAGTGGGAAAAATTAAAAGTAAAGGAAAAAATAAAAATTAAAAAAACAAAAAGGAAATTTATTTAAAATTAAATTTAAAGCTTAATTTGAAACGTTAAAAACGTTTTGACCATTAAGTGCAAATACCTAATATTATGAATTTTCCAAATTAAAGCTAATCAAAAGGTAAAATATAAGAATGTATAAAGCACAAGTAAAAATTATTGTACTTAACACAGATAAAAAAAATACAGAGTATTCTATAAAGTTGGATTTATATGGAAATATATGTTATTCAAAATGGCAAAATGGCCGTCTGTAAATAAATAAATATTACCATTGGAAAAAAACGTCTAAGGGCAATTGCCTCTGCTTAATAAAAAAATTTAAAATACTCAATATAAAAGTTGGCTACTGACATTAGTTATCTGTCAATTTTTTTTATCGTTCAAAAATGACCGTATTTGTTGAAATATAAAAGAAAATTAATGAAGAAAGTTGTTTCTAATGATATTTTACATCAACGTACCGATTTTAAACGAGATATTGAAGAATACCTACATTTTGCAAAACTATAATGTTTACCGATACCCATACAGCACACGATGTCCAATGGACGTTCATTTCAGGTCCAAATCAAGTCCAAACGTTCATGGACCTTATATGGACATCCAATGGATGTGCAGAAGTGGATCTAAATTTCTACTTTCAAGAATTGTACTTTTATTTTCTTTCCAGTTAATTATCAGACTTCACTGCACGAAGTGAAAAACTATCTAACTCAAACAAATTTGACGTTAGAGCAGGGGTTAGACAAGGGTGTATCCTGTCACCAATCCTATTTAACATATATAGTGAGTACGTCATGCGCAAAGTACTCGATTAATGGTATGGGGGGATTGCAGTGGGAGGAAGGCGCATAAATAATCTGAGATATGCCGATAATACTCTCATATTGGCGGCAGATCAAGTCAAGCTAGAAATTATCATCACAAGACTGGAAAATATAAGCAAAGGGTACGGCTTAAAACTAAACATCAGTCATGATAGTAAACCGGAAAACGAACAACTCTCCGCATATCTGACAGGTAGCCGGTTTCGAAGTTGTGGATAAATTTATTTATCTTGGCTCCCTCATCACCAACACAGGAGGTAGCGAAGCCAAAATAGGGCGACGGCTACTAATAGCAAGAACGGCCACAACTAAACTGGCACGCATATGGAAGGACACGTCATTAGTAAAGCAACAATAATCAGAGTAGTCTCTACTTTAATTATCGCAATTGCATCATACGCGGTTGAAACCTGGTCGATCAGACATGCAGACATAAAAAAAATAGAAGCATTTGAAATGTGGGTTTACCGACCAATGCTCCGAATATCATGGACGTAGCACCGCACCAATATATCAATACTAGAAAAACTTAAAATCGAGGTCAAAATGTCCGAGAGAATAAACTGGAACAAAGTACTGTATTTTGGGCACGTCTCCAGAAGACCGGATGCTTTAGAAAAGCTGGTAGTTACGAAGTTCCCCCAAAATCATAACCATATAAACGTGTTAGTAGCAGACATCTTAATAGAGAATGTGCAGTCATACAAATACCTGGGAGCCTGGATAGAACAATCGGGTGACCAAACAAGAATAGAGATAGCCAGGTCAACATTGAACAGAAAATATCTCTAATGTGGAAGTCCTAAATCGAATGAATAAGGAATGTGAAGTCATTAACACCATAAAAAAGAGAAATTTTCAATATCCAGGTTATATACTGAGAAGACCCAAATACGCACTTCTCCAGCTGATAGTTCAGCGAAAGATTGGTGGAAGGGGGAGTATTGGAAGACGTCGTGTGTCTTGGCTTAAAAACCTTAGGGACTGGTTTAATTGTAGCAATGTTAACTCTTCCGAGCTGCAGTCAATAAGGTCCGGATAGCTGTGATGATAGCAAACCTCCGATAGGTGATGCACTATAAGAAGAAAAAGGTATTATTGATATGTTTTATTGTAACTAACTACCTATTAAATGGTTCGTAGAAGTAAATTAGCTGTTAAGGAAAATAATTTTTAATTACAAAAATGCTTAGTTTTTATTAAATAATAAAAAATATTATTATTTTTTTGAAAATTGCAAAGTAATCCAGAAATCTCAATGTGTTTTGCATAATTTTAATATTCGTTAAAAATACGTACATCGTCAAATATTATTAGTAAAAAATTATACGAAATTATTGTCTTTTCTTAAAGCTTTTTTAATGAATGCAAAATTGTTAGTTACAGGGGTCTAACAAAAAATGTTGAAAACTAAAATTTTTTTAAATGTGAAATTGAAATGGGGTATTTAAAGTTTTTAATCAAGCAAAAGCGATTGCCCTACAACGTTTTTTTCCAATGGTAAAAAATTCGATCCAACTTTATGGAATACTCTGTATATACAAAATATATAAAAAAATTTATTTAAATTTAAACAACAAATTTGTATTTAAATAAAAAAAAACTAATGAAAATTTGTAAGTAAATAATTTTTTCGTCATGGTTTTTACCTGCAATACAGTGGATTTTATTCACAAAATACATTATGCATTGCGCCAACCCCAAAATTAATACTTTACAAGATAATTTCATTTAATAAAAAGGTTAAGCAACTCATAAAATGGCTAAAATGGTAAAAACAAATTTAGTATTTAAAAAATAATAAGTACTTATTTCTTGTTTTATATTCAAATTTTTTTTGGTCAAATATGTAGGCTTTGTTTGTGGTTTTCACTACAGTCTACAACAATATCAAACATTTACTTTGAGCATTCACAGCGTTAACAAATCGAAAGTAAAAAAAATGTTCAGCCGTATACAGGGTTTTCACTTGGAGCGTTAGTTAGACGTTTCCGGCAAAAACGGCTTTATCTGAAAATTTAATGGTATGCATAAATTAACATGATCCACACGACTAAAATATATTAGATTAGCGTTGCCGCTTCTACTATAAAGTAGTTGCTACTTTGATTTTTCAAATAGAACACCCTGTATACAATATCATTTTATAACTTTTCATTACTGTCCCGACAACTTCATATACTATTTCCCTATATCTACCTGTTACCGTTAGGGAGATAAAAATTAATTTCTTTTTTTCTTTATACCAAGCATGTACTAGCTAAAAGCTAATAATCTTAATATTTTTGGTACTAAAACTATCAAATACTAAATTAAGTGAAGTGATACCATAAGGATCCTCAGTTAATACCCATATTTTTATTTGCCGGATAGTACAAAAATGCAGATAATTTGATCACAAAAAAATGAGTTAAAGTCAAGTTTTTCAAATGAAACACCCTGTATATTTTAATATGTTTAAGCTCTTCATACAATTTTAGATTGAATTTGGTCAGATAATTATATTTCGATATTGAACCGTTGAACCAATAACTGTTTTTTAAACAAAAACTGGTTTCCTTGTATTTATCACTTATATTTTTAAGATTTAACATCTATTTCATCCAACGTAATATTCCTTTTTGATATATTTTTCAACTGTTACAAATTACATATTGTGAAATGCTTTCGCAGCCATCGTTCTACTCGACGTTTCGCCATCTCTAGTGGATTGGCATCTTCTGGAGATATAATTGTCTGCTTTTTTAAGGCTGACAGTCTATGACATTTGTATGTCGCGATCGCAGGTTGTATACGTTTTGGTGGGCGGGGCATATTTGATGGCTGTTCAGAAATACAAATTAATCAATTCGATCAATTAAAATGTTACTTAGAAAAAGTAACAACCTATATGCATTGAGGTATTGAGTATCTTTACCGTACAACATTGCAAATTAGTATTGATCAATACCTAATGTGCTTTGGAAAAATAAATGATCCAGTTTTGAAACGTCAATTTTTCGTTGGTGCAATTTTACCTAAACAATTATAATAAATAAATAATAGTTTGAAAAAACTAAGACAACACTCTTAACAAAAATACCGAACAAAAAAATAAAAAATAATAATTAATAAAAAAAATTTTTACAATCAAAAGCGTGGGGTGCTTTTTATGATGTTTAAGTTTTCTTCTTGAAGACTTTACTTTTACCAATATCTGTTTATTATCAAATATATTAATTGATATAGCGCACCCCACGCTTTTGGTTATAAAATTATTTTTTATTTTTTAGTACGGTTTTCTTGAATTTGTGTTTGAAACAGTTTATCTCGAAAACGGTTCGATATCAAAATATGATTATTTGAACAAAGTCAATCTAAAATTGAAAGTTAGGCTCAAAATGTGAAAATATACAAAGTGTTTAATTTAAAAAACATAACTTTCACTCATTTTTTTAAGTGAACAAAGTATTTGCATTTTCTAACTACCCTGTATGAGGCAAACAAAAATATGGCTCTTAAGTGAGGATCCTCATGATATCATTTCACTCCATTTCGTAGGTGATGGTCTTGGTACCAGAGAGTTCAAGATTATCAGCGTTTATTGAAGTACATGTTTGGGAAAAAAAATATCGAAATTAATTTTTATCTACCAAACGGGTAAGGAGAAATAGTACACAAAATTGTTAAAAAAGTAATGAAAAATTATAAAATGATATAATATACAGGGTGTTCTATTTGAAATATCAAAGTAGCCGCTACTTTATAGTAAAAGCGGCAACGCCGCATTGTCTAAAATATTTTAGGCGTCTAGATCATGTTAATTAATGCATAACATCAAATTTTCAGATTGATCCGTTGACTGGTTTGCCAAAAACTTCTAATTACCACTCATCGTGAACAGCCCTGTATATGTATAAAGAACTGAGATTCATAGCAACAATATCATTCAACACATTTATAAAAAGTAAACCCACTTTCACACCAACCGCCATTTACCAAAACATTTGAAATTTTTCTAATATATAAAAGCACGAAGAACGTTATCACCGTTTTTCGATTTTCTTCGAGCAGTTGGCGGTAATTTCTTCAAGGCTTTGGTCCGCACTAACCTCCTTAACGCATTCTAGACTTAAGTCGATGCTAAGCTGTTTCCCGTGGTGCCAATCGTAACTTCCCGGTGCGGAATTTGAGCGACCTGATTGGCCGATATGATGACGCAGCGTTGATACTGAGTTGGAATGAGTTACGGGGGGATTCACAGTTGTGTCTCGACGATGAAGGAAGGGATTCTGAAATTAGTCAAAACGTTAGGTCATTTGTAAAGAACAAAAAATGTAAGTATATGTATAACTTTTTTTATTCTTTATGAAATAAGTTTATTTACATTTTTTGGCAAAAAAATAGTTTATATGTTTATATAGCAAACTGTCATTATTTTTTCATGCAGAATCACCCTCTGAAGTTATTTATTACTTATTTACCTACTAACACCCTGTATATCTATTATATTATATATATACATACATACATACATATAGTAACGCCTTTTTCCCGTAGGGGTAGGCAGAGACCACTTCCTATTTTTATGCTTCTTCTGCCAAACCCAACATTCACTACCATACATAAGTGTAGGAGCTAAAACTCCTCTATGCACAGCCAGACGTTCCTTTTTTGAACTTTCTAAAGCTATGCAGTGCCCCATTCATTTATTTTTTTACCAACACCCTTCGCTCAATGTCACTGTCATACTTTTTATCTCTCATAAACGCTGTTATGACATGAATATTCAACGGATAAATAGTTTAGGAATTTTTTTTTCGTTTTTATTTTTTTATTTTGGTTCTGAGGGGCCTCACCCGTGCGTTTGTGGTATTTTATTTCGCCCGTCCGCGGGTTAAAGAAGGTAACAACACATTTTAATTAATTAAATATGATTTATAAATGTTTTTAATGTACCTGAAAGGAGTGTTTTTTGAGCATATGTTTAATTAAAATCAAAGTGTCTAGCTTCGGTATAGAAGTTATAACTTTAGCTACTTCTTCCTCTGTAACTTCGACCAAGTGGCAATTTTCCTCTTCCGATGGAAGTGGATATTTTCCATTGCGAGTCACCCATGGATGAACCTAAAATAGGATACCTTATTAAAAATTGTCACATAAAATGTTCACCATAATCATACGGAGTGTACTTTAATGAGAATAATGATAATAGTTATGTCAGGAGCATACATACATACATACATAAAGTCACGCCTTTTTCCCATAGGGGTAGGCAGAGACCACTTCCTTCCACTTGCTACGGTTCTTACACACATCTTTTGCTTCCTCTACTTTCATCAGTGCTCTCATACATGCGCTTCGGTTGTTGGTAGCAATGCAACAAATTTCGGCACAAGTCAAACTGCAGAAAGTGCAGCGGCTAGCTTGTCTGGGAATCACAGGGACAACATTCACGTACCCTACTGCAGCCGTAGAGGTAATGCTAATCCTTTCACCATTGCACTTATGTGTAATAAAAAAAGCAGCAATCAGTGCCTTCGGACTGAGCCAGACAATAAATCTTAGAGCAGGAAATCGAATTGGACATTTGTAGATTTTGGAAAATATTTCCCTAGAATCCACGTCTAAGTCGACAGATATTATGCCAGTTAGGTACGACTTCAAAATGCAGTTTGAAGTGGTCATAAACAACCACCAAGTTTGCACAGAAAACAGACACCTTAATTAGAAAGGGATGCTTTGATGTGGTACACTGATGGATCCAAGATTGATGTAAGAGTTGGAGTGGGCTTTACAGCGCCAAATTTTCTTCTTATAGGGCCAAATTTTAAGCTCTTAAAACCACTTGGTAACACCTCAACCATCTTTTAAGCAGAATTACATGCCTTAGAGATATTTGCCAATGAGTGCATCAAAAGAAATACCCGAAGGGACGAAATCTATATTTTATCAGATAGCCAAGTAGCACTAAAAGCTCTTAAGTTATACACTTGTGAGTCTAAACTGACCTGGGACTGTAAACAATCCCTGAAACAACGGGCAGCTAACAATCAGGTTACTCTCATGTGGGTTTCAGGTCACAAGGGAGTTAAAGGCAACGAAAAAGTAGACTGCCTTGACAAAGAAGCGGCAAATACACAATTTTCCGCCCCAGAACCCTTCTGTGGACTTTTCAAAGCCCACTTGAAAAAAGAGATTCGACGCTGAGAAACAGATAAAATAAAATCTCACTGGCATAAAGTGCCAGGACAAAGACAAGCGAAAAGGCCAGTAAGCCTTTCGCCAAGGAAATCTAAACAACTTCTCGAGTTGGACAAGAAAGACTCTGAGGGACACTGCCCTTTGAGATATCACCTAAAAAAGATTGGCAAAACAGAAAGTGATAGTTGCCGCTACTGCGAGAACTTCGCTGAAACTGCAGAACATTTGCTTAGCCAATGCCCAGCGCCTTTCTGGAAAAGGCTTAAGTTTCTGGGAGGGGCCTTTTTAAAGCCATCCGATGTCAGGAACTTAGATCCCAGGAAACTGATAAACTTTGTACGAAGTCTCAAAATTACAGGCCTTGAATAGATTAAGAGTTATGCACAAAAGATCTGATAGGTCGAGGTGCTTGAGAGGCTGCATAGCCTTCACGACCCCCCTACAATCTACACTAATGGATGAATCTATAATAGGATACCTAATTAAAAAGTTTCACACAAAATGTTTACCATAATTATACGGAGTGTACCTAAATGAGAATAATGATAATAGTTATGTCAGGAGCAATATTAATTAAATTGTACTCGTATACAGGGTTTTACAAAAAATGTGAGCAATATACTTAAAGAAGAAAAAAAAATTAAAATTTTACTTTAAAGTAGAAAGAACAAACTATATTTTTACTGGATAAAATAATTATTGTTTTATAATATCTGTTAAAAAAAATGTTAAAAAAGAGTATTAAAGATATACGCACTTTTATTTCAGGTAAAGTTATCCTCTGCGTTGGTTCCTTAACTAACATTTTTCTTATGAGATCTTTGAGATCATCACTGATTTCCGGCTGTTCTGGAAACACCACCGCTTGATTTTTAATTGTTGAATACAGTCCGATGATATTATCGTCAAAAAAGGGAACTTGACCGTACACGAAAGCATAAAGAGTTATCCCCATCGACCAAATATCAGTGCCCTGAAATAAATGCAAAATATATTAGGATTAATTTTTAAATAAAGTATTGTAAATAAAGTAGATAGTGTCTCCAAATAGTGCGGTAAAGTTCTCGTATTATATTAAAAAAAAATTAAAATAATCAACCATAAAAAATTAAAATCATTTCCTTTTTACCTTTCGGTGTAAGAATAAATGTTTCTTTATTAGTTTTTTCTATCTCTATCTCTATCTTTATCTTTATCCAGTTTATTTATTTAATTTTTCGATTGTATCAAGTTAGCTATGACCTAACCGGATCAGTTTTGGTAAAAATAAAAAAAATATTCATTTCTTATCCTTGCTATTTTATTTTAAAATATTTAATGTTAAATTAAAAAAAAATAATCAGTCTAAATATTTTTATTAAAAAAATAAATTTAGTTGTGATTTATTTGTATTCAATATGCAAACATTAAATTAAATAATTAAACAAAATTTCCCATTTAAATAAAGCCTTTTAACAGAATAATAAAACATGTATCTTATTCTATGAGCCAAGGATTAATCTAAACTATTTGTGACATCTGCATGCCACATTTAGTATTGTTAAAAAAATTGACTTTAAAAGACTTGGAAAAGGCCTATGACAGAGTGGTCAGGAGTGAATTGTGGTCAAAATTGTCTATGTACGGGGTTAGCGGTAGTTTAATACGAGCACTGAAATCACTTTACGAGGATTACACTGCTTATGTCAGGATAAACGGAGCTTACACGGACTGGTTTAACATCGAAAAAGAATTGAGACGGATGTGTGGCTTCGCCATGGCTGCTTAACTTATACATAGACGATTGTTTAAAAGATTTGAAGTGCGTATGGATTTAAAATGAATGATTTGATCGTCAAATGCCTTCTTTACGCCGATGATATTCATATGATAGTCATATTAGCGTTATCTGAAGAGGAGTTGCAGGCGATGGTTAATATTATGCATGATGCCCTAAAAATCAAAGAAATAAAAATAAGTGTAAGCAAAACAAAAGAAATGGTAAGTGTGAGGTTCTGATTAAGGGAGAAAGAGTGAAACAAGTAAATGAGTTTGTATACTAAGGTTCAAAGTTTACGAGAGATGGAAAGTATGACAAAGACAATAAGCGCAGGGTGTTGGCAGGAAAACAAATGAATGGGGTACTGTATAGCTTTATGAACAGCCAAAAAGTGTCAAAAAAGGCACGCCTGGCTGTGCATAGAAAAGTGTTGGTTCCTACACTTATGTATGGTAGTAAATATTGAGAAAAGAAGCATGAAAATAGGATTAATGCTTCGGAGATGAGTAGTCTGAGAAGTATAGCTGGGGTGACGCGGTTAGATAAAGTAAAAAAATAAGGGAACGCTGTGGTGTAAAAGAAGATGTGGTTACAAAGATAGATAAAGGAATGCTTAGATGGTTTGGATACGTAGAAAGGATGGATGAAGAAAGATTAACAAAACAAATTTATAAGGCGAGTGTAAATAGACAAGTCGGTAGAGGTCAACTTCGGCGAACATATCTCGATTAGATTAACATTGTTTTAAAGAAAGGCCAGGTCAAAATTACCGACGATCATGTATGAGAGCACTGATGAAAGTAAAGGTAGCAAAAGATGTGCGTAAGAACCGTAGCAAGTGAAAGGAAGTGGTCTCTGCCTACCCCTACGGGAAAAAGGCGTGTCTATATGTATGTATGCAAGAAAATTGTTAATAGGGCAATTTACTTAAACTTATTAAATTAAATTTTAAGTTCGCCTCTTGTAGATGTTTTAATAATATTGGAACAAGCTCAAGTAACCTTTTGCTGCCAAATTCCAAAAAATATAATTCTGGTGACATGGGTGGACACTTAATGAGAATACTTTCGTCCTTTTGTTTGGAAAATTTAATTTCGTTGTTTAATCTATGTGACTATTATTACAATTTATGATAAGAATTTTTAAATGCATTTTAATAATATATGTATGGAGTTATAATTTAAGTTTCTATAAAGGTAGAGGGGGTAAAGAACGTTAATGGGGTAACTGCTTTCCAAAGGCACCAATAAATGCTTGAGGAAAAAACAAAACAATTTATACAGTACTTTTTATTTGACATGTAAAACCGTAACTTATAATTTAGATGTTAAAAGCTTTGTCAGAAGATGTAGCAGCAGACTGACCTGATAATTTATTGACAATAAAAAAAAATGGGTCACTGTGTCCGAAGAGTTCAAGAGTTTTATTTGCATACAGATATGAACGATTTATTGAAGAAAATATAGAGTAAACGTGATCAAGACAGAATTTCTCAAACATAATAAATGAAGGAAAATTTTAAATTATAAAACTGCACGACATTTATTACTTAATCAAGCCTTATTTTTTACGAATTTTAAATGGCTAATTCGGTTAATAAGTGGACGAATTTGTATTTATTGTAAAGGTTCCTTTAAAAATGAGAGCATTATGATTTTTTACAAAATAATAATCTTTATAAAACTGCACTTATTACCACCAGATCAATCAAAAAACACCGCCACATTTTACAGGAGTATTGGTTACTACCAAAGAATACTTCACCCACAACAAGAAGCGAAAGAACTGGCTCCCGCCAATTTCTTTGCCTGAACGACGCCATTGTTATAATAAAATATTTGTCAACGATCATCTCATCATAACGTCACCTTTTAGCTCGATACATTTAGTCCAGCGTTTTTCTAATTTTTTTATTCCCTCCAAATAATAGGATTTTTCAAAGCTCTCAAAATACGCGTTTGTTTCGGTAATGACTTCTTCATTCGACTCAAATCTCTTACCGCCCAGCCATTTCTTTAGGTTTGGAAACAGAAAATAGTCGCAGGGGGCTAAATCCGAAGAATATGCTAGTAGTTAAACAACACCGGTTCAAGCGCAAAGGAGTGGGGGGAGGAATGGGGGTAGTATTGGGGGAAGTGGTGGTGGCGGAGTGGGGGGGGCAAAGTGGGGGAAGTGACAGGAGACGGAGTGGGGGAAATGACATTGTTGGCATATGACATTGATGACATATGACATTGTTGGCATATGACAGGAGTGGGGAGATGACATTGTTGACATATGACATTGTTGCCATTGTTTACATACGGCATTGTTGACATACGGCATGTTGCCATTGTTGACATATAACATCATTGTTTACATACGGTATTGTCCCCATCGACTCGATTAAGAGGGTTCTGTAAGCACGTTAAAAAGTGTTGTGACGTAAGCGTTGAAAAAAAGCTGGTTTTTTGGAGATTCGAACCTGAATCCTTTGACTTACTAAACAGATAGCTATACCATTCGGATAACTCGCATACTAATTTTATCGTGCAAGATTGGATATAAAAATATATATTTGTGACATCATTATGTTAAAAATAACCTTGAAATACCAGATAATAAAAATGAATGAAAATATGTTGATTTAACGTGAGTTACATGCGTCATTTCCGCTGACTTCTATTAGAACCATTTTTGCGACTCAGCAGTTGTAGAAGCTTCCAGAAATTGCTTATCTAAAAAAATGTCACACTCGTAATTTGCTTTGTTTAACTTTATTATAAAATAAGCATTATGTATCAAAATTAAAGATATAAAAAGGAGAAAGCCATACGGTTTAGTACCATTTGACTATTTACATTAAATGGTGATAGATTTGTGCGTTCAAGTGCTACAAGAAGAAAAACGTAAGTTTCAATTATTGTTGTGTTTTGTCTCACAAAAAATTCTTATTTTTAAAAAATTTATTAGATGAATTTGGAAAAATTAAACGAAGTTTCCTCCATTACAGCACGGAAGCCTATAGTAAAGCGCAGGAGCTACCAATAGGAGTTCCTCAAGCAATTTATGCTGCGAAAATAACCAAAACAACATTTGGTACAAGCGTTCTTCTTGACTTGGGTGATAAAGTCACCTTCCTACCCAACAGAGTGACTGCTACTTATGAGCCGTATACTAGCCATTTCAAAAAAGGGAAATACAGCTTCTCATACCGAGGATCTTACGATTGTGGTCGTCTCCATTTGGCTGCGGCATTTGAAATTAAAGAAATTTAATCCGAAACATCCATAGAAAATTAGTAAGCAAATTTTTTTTTTCTTTTTTAATTATAAAAGTGGTTTATAATGTCGTCCAAAGTTACCGAAACTATTAAAAAGTAACATCAAAATTATTCCGATGATCTTGCTAATGTCTCTTTAAAATTAATTGCCAAACATATTAAAAAATGTGCGCTAGCTTTTAAAAAAATTAAATTTTCTGTTGGAAAAAAACGTAAAATTCATACGAAAATCGCTGAATTAAAACGGATGAGATGTTTCATTAAAGCGATGTCCAACAAGGTAGGTTTAGGGTTAAAACGAGGTAGTAGAGTTAAGTGGGAAGATGTGATTGCTATTTTCGACAGTAGAATTAGAACGGGAGTTATAATAAATTTACAACATAAATAAATTAAAGATTTTTTAAAAGACGCGTTTCATTTATTTAAAAGTAGAGTTAATAGTATTTTAAAAACAATGCCTATGCTAAAAATAAATACAACCTTTTGGGAGGATTTTATAAAGCAGCAGTCAAGTGACGAATTATTAGATCGAAAGTTTTTCATTACTCCAAATGCTGTTGTAGATTCAGGATCGGATTTAGCACAGTGGTTTAATGATAATGTAGTCGATGTTATCTTAAATAAATTATTAGAATTTTCTGAAAAAAATAGTGGTTGGGCACTTAGTAAAATCGTTTTATTAAAAGTAGCTATAAATAAATATGAGGTCGGCAACGGTTCATCTTTCATTAAATTACCAGATCAAATTTTAAAGAAACATGCTTGCGTAAACGTTCAAAATGCAGAAATGCAAAAATATAATCCCAATGGTGGAAAAGCTTGATGTCATTAATGCCAAGGTATGTCACATATGTGAAAAGCCTTTTGGTATTAAAGATATTATTGTTCGTGATCATGATCACTTTACGGCAGCTTTTCGGGGTTGGGCGCATCAAGTATGCAATTTACAATTTCAAAAATTATTTATTGTGCCAATTGCATTTCACAATCTTTCGGGCTACGATAGTCATTTAATTATAAAAGACATTGCCAAGCGTGGACAAGTGAGTGTACTTCCCGTTAATAGGGAAAAATATATATCATTCACTTAATACGACTCGGAGACTAACATCAAATTTAGATTTATAGATTCTTGTAGATTTATGGGGGCCAGTCTTGACGAATTGGTGAGCACTCTAAAAGTCGAAAACTTGCAAAATTTAAAAAAAGAATTCAGCTATTTAAATGAAGAAAATTTTAAATTAATAACAAAAAAAGGTGTTTTTCCCTATGATTATATAAACAACTTGGATAAATTAAATGACATTCAACTACCATCTAAAAAACAATTTTATAATAAACTAAATGACGAGCATATTAGCGAAGAGAAGTATGGTCATGCGCAAAACGTTTGGCAATCGTTCGGGATTAAAAACTTGGGGGAATATAGCGACTTATACCTTCGCACAGATATCCTTCTTTTGGCAGACGTTATGGAAAATTTTAGAGAGACTGCTTTAAAAGTTTATGGTTTAGATCCGGCATGGTATTATACTATGCCTGGGTATACGTGGGACTGCATGTTAAAGTATACTAAATGTAAACTCAAACTTATAAAGGATGTGGATATGATATTGTTCATTGAAGCTGGTATTAGAGAAGGAATATCGGTTTGCAGTAATCGATATACGGAGGCAAACAATGAGTATATGGAAACATACGATTCCACCAAGCCGACAAGTTATCTATTTTACCTTGATGTTAATAATTTGTATGGGTGGGCTATGTCTCAACCTCTGACATACGATGACTTTCAATGGGTGGAAACAAATATTGACATCTCTCAGATACCTGACGATGCAGAAGGATACATCCTGCAGGTTGATTTAGAATATCCTAAAGAGTTGCACGATTTGCATAAGGACTTTCCCTTTTGTGCTGAACACCGCGTACCACCCGGATCAAAATTACCGAAATTAAAGACTACACTACATAATAAAGAAAAATATGTTATACATTACCGAAATTTAAAACAGGCTTTGGCGCATGGTTTAATACTTAAAAAGATACATCGCGTTTTAAAATTTAAACAATCTGCATGGTTGAAGCCCTATATCGAGCTGAACACTCGTTTAAGGACTACAGCTACCAGTTCATTTGCAAAGAATCAGTTTAAACTCGCGAACAACGCGGTGTTTGGCAAAACAATGGAAAATAAACGCTTACATAGGGTAGTAAAGTTAGTAAGTTCATACGAGGCTCGTTACGGGGCAAAAAATTTAATTACTAGCGCGAGATTTCACAATAGATCAATTTTTGATGAAAATCTAATGGCTATCGAACTAAACTATATCTCTGACGTAAAATCTCTTTCTCGTTAGACTTGTTCACTTCAGTAGGTTTCAATTTAGTCCTACTGTGCTTGGTGTCATTATATTGTTTGGTAATTTTTGACAATACATCAATCCATCTGTATTTTTCATTCAGACTAAAATACTTGTAGAGTTTATTTTTGAGTGTTCTTATCACCCGTTCAGCAATGGCAGCCTTTTTCACAGTGAATGTATTATAGTGGTTTATATTATATTTTTTCATCAAGTTCTGAAATTTAATATTGAAAAATTCTGTTCCTTGATCTGATTGCAGATTTTTTGGTATACGATTAGCTTGGTGCAGTATATCCGCAAAAGATTTAGTGATCTCTTCACCCGTCTAAGTTTTGAGTGGGCGTGTCCATAGGTATTTAGAAAAACAGTCGATAACTACCAAAATCATTTTGAAACCTTTATTTTGATGTGCATAAGGTCTCATTTCGGCCAAGTCAATTTGCCATAAATCATCTAAGCCCTTGATGATAGTTCGTCGTCTAGGGTAAGTCTTGCGGGCTGTTGCATGAAGCTCATCAACGAGTTGAATCTTGTCTGTTGAAGCCATACTATCAAAGGGTATTTTTACTATTAAGTCTATTTATTGATCCTTCGATATTTTTCAAGGCATTGATCATTTGATTTTGTAGTGCATCAATGCGGTTTGTAGAACTGTTTGCGTGACTACTGATTTTTTCATTAAGTTTCGTATTAAGCTTATCAATTTCAACTTTACTCACTTTTTCATCGAGTACCCCTTGCACTTTTTTAGTATATTTATCAATGGCCAACTTGAAATCAAATTTAATTTGTGAAATCTCATCATCTACATACTTTTTCGTTGACATATGTTCACTGGCCGTTGGAGGGTTCCACGAAATGAATTCTTCAAATTTATTTATTTTGTTGTTAATCAAATTCAATGCATCAGTTAAATTATTTATCATAATATCATGTGATACAAATTGTTTTCTCAAATGAGTCAATTCAATACTGTTATTGCTAGCTTCATGTGGAGCATATCTGTGTCCGAACTTGTTTAGACTCATTCTTTAAATGACTCATCATTGTCAGTGTTATTAGTATATATAGCCAGCTTCCCGAAGTTCATTGATTATGGCAACTATTTCATTATCGAGTGAGGTGTTTCCAGCTGCCTTGGAAGCTATCAACAGCTTCAAACGATCAACGAGTTCATTTGGATCATCTCAATAAATATACTCCACCGGTTTTTCATTGTACGTTAATGTCAAACCATTACCAGTCGTTGAACGTCTTCTACCTTTTCGCAACTCCATTACGAGCGGTTTTATGATTTCTATGTATTTCCATCTCGTAGAACCTTTGAGTCTTCCATCTTTATTGATATAGCGATCACTCAATTTCAATAGCGCCCTGTAAGCTTGCACATCTTCTTCGTTAAAATCCGTAGGATCATCATAGAAGATGAGCTTATACAGTCCTGGGGTTCCTCGTATCTGTTTACCTTCAAACTTGATAAAGCCAGTCCTTTTATCAAAGTCAATTAATTGTGTTCCTAGATACCATTTTGATGTTTGGGGATCATAAGTTGGTCCATACATTGTATCTATTTTTTCACTATATGACCAATGATCTTTGATATATGGATGTGACATGACCGGATATTGATCTAGATATTCATCCATAACATTATCTGAAATATTTTGTTCAGGTATATTTTCGTGAAAAACTTCATCATCATTATCTCGTCCACTTGTGCTCGCACTTATTCTGCCTACTTCTTCCATTGGGAGAAATTGTGTTTGTTCTTGTCCTACTCTTTCCTTTTCTTCTACCTCTTCTTTCTTTAGTTCAGGTGATTCTTTTTTTTTATACTTCTCAATGCATTATTGATCTTTGAGGATTTAACAATCTCATGTAGTGGCTCCGAAATGGGTTTGAACATTCTGATGAGCGATTCATCTTTTTCCGATCTACCTAGTTTCAATGCCAAGTACTTTTTCCTAATGGAACGGGTGAGCTCTGCAATTTTGCGTTTGCGTGCAGCTATTTGATCGTCTTTGTTTAAATCAGGATCAGAGGGGGAGGCAGCATGTTTAATCAGTTTGCTGCGCTTTTTGTATTTGTGTGTGCCAACACGACTTAACGACATCATGATGGGGAATGATCTGATAATATATGGTACTTATATTTTTATATATTTATCAAACCCTTGACGATATCTACCATCATTTATATCGAAATCTTTGACAATCACAAAAGTACCATATGCAACATTTCAACATTTCGAACACAAGCGTTTAAAGTCTTCGAAACTTATGTCTGATGATACGTGTTCATCAAATACGTGCTTCAAATTGATTTCATCTTGTTTGAATAGTACAATCAGGTTACAGTTGTCTCGTATGAGCTGTTTAGGTATTTTCGAGTAGGTCTGACAAAGGTAGGCAGCATCAATACCCTTGTGTCTACACATTGAAAAATATTCCCGGATTTTCTGTTGGGAATCACACGCTACATCATCGAATAGGAATGTAGAGTTGGGTTTTGCATCTGATGGACTTATAATATCATCATTATCCTTGAATGGGAAGTAGCCAACCTCTTTAACTCCATTCAATACCTCTTGGAGTAGTTGATATTTCGGTTGATACAATGACTTGGAGTACACGTAAACATTTTCAAATTTTGCACCATTTGGATTGAAAATTACTGACAACATGACGTTCGTCTTACCACAACCACTTGGTCCACATACTATTGCTCGAAATCAATTGGGCAATAATTTACCATGTTTACCAAGGGTCGTTGATGATGTATGAAAACCTAAATTTTCAATAGGTAACGACTGTTCTTGTTGAATAACCTTCATCTTGTGACATGATTGACGTTTATGTTAGTCTATAAATATAGGTGTAACAGTTCCACTTTTATCAGTTTCGATGTCTTCGTACGAGGGAGAAGGTGTTTTAAATTCCCTGATAAACAAGTTACCTTTTGAGCTCCATCTACCCGGAGGCTATTAGTATTGTGGACGTAAGTCGGATTAGTGGACGATACAAACGATTACTAATGTTTCATTTATTTTGCAGCTGGAACTAAACTACAAAAACGATTGGCTCGTGGAGATACTGGCATTAATCCTCTAGACGCTGCATGCAAACAACACGACATTGCATACTCGCAGCACAAGTCTCTGGAAGATCGTCACAGAGCCGATTCAGTATTGGAAAACGCTGCTTGGCAACGAGTGAAATCAACAGACGCCAAGTTTGGTGAGAGAGCTGCAGCCTTATTAGTTACTTCCGGAATGAAAGCGAAAGGTATTTTACCACTGTTGCCAATTTTTGCAGCCCTTGGTGCTCTCGGTAGCATTGCTGGGGGAAGTGGTGCGATAGCGAAGACAATTATCGATGCGAGGAATGCGAAAAAAAAATTGGAAGAAGATCATCGACACAATAAAGCCATGGAAGCTATTGGTAAAGGACTGTACTTGCGTAAAAACGCCAAAGAAGGTTTTGGTTTATATTTAAAAAAACAAAAAAACTCCCAATGAAGCTACCCAATAGACCGTTGTATGATACCGAGTTGTTAGAGTATGTAAAGTTCTTGAAGATACCACATTTTCGAGGCGTTTTCATGCGAGACAATTTGCCAAGCAGTGGTCCTCGTAAACGTGAAACTGCAATTCTAAATTTAGATGTGTCGAAGAATCAAGGCACTTATTGGATAGCTTATAGAAAGATAAATGATGTCGTTGAGTATTTTGATTCATTTGAATGTCTGAAGCCACCGAAAGAACTTGTCCGATATCTGGGTAAAATCAAACTATACTACAACAACGATCAGTTTCAAAACTATAATAAGATCAACTGTGGACATCTCTGCTTGAAGTTTTTGTATAATAATGGAAGCCATTTTAGCATTCCTACATGGTGAGAAGAGGTTGCAAGACTTTTCCGAAGATGAATTAAAGGAATTTCCAATCAAATATTTAATACAACATGCTGGACCATGGGAATTGTTGAATGTTTGGCATAAATTACCAAACGATTATCAGTGTTATTTCGATTTGAGAATTCGTTTACCATGTTTCATTCATTATAATAGGCCAGATGCCCAAACACATGTGGATGGACCTGTCAGTTCACAGTACGATTGTCACGGTTGTAATTATTTTTTGAAATGTAGAGGGGCCGTAATCTATTAATAAATAATATGATGTCGATGATGGTTTTATTATAAATATTTCTGTACCACTCGTAATGTCATCAGTCATGTCTCAGCTGCTTACGCTGACTAGTACTACCAACGAGTTCTCTTTCACCCCTTCCACACCGATCATACTACATCCCAG
Organism: Agelastica alni; assembly: GCA_950111635.1. Classification (NCBI taxonomy): domain Eukaryota; kingdom Metazoa; phylum Arthropoda; class Insecta; order Coleoptera; family Chrysomelidae; genus Agelastica; species Agelastica alni. Next base: position 6,769,384 of record OX467717.1, read on the forward strand.
GAAGAGTTATTACATAGCTGTACTAGGATTTCACACTTACCATTCCATACCAAACATCGACGGTGAAAAATTTTACTACTACAAAAATAATAATGGTTCAGTATTGAAGGAAATCAAGCTGCCAACAGGTTGTTATGAGATTGAAAACATTGAGAGTTATTATCAGATGCATTTGAATAATACAGATTTCTCATTGAAACCAAACAACAACACCTTAGAGTGTGAAATCTATAGTCGATTGCACGCCATCAGTTTCGAAAACGATAATAGTTTTGGAGAATTATTAGGGTTTGCTAAAAGGATCTTTGAGCCTGGTATAGTGCACTCTTCAGATCGACCAGTATATATATATATATATATATATATATATATATATATATATATATATATATATATATATATATATATATATATATATATATATATATATATATATATATATATATATCGCGTTAAAACGTGCGTCGGCGTCTTGCGATTCCTAATCTCCATTCCTCTCTATTCGTCCACATGTCCTCTCTCAGATCTCTCTCTTCCATCTCTTTTTGTATGCCTTCTCTCCAGCTCTTTCGTGGTCTTCCTCTTCTTCTTCTTCCTCTGGGGTTCCACTGTAATATTTTCTTTGGGATTCTGTCTGGTGGCATTCTTTGAACATGCCCGTACCATATCAACTGTTTAGTTCTTATTTCGTCTGTGATGTCGTGCTGTACTCCCATTATTTGTTTTATCCTCTCATTTGTAACTCTTTCTAGTCTTGATTTCCCCGCTGCTCGTCTCCAGTAATCCATTTCTGTGGCTCTAATTTTTCTTTTGATCTTTTCTTTCAAAGGCCATACTTCGCAACCGTACATTATTATGCTCTTCACTATCGTGTCGTAAATTCTTTTTTTGTTGTTGTTGCTTATTGTTCTATCCCACAGTACTCCGTTTAACTGATATTGCTCTTCTTCCTTTCATATTTCTGTCCAATATTGCTTCTTCGAGTGTCCCATCCTTTGATATTCTCATTCCTAAGTAATTGTAAGCTGACGTGTGTTTGATTTTTTGTCCATTTGATAATTGTAAGTCCTGTTGCACTCCCCCAATACACATATATTCCGTTTTTTCTACATTAACCTCTAGTCCCCAAATTTTATATTCTTCTATAAGTTTTCGTGTCATATACCGTGTGTCGTCTGTGTCTTGGCCGACTATAATTTGATCGTCTGCGAATGAGAGTGTGTATAATGTTGTGTCCTCATCTAAAGGTATGCCCATGTTTTGGCATTTCCGTTTCCAATTCACTAGTGCCCGTTCCAAATATATTTTAAATAATGTTGGTGACAAGCAACACCCTTGTTTCAGCCCTTTTGTGATATTAAACCCTGTTGTTAGGTTTTGTCCAACTTTAATTCTTGATTTGGTTTTATTGTATAATGACTTTACTCCTTTTATCAGTTCAATATTAATGTTGGAAGTTTCCAGAGTTTCCCAAAGTTTAATTAAGGGTACGCTGTCGTATGCTTTCTTTGGGTCAACGTACAGTATATGGATCTCTTGATTGAATGCTAGTTTTTTTTCTATAATTTGTGTTAGTGAGAACAGATGGTCAATCGTTGATCTTCCCGCTCTAAATCCGGCTTGCTCTTCTGCTTCCATTTCCGTGTATTCCCTTTCGATTCTGTTTTTTAAGATCTTGCCATATATTCTACTGATTGTGTTTGTTACGGCAATTCCTCGATAATTGTCGCATTTGCTTTTGTCCCCCTTTTTGTGTATTGTTGACATATGTGATATTTTCCATTCTTCTGGGACTTCGGACTGATTAATACACCTTTGAAATAGATCTTGCAGCATTTTATATAATTTATCTGTTCCGTATTTAAATAATTCTCCTACAATATTTCCTGGACCCGGGGCTTTGTTATTTTTTAAGGATTTACATACTTCCTTCACTTCTTTTGTATTAATTCTAATAGGGGATCCTTGCGTATTAATTCTATCATTCATATATTCTGTGTTCTTAAATTCTTCTCTGTCTTCAGTTAACATTTTTTCGAAGTATTGTTGCTAATTTTGTGCTGTTATTGGTGAGATTATGTCCTTGGTATTATCTTTCCTCATGTTTTTTAGTATTCTCCAGCTTTCTGTACTTCTTCTACCTCCCAGATACGTATTTATTCTAGAACATGTTCTTTCCCATTTCTCATTCTTTTTTCTGCAAACTAATTTTCTAACTCTCGCTTGTGCTTCTTTAAATTTTATTTTGTCTTCTATAGTTTTTGAGCTTAGGTATTTTTGGTATTTCTTTCTTTTTTCGTTTATTTCTATTTCTATTTCTTGGTCCCACCAATACGGTTTTCTTTTGTCTTTTATATTTGCCTTTTGACCTAGTGCTTCTTCTGCTGCCGAATGCATACATTTTTTAATATGTTTATATTGTTCTTCTATACTGCTAAATTTTGTTGTCTCTATTTTCATGTCCAATCTGTTCTGATATAATTTTCTAATGCTTTCCTGGTCTAGATTTTCTATGTTGTATCTAATTTCCGTTAGTTCTTCTTTTACGTCTTGCTCTTTAGCGATTTCTGTTTCCTGTTTTCTATTTATTGGTGCCGTTATTATAGTTTTCAGAAAATAATGATCGCTACCGCATGATGGTCCCCTATGAACTCTAACATCTTGGAACTTTATATGTGAGTTTTGTCTGCTTATCATAAGATCTATAATGCTTTTCTGGTTTTTCGTTGGCTGCGTCCATGTGTATTTGTGTATGTCACGATGTTTAAAGAATCCATTCAAGATGGTTAAATGATTCTGTTCGCATATATCTATTAGTCTTTGACCGTTGTCATTAAGGGTATCTTCTCCATATTTTCCCACTACCTTGTCTTTTCGTTTTTTTCCGATTCTGCTGTTAAAGTCACCGCATAAAATGATTTCTCTTGTAGTGCCAGTCTTTCCTATTTCTTCATTTAGCTGCTCGAAGAATACCTCTTTGTTGTATATTAATTCATCCTCATTTACACCATATACTCCAAGTATTGTTACCTGTATCCTTGGATTGACAAATTCATTTTTATAATTCTCTCACTTATCGGTTCCCAAGTTGTTATGTATTCCCTAAATCTTCTGTTTATAATGATTGATACTCCTTGTTTGGCTCGATTTTCTTTGGATACTCCGCTGAAGAAGTGGTCGTATTTTCCCCAACTTTCTGATCCTCTGCCCTTTTTCTTGGTTTCTGTTAAAATTGCAATATCAATATTTAAATTTGTCATTTCATTCATCACTTCATTGATTTTCTTTGAGAGGCCTTGAACATTCCATGTACCACAATTCGTAGGTTATTTTTAATAAAAATGATGTCACAAATATATATTTGTATATCCAATCTAACACGATAAAATTAATATGCGAGTTATCTGAATGGTATAGCTATCTGTTTAGTAAGTCAAAGGGTTCAGGTTCGAATCTCCGAAAAACCAAGTTTTTTTCAACGCTTACGTCACAACACTTTTCAACGTGCTTACAGAACCCTCTTAATCGAGTCGATGGGGACAATACCGTATGTAAACAATGATGTTATATGTCAACAATGTCAACAATGGCAACATGCCGTTTGTAAACAATGGCAACAATGTCATATGGCAACAATGTCATATGTCAACAATGTCATGTCAACAATGTCATATGTCAACAATGTCATCTCCCCACTCCTTCTCCCGCCACTTCCACCACTCCTTCTCCTGTCACTTTCCCCACTTACCCCCCACTCCTCCCCCACTCCATCACCCACCACTTCCCCCCACTCCTCCCCCACCGATACCTCCACTTATACCCCCACTCCTTTGCGCTTGAAACGGTGTTGTTTAACTACTTATGCTGGATGGGGTAGCAGTTCGTATCCCTATTCGTGGATTTTGGCCATCGTGTGCACACGTGCATTGTCTTGATGAAACAGCACTTTTTTCTTCTTAGCCAAACGCGGCCGTTTTTGCTTCAAATCAACGTCGAATTTGTTCAAAAGCTTTGAATAATATTCGCCGGTGATCGTTTTACCTTTCTTGAGGTAATCGATGTGAATGACACCGCGTACATCCCAAAAAACTGTGGCCATGACCTCGTTGGCTCTGTAAACCACTTTTTAACCATTGAAATTGATGGTGCGAGTCCCCGTAGTATTTATCAAGTCTTTCCTTAGTTTCAGTGATCGATATTTTACGTAAAAAGTAATGCTTAATCAGCAAACGAAATTCACTTTTTTCCATTTTCGTAAACATTCACGAGGTTGTCTGCTTTGAACGGCTATCAAACACCAACTGCATGACGTAGCTTGCTCAAAATTAGAAAGTTGCCCACTGATAGATTATAGTTGACGTCAGCACTGTTGCATTTGGAGTAACTGCGCGGGAAATTTAAATTCAGCTCCATGAAAGCGGAATAACACTTATGAGGGAAATTTTCCCAGCAGCAAAAGTGGTGGGGAGAGAATTGTTTGTAACATATTAGTGCATAACTAATGGAACATATATATACCAATTTTTGTAATTTTTAAAAACCTCTTTCTAGGCGCGTGACTAAAAGGATTAAGAAACATAAAAATTTCAATGCAAAACAGAGAGTCAACCAGCACAAAATATAAATAATTCTGACATATTATCGAGTAATTAACTACACGACTCTAATTTGAATTGTCACCACTTCATCGACATATGTCTGCGACATTACTATTGTTAATCAGTATTTAACTGTTACCGTCGGTGTGTACGTCTGACTTATTATGAAAGAGATTACGACACATGCAAGAGATCAAATATTTTCTTTTCCAAAAATAAATTTATTTACACCATAACGGCTTTGAAAATAAAATAAATATTCTACGAATGAAAAAACAAAATATGATTTTAGATTATAAGCGAAAACAGGGAATATCCGAAAATTTCAAGGTTTTTCGGCCATCAAAAGTTGTCCGTCCACTTTCAAGGGCGCAAACTTGGATTTGGCATGCCCACACCATACCAAACAATCCTAAAAAAAATAACTTTTACCTCAGTTAATGTAAAGCTGCAACCCCCCTTAATACTGGGCTATTATTTATCATGTTCTCGATATTTTTAGATTAAACCATTTGCAATACTTTAGCACTTACTTTTAAAATATTAAAAAAAAGTATGAGGAAAATGTAGCATATTTATATGTATTAAGTAATATTCAGCAGTAGTATTTAGTTTTTTAGTAAACCATGCATATTTTCTAAATAAAATTGTTGCTATGTATTTCATTTGCCAGGCGTCCCGCGACGGCCCTTTGGCTTCGATGTTAGTCCTTTGCCAGCCACACCTCAGCCTCTGGGGTTTTTGTGTATTCCTGTTGGGAGGAGTTACACCCTTACTAACTTGTTGGCTGTGTACCAGGTATTTTTATTGTACCATATAATAAAGTTGTAGTTAGCCCCAATTATCTTAAAAAAACCGATATTATATTTACAGATGCCTGAATCGCATTTAGCAATCTTTGTATACTTGTTTAACTATATACACGGTTAAATAAGTTCTGTAATAAATAAAAATAATTTTCCAATTTCACAAACACAACTGTCTGTTTTATTTCTTTACTTATTATCATTAAAGGTAACTTGAACAATCATTGAAGCAAAATAATTGGCCAATATTGTTCGACATGTACCATTTTGTATTTTTAGATAAGATATAACGAGTAATTGTTAAAATAAGCAAGGTAAAATTTTTAAAAGAGAGACCTTCTTTTTGACAAAATGTACATCAGTTGAAATTTTCTTCATGATTGACTACAGACCACCCTACCCAAGAAACTGCATTTAAAAAGGTGTGAGGAGTAAAGTCTAAATATCATTATAAGCCACGTGTTAAAGACCATCCTTAGAGGGGCTTTGTTATCTTCTATTGTAGGTAATACTACATAAATCAACGCAAAGACGTATTTTCTTGTTTTGTTGACTACGAAAAGGCCTTTGATCGTGTTCAACATTTAAAACTCATTAAAGCATGACAAAGAGCGGTAATTAATAAGATAGATCTCCAAAATATAAAAGAATGCATAACACTCGTGACTGGAAATAAATAGGCCATAATTGTACCGAGCCAAATTTTTTTCCAGCAGCAGTAGTTGTTTGTTTTTTTTTACTGAAAAAAAATAGTAAAATACTTTCTAGCTTTCCACAGAAAACCTAGCATTTGGCTTGCTGACTTTGCGATGTTAGCAACATGGTCATGACAAGACATATTATTAGACACCGTGACTCCCAAAATCGATATATAAGTGACTAAAGTATCTGGGTTTATTTGTACAACGCGTTGCGGTCTGTCATTTATATTTGTTGTGTGTTTTCGCGCAAATGTTTGGTACAGCTATTCTTGTAGCTTGAAGTTACAAAATATATTCAAGCGTTAATAATCAATTTTTATTGACAGATTCAAGGTTTATTCAGTGTTATTACTATAAAATATGTATTAATATTTTCACTGCGCTGGGTATCAAATTATCTGCATAAATGTAAGTAGATGACGGCTTCGTACGAGGGAGGTTTGATAAGTCAGTGACTTTTTGAATAAAACAAATTTTTTTTCGCAAATAAACATTTTATTTTTCTACATAATCACCTTTTAGCTCGTTACTTTTAGTCCAGCGTTTTTCTAATTTTTTTATTCCCTCCAAATAATAGGTTTTTTCAAAGCTCTCAAAATACGCGTTTGTTTCGGTAATGACTCCTTCATTCGACTCAAATCTCTTACCGCCCAGCCATTTCTTTAGGTTTGGAAACAGAAAATAGTCGCAGGGGTCTAAATCTGGAGAATATGCTGGATGGGGTAGCAGTTCGTATCCCAATTCGTGGATTTTTGCCATCGTGACTAGACAAGTGTGCACACGTGCATTGTCTTGATGGAACAGCACTTTTTTCTTCTTAGCCAAACGCGGCCGTTTTTGCTTCAAATCAACGTTGAATCTGTTCAAAAGCTTTGAATAATATTTGCCGGTGATCGTTTTACCTTTCTTGAGGTAATCGATGTGAATGACACCGCATACATCCCAAAAAACTGTGGCCATGACCTCGTTGGCTGACAGACTCTGTTTTGCCTTCTTTGGTCCACGTTCACCCCGAGAAACCCACTGTTTCGATTGTTCCTTGGTCTCTGGTGTGTTGTGATGGATTCATGTTTCATCCACAGTAACAAAACGGCGCAAAAATTCGTCCGGATTACGGCTGAACATCACTAAACACTCTTTTGAAGTGGTCACACGATTGCGCTTATGGTAGAGTGTGAGCAATCGCGGCACCCATCTCGCAGAGAGTTTTTTCATGTCCAAATATTAGTGTAAAATATGATGTACCCGTTCAGTTGAGATACCCACAGCATGAGCCAACTCACGCACTTTCATTCTTCAATCATCCAATATCATTTCATGGATTTTATCGACGATTTCCGGCGTGATCACTTCTTTTGGGCGACCTGGACGTTCGGCGTCACTAGTGCTGGTACGACCACAACGGAACTTTGTAAACCACTTTTTAACCATTGAAATTGATGGTGCCGAGTCCCCGTAGTATTTATCAAGTCTTTCCTTAGTTTCAGTGATGAATTTTTTACGTAAAAAGTAATGATTAATCAGCACACGAAATTCACATTTTTCCATTTTCGTAAAAATTCACGAGGTTGTCTGCTTTGAACGGCTATCAAACACCAACTGCACGACGTAGCTTGCTCAAAATTAGAAAGTTGCCCACTAATAGATTATAGTTGACGGCAGCACTGTTGCATTTGAAGTAACTGCGCGGGAAATTCAAAAAGTCACTGACTTATCAAACTGCCCTCGTATTATCGCTATTACATCTCTCATCTTTCCGCTCCATCAAGATTCCGTTTGCTTGCTAGGATACTGTAAAGTTCTAGAAGAGCATGTGATTAGCTAGATAAATATTGCAGACGAAGTTTAAATAGCAAGTTTAACCGAGTGTTGCACTCGGTCAACAAAAGGAACATTGCCGATAATATTAACTTCCATACACGGGGTTGCAACAAAAAATAATGTTAATATTAAAACTCCAACATGGAAAAGTTTGATTTTAAAGTTGTCTTCTCTGCATTGGTCAAGCACTAAGGGGCAACAATTTAACTGACTTAAAAAATTCCTAAAAGTAATTCATGGTCGAGTTTACCCTAAGTGTGAGGAGCACTTGAGTGAGTCTCATTTCTGGTTTCGCAGTGGTTTCGGTACAAAGGAAGCTTTGTTTGGCATAAATATTCTTGCTCAGAGAAGTCGTGATATGTCAATTAATCTATATGCCTGCTTTATAGATTTTTAAAAGGCTTTTGATCGTGTGCGACACAACATACTAATAGAGACCCTCAGAGACATTGGACTGGATGGGAGAGATATTAATGTTATCTCTTATTTATTCTGGAATCTAACATCTATTGTAAAGGTTAAAGGAAATGATTCAACTATAACCGATATCAAAAGAGGAGCAAGGCAGGGTTGTATCTTGTCTCTTTTTTTTTAATGTTTACTCCAAATGTATTTTTAAAGAAGAACTTTCCGAAATATCAGCGGGCATTATTGTCAATGGTGAGGTCATGACCAATTTACGGTACGCAGTTAACAAGGTGCTCTTGGCGTCCAATCAGGAAGATCTGCAGGACATCCTTGACAGAGTTGTTTCAGAATGTGCCACGGTTGTTCTTGCCTTAAACATTAAAAATACGAAAGTGTTAGTGATCAGCAAACAACCTAACATCGTAACTGAAATTATAGTTAAAAGCAAAACGCTATAACAAGTTGATCAAATAAAATATCTCTTGGCAGTTATTCTGACAAGTAACGCTGATAGCCAATCTGAAATAAGGTCAGGAATTGAACAGGCTTGTTTGTTTTGTCTCATAAACTTTTGAAAAAATATTTTCAATATTTTATTTGTTAATTTTATTCTCTTCTTTCTACATACAAATTTAATTTAAAAAAAAAATTTAGTCGATTACAAAGAAAGTAGTAGTGTTATAGTGCAAAAATAAAACGATATCTTTTATTTTTAAATAGATAATATGTACACAAAAACCATAATAAGTTTTATTTCAACATATTTTTCATACTTTTTTTTGATATTATAAATGTGAGTGCTAAAGTATTGTACATTCGTGATTAGCAATTTAAAACGAAAACAATAACCCATAAAATCATAAAAGACGCATTGTGTTTGACAACTGTCATTTGTAATCAGTATTTTTTTTCATTTTTATTGTTTAATAGTTACTACAGATAAAATATTTTGGGTCGGACGAAAGACTGATGGTCGCCACGCCAACAGCCGGTTTAACCATTACCAGCGGCATTAGGTGTTTTACATCAACGTAACGTTAATAAATTTAAATATCCGAAGGGTAAAATAATATGAGAGAGAAGTAAGTAACTTATTTAAAATATAAATATGAGAATGTTTCAAATCGTTTTAAGTTGCTACGTAAAATAAATAATAAACGAAACGCCACTCGGGGTTTGTAAACGATGAAACTCGAACGCATTATTAAAATAGATGACCGGGTATTAAATTTCATACAGACTGCAACGTAATTTTTTTTTTTTATGAAAATAGTCGCAAAAAGGTTAGACCTATCGTGTGGGCCGCGGACGGCCCGCACTGCGACTATTAGAAGGGGAAGGGATTATAAAGGAAATGATTGTGGACACGCTTTTTAAAAAGTTGTAGGTCATAGTTCTCTGGAAAAACTGATTTTGGAAGCTTATTCCATTCCGTAGCAGCCCTGTAAAAGAAGGATTCTTGATGAAGATTGGTCCTAGTAGTGTCAATCTTGAGAGTAAATGGGTGAGACTGATCAGCGTGCCGAGTTCTTCGGCCGAATGTGACCAATGGTGGTACAAGAGTTTTTATTTCTCTGGAGCATCTGGCATGGAAATATCTGTAGAGCAATGAATGGTCTGCAACTCTTCTTCTATGTTCTAAAGGGTGAAGGGTATCTGTGAGATTTGAGCTGTTTATCAAGCGAATGGCTCTTTTCTGAATGGAATCTAGAAGACGAAGAGAATGACTTGGTGCTGAACCGCATATGTGCGAGCAATACTCCAGTAGAGGTCGGATTTGAGCCTTGTACGTCGTCAACAGTTGATCAGGAGTAAAAAACTTTCTGGCTTTCCACAGAAAACCTAGCCTCTGGCTTGCCGACTTTGCGATGTTAGCAACATGGTCATGCCAAGACATATTATTGGACACCGTGACTCCCAAAATCGGGATGGAGGGACTTGGTTCAAGGGTATTTCCGGACATTGTGATGGGATGATTTGAGGAATTCACTTTCTTTAAAAACGTGGCACTTTGTGTTTTTTGGGCGTTAAACTGAACAAGATTGTTGGTTCCCCACTCGACGATTGCTTTAATATCTCTATTGATGAAATCAACCTGTTCCTGCCTGAGTCTTTTTGTATCATTCACCGAAAGTGATTGATAGGATGTGAAAGTTGAGACAAGTGTGCTATCGTCTGCGAAACTGTAAATGGGGTTCGTGGTGGTTTTCAAGAGGTCGTTGATGTGTAAAAGAAATAAGGTGGGAGACAGGATGGAACCCTGGGGGTCCCCGGCATTAGTTTTAAACGCATCAAAAGAAATATCTTACCTTGCCGCTAAATCCTGCCTGTTTTTGATCGTTGAGAGCCTCTGGTGCCGAGAAAGCCGGAGTGCCTGCGGTATTGGAAAGAAAAGCATCGCTACCGTGAAACTCATTGCATACCCCGAGGTCCGCAATCTGAACCCGGCCCGTATCACTGAGAAGCAAATTAGCCGGCTTTATGTCTCTGTGGATGATCCTCTGGTAATGAACTAGAAAAATATAATTTATTAGACCGACGGCTAAATATGGTTCTATCTTATTTTAAAATATTTATTTATTTTTATTGCAATCCCATCAAATAACCTAAATTAGATACCATCCTTTTAATATTCCTTTGACATGTCTTGGGATAAACGTTCTTTTCCAGCGCTGTCTCGATATAAAACAAGATATGTTTGCATGTTACATCGATTGCGAGAAAGTTTTTGACAAAGTAAAACATGACAAGTTACATCAGCTACTCGTCAGTAAAAACATTGACTTGAACGATGTGAGCAACCTATACTGGGGCCAAAGAGCGAATTCAAAGGTAGTAAACCAGCCAACAGAGGAAATGGAAATCTGTCGAGGTGTAAGACAAGGATGAATCCTATCGTCAATACTATTCAACCTTTATAGCGAAGACATTTTTAAAAACCTTGCAAAAAGAATCGGTAGGAATAGTTATTAACGGAGAGTTTATAAATAATATGCTGATGTCACCGTCTTGTTAACAAGCAATAAAAGAGACATACAACATCTTCTAGGGAAATTAAATAATCGATGTAACGAATACGGTCTAAAGATAAATCTTAAGAAAACCAAGTTAATGGTAGTTACAAAGTTTCCCCAAAATCACAACCATATAAACGTGTCAGTAGCAGATATCTTAATAGAGAATGTGCAGTCATACAAATACCTGGGAGCCTGGATAGAACAATCGGGTGACCAAACAAGAGAAATAAGAACAAGAATAGAGATAGCCGGGTCAACATTTACGAAAATGAGAAAGTTGTTCACCAGTCGAAATATCAAGATTGGATTTAGGATGAGGATGCTGCGTTGTTACGTGTTTTACGCGCTTTTGTATGGAGTGGAGGCATCGACTCTTAAGAAGAATCACACAGACAAACTACAAGCCTTCGAGATGTGGTGCTACCGTAGAATGTGGCGTATTTCCTGGACAGAAAAGATCTCTAATGTGGAAGTCCTAAATTGGATGAATAAGGAATGTGAAGTCATTAACACCATAAAAAAAGCTTCAATATCTAGGTCATATACTGAGAAAACCCAAATACGCACTTCTCTAGCTGATAGTTCAGGGAACTTTAGGAACGCTCTAATTATTCTTTTATAAGAAAAATGCGACAAATTACGCATCCAAAAATTACCGCCCAATAAGCTTCTTGTCTCCGACAGGTGGTAAAGCCTCTGTGGGGTGGCTCCATTGTGCCATGTGGCCCAGCTTATCCTTCCACATACCGGTCCTTGCTACTATCGGCTGGACGTCTAGTGGGACCTATCTATGTAAGATACTTTTCCTTGATTTTAGTCACCTTCCGGGTGGCCGGTGCCCGTATAGCGGATGCTCCTCATAGGTTTCCATTTTTCCTCTTTCGATGTTGGCTGCAACTGTACGTCTTATGCTTGGAGGGTCTATGCCGGCTAAGTACTAAAGTTTGTCTATTGGGGTTGGTCTTAGGTATCCCGTAATTATTTTGCAGGAATCGTTTGGTGCCGTACCTACCTGTTAAGCATGTGCAGATTTTTGCCAGACAGTTCACGCGTACTCTGCCGCGAAGTAACATAACGCCATAGCTGAGGTTCTTAGAACTGTGGGATTGGCTCCTCATTTACTTCCGGTAAGTTTCCGTATGATATTGTTACGGGCAGCTACTTTCTTTTTAGTTTTTTGCAGTGTGCCTAGTATGTAAGGGTGCGGTTTATGGTGACTCCCAAATATTTAGGGTGGAAAGTGTGTTCTAGTTCTACTCTCTTCAACATGACCTTCAGATTTCTTCGAGCCTCTATATTTTTTAGATGGAATGCTGCCACCTGGGTTTTAGTTGAGTTATGTTTCAAGTGTTTTTTATAATAGTATTTAGTAAAATTACCAAACCCAGCGGTGAGGAGTTGTGTGAACCATGTCTGTGAAAATAAGGTTCCTTGTGACCTGGTACCGTTTGTGTAGCAGATTATTACAAATAGACTTACAAACCAATTTGATGCCTACCAGCCGCCAGAGCAGGCAGGATTCCGCAAAGGCTATAGCACCATTGAACAAATACATAATGTTAAATTATTAATTAAAAAATGTACCTACTAAATACAACTTTAAAATTCACCTAGCATACGTCAAATATAGTAAAGCGTTTGAACTATAAAACTATGAGTTATATTCCAAACTATGAATAACGCGAGAATAGACTCGAGATATAGGAATCTTCTAAAATACATCTACGAAAAAGCAACCCTACAAGTAAAAATTGGGGAAGAACTTAAAACACAAGACTCCTATTCAGCGAGGAGTAAGACAGGAAGATATGATTTCTCAGAAACTTTTCACATTAGCGTTAGAAGATGTTTTCAAACAAATGAACTGGAAACAAAAAGAAATAAACATAGATGGCAGATACCTTAGCCACCTTCAATTTGCCGATGACGTAGTCCTAATAAGCAACAACCTGAAGAAACTTTAACAAATGCTAACGGAGTTAAAAGAAGCTTCGGAGAGGATAGGACTAAGCATGAACCTTTCCAAAACAAAGATACTTTCCTCAGACGAAGCAGCGATAAATGTTGGGGGAAACCCGAAAAATTTGTATACCTAGGCCACCAAATTAAGTTCGGCAAAGTAAACCAACAGGCGGAAACGAGTAGAAGGGTGAGAATGACACTGGAACATTGGGATACATTCTTAAAAACCCGGATATTCCCATAAACCTGAAAACAAGAATATTTAACACCTTCATCCTTTCGATATTGACATATGCAATGGAAACCCCAGATATTATTGTCGAATTCATAGTCTTCAGGGTCGCCAAGTTTGATAATGACATTTCCAATTATGTCCAACGTCGACATTCAAGAATGTTGAACCAGGGTTCAAGAACCCCTGGAAACGCCGAGTAAAAGAGCTAGTTTAAAATAAAAACATACTTTTTTTTATGAAAATAGTCGCAAAAAGGGTAGACCTATCGTGTGGGCCGCGGACGGCCCGCACTGCGACTATTAGAAGGGGAAGGGATTATAGAAAGGAAATGATTGTGGACACGCTTTTAAAAAAAGTTGCAGGTCATAGTTCTCTGGAAAAACTGTTTTTGGAAGCTTATTCCATTCCGTAGCAGCCCTGTAAAAGAAGGATTCTTAATGAAGATTGGTCCTTGTAGTGTCAAGCTTGAGAGTAAATGTGTGAGACTGATCAGCGTGCCGAGTTCTTCGGCCGAATGTGGCCAATGGTGGTACAAGAGTTTTTATTTCTCTGGAGCATCTGCCATGGAAATATCTGTAGAGCAATGACTGGTCTGCAACTCTTCTTTTATGTTCTAGAGGGTAAAGGGTATCTGTGAGAGTTGAGCTGTTTATCAAGCAAATGGCTCTTTTCTGAATGGAATCTAGAAGGCGAAGAGAATGCCTTGGTGCTTAACCCAAAATGTGCGAGCAATACTCCAGTAGAGGTCGGATTTGAGCCTTGTACGTCGTCAACAGTTGATCAGGAGTAAAAACTTTCTGGCTTTCCACAGAAAACCTACTACAGATAAACAGTGGTGAGGAGTAGTATGTAGGTATATTAGCTAACTGACCCCCACAGAGCGAGTATTCTCTTAAAAAAGATATGTCGTTAAAAAGAAAAAGTGCTACCAAGCACATATGTAAATTTATGATAATTTTGACCAGACCTCTTAAATGCTTGTTCTTAACACGTTAACGGAGTTATACATACATTAATAATGGGTTTTAAGTTTAAACAAACCATTTCCTAGGCGCCTTGAATGTTTTTCTTGAGTTGTCGAAAATTATAAATTTATGAAGGCCCACAAAGAAGATTTTTTAAATATGTCAGCTTTGGAACGATAATAACCTCAAAAAGAATAGTTAAAAAAAAGCAAATGTAAGAAATAGTTACAAAATGTAAGCATACATAAAAAATAAATAAATATCTAAACACTAATAAAAAGGATTCTTAGTAGCATTCGAACGCAAAATGTAGCAAGGAATCAATAAGATAAATGTGTACTTGGTAGCAACAATTTTCGTTTTGCACACAATAAAAAACAATTGATACTTACGATATTCTATCCCTAGGACTACATCTCTAAAATATGTCCAGGATCTGTCTTCATCCAAAGGAGTATCGGTAGGTATCTCCAACACTTGACCGCCTTCCAATAGCTCGAAAACAAGATAGAGATGATCTTCCACCGGATCGTCCAAAACCTCCACCAATTTAACAACATTCGGATGGTCTAGTTTTTTTAAAATTGCAATTTCTCGATAAACCTTTTGAAATGGATGGTTAATGGGCGAGGAGTTTGAACGACCGTCTTTGCGTGCTGGAGGTAGCCGACTAAACATACCAGCCTTTTTTAATAGCTTCTTCTTTGACAGTATTTTCATGGCCTAAAAGAAAAAAGAAACAATCAAAAACATATAAGGTTAGTATTTAAAACCAACAATTAAAATTATTAACAAAAAAGCAGCGAAAATCTAGCTAGCGGTGTACAAAGAGAGACACTGCAAGCTATGAAAGCTTCTTTATAACTCGAAGCTAAAAACAAGTATACGACGTAATTTATTTTGGGAGAAAGATGGCCAACCTTAGCTGACCTGAGAAAATCTTCTTTGGGTTAATAGGGAAACCAACATTTTCCAGTGCGTTGGATTGGCAAAAAGGGTACAATAGAGTGGCCGGCCAGAACACCGGATCTCTCGCCATTGGATTTCTTTTTGTGGAGACTTCTAAAATCAAAGATATACGTCACTCCGTCTGCAGACCTTGCAGAGTTGCGACAGAGAATTGTGACAGAATGCCAATTAGTGACAAATGCAAATTGCAAATGTTAGCACAGTCTTTGAAAATAGATCGTATCATTTGCATGGAGTTCAGCGGAGGTCATTTAATTCTTGGAATTTTAAATTTTGTGTTATTACTGATATTCATTAAATAAATTAGCTAAATCCCGAATATCTTCAAATTTATTTTATAATTTAAAAAAAAATACAATGTTAAATGTTAAAAAAATTAGCGGTTGATGCGGGGCTGCAGGGGGTTGCATTTTTGGATATAAATTTTGTGTGAAAATTCGTCCCCCTCCTATTAAAATTTGATGTGTTCTTTTTAATTTTGAAAAAACTTTTGGTATCTGAGTTTCTGGGAGGGTCATTTTCGTTGCAACACCCTGTATGAAAGTCGTTAAAGTTAGGATATTAATTTTTTTTCAATTTGCTTGTTTTTTAAGCGTGTTAAAAAAACACTTTCAAACATTAAAAAAATGTTTTTTGTACTTTTAAATTAACAACGAAAACAATCGATCCAGTAATATTCTTTATAATTTAATTTTTTTTATAAATTTGCCGTGAAATAGACCAATCTGAAAAACAAACAAAAAAGGTAAACTTTTAAAAGTTTAAGGACCAAAAATATCGTGAAACCCACTTTTAAATAATTACCTATCTTATTTATAATGAATTTAGTGTTAGTATTTAATTTTAAACCGCATAATATTTGGATACTTTTTAGATATTATTTTGGACATAATTTAGACATTATAACAATTATACTATCAACATACATTTAAATTTTTTCATTTTATTTTTTTTTAGCTAAGAATTTCACATTTTGCAATAAAAAATTAAATTTAATTTTTTTTTCTTCAAAACATAGGGTACGAAACCAAAGACTAAAATAACTAGTAGTCTTGGTAGGTATATTTTTTGGGTTAAAATCGTCGCAATGGAATTGTTTGCAAGAGAGCTGACTAACATAATTCTTCTTCTTCTTCTGAAGTACCATGTCATTTCAGAACGTTGATGACCATCATGGCTATTCTTATCTTGTCAAATGCCAGTCTAAACAGTCTCGGAGATTCTTTATTCAGAATGTCTTTTTTTTACCTGGAGCTCGTCTACCCGCTATCTTGCCTTGCATTATGTTTTGGAGCAAACGATTTTTTTTGCCTCTCATCACATGCCCAAAATATTCTAATATCCTTTTCTTAACAGTGACGATAATCTCGGTGTTCTTCTGTACTCTCGCGAGTATCTCGGAATTGCGAACTTTTTCTGTGCACGCTACTTTTTGTATTCGCCTGTGGCCCACATCTCAAAAGCTTTAAGACGTTTCATGTCTTTGTTGTTAAGTGTCCAGGCTTCTACACCGTATAGGGGGTAGAGAACACTTAGCATCTCAGAAGAAGGATCCTCAGGGGCAACCCCAAATTTCTACAGCATAAGACTTTACTCATCTTCCTAAAAACAGTACGAGCCTGTTCAATTCGTGACGTTATTTCAGATTGGCTACCAGCATTACTTGTTAGAATACTGCCAAGATATTTTATTTGATTAACTTGCTGTAGCATTTTACCTCTAACTGTTATGTTAGTTACGATGTTAGGTTGTTTGCTAATCACTAACAACTCTGTCAAGGATATCCTGCAGCTCTTCCTAATTGGATATATCTCTAGCAAACAAAAACATTAGTATAATATCAGAGAGCCAGATTGCTTTAAGATAACTGAGCTTCAACAAGATAAACTCTAAACTTGTATAAAATTGCATCGAATCACTGGAATGCCTTGTTGCGAACAACAGAGTGACTTTGCTGTGGGTACCTAGACACCAGGGGTAAAGGGCAAAGAGAAAGCCAACACTCTTGCAAAAGAGGGAGCCAAATCTGCGTTCACAGGACCAGAACTAGTCTATGGAGTCACCACAAGTGCAGCCAAAACCATCATTTTGAACTGGGTGGAAAGAGAAAGACTCACGCACTGATCTGATATACCAGGGTTGACACATTAGAAGGCGTTTTTACCTTTACCACTAAGAAACACAACCAAGCAGATTCTGGAAAGAAGTGGAAACGACCTGCGAATTTTGACGGTACTGTTTACAGGACACTGTCGTCCAAGATACCACCTCGAAAGAAAAGGTCTGAACCGACAAACGGACCGTCAGTTTTGCTGCTGATCACATACTATGTTTATGCCTTTGCTTAAGAAGAATAAGGTTCATCATATTTGGTTTTACCAACGATTTCAAGAAAATCTTACACCATACAACCACGACCTTCGCGAAAAGAACTGGATTGTGCGGTGAGCTGTAACCTCTAGGGGTGACCCTACGCCCCAATTACAAGATACCTAACCTGAGGTAGATTTTGTTACTTTTATCCAATTCCTTTTTTTTGGGAAATATACTATATAAGGCTTTTGTGTTTGGGGTAAAATTAAATTCTGACTCCCATTTTACTTTTTTTTTATACTGTTCCAAGTCCACGAACCATCTTCGTGTCTTGGCTGAGATTAGACTGTAGGGTTATCACCAAACAAAATAACTCATAACAAAGTAATTAAGTTGAAAATTTGCCCGTAATAATAAACCAATGATAAAAAACATGCAGGGTTGTAAATTTTTTTAAACGTTTCGATTATAATTACCACCTTCAGGGTGTATAACGTAAATCGGTAGATTTTTTAAACCGAAATTTATGACTAAAAAATATTCAAAAACAATGTGACTTTCTTATTTTATATTTTTTTAAAATTTTTATGTATTTTGTATTTATTTCATTGGTACAAAAGCCGCGTTGTTTTGAATTTTGTTAATCGATTATTGTTGAATAAATTATAAGGTTACATCAGTTAATTTCTCCGTTTTGTCTACAACCGTATTTTTATATTTATTTTAATAAATCAATACAGCGTGCCATATTCGATGGCTTAAATGGTTAAATTAAATTGTACATTTTTATCGTGACCGAAATTAAATAAAATGTTTTTTGCTTAATATTACTGACAAGAATGACTTGTTGCTATTTTTGCATAAGATCAAAACGCAGTTAATAGATTCTGGTTTGCGTCATTTGATATATTAAAACAAGTATGTCTATTTTTTTTAAAGCGGTTTATTTTACTATCTAAAATAGACAAAGAAAAATAAACACGAAATGAATAACAGCAAACGTTTAGTTAATGATGTGTCACAGTTACAGTCCACAGATGCGAAAGCATTTAAAATGTTAAAAAGGTTCTACAAAATGATTTGTTACGCCTCTTCTTATTGGGAAAGAAGTCGTTTTATTTTATTTTAAATAAAGTAGTTAATGCTAAAAAATAACAACTGCTTCTTAGGGTTGTGAATTCTTGATTTCTAAATTGGATTAATTTTGAGGAAATGGAGAGATTAGTTTAAAGACCTATCCATTCTTTTTTTTTATTTAAACAAACTTACTTAAATTAAAAAAGCCAAACCACCTTAGGGCGCCAAGTGATTTTCCTAACAATCACTTAAAGGAATACAAGTAGGTTAGGTATCATGTGATTTGTGCATGGTCGCCCCTCCACTGCAACCTTTAGTAGTTCTATTGTGGCTCACCCCTAGAGGTTACAGTTCACCGCACAATTCAGCCCTTCTCACGAAGTTTATGGTTGTATGGGTTAAATTTTCTTGAAAGAGGTAGTTTCTAGGTTGGTATAACCAAATATGTTGAACCTTATTCTTTCCAGACAGGGGCATAAACATAGTATATGTTCAGCAGTTTCGTCTTCCACGCAGCAAAACCTACAGTCCGTTTGTTGATTCAGATCTACTCTTTCAAAGTGGTGTCTCAGACGACAATGTCCTGTAAGCAGTCCCGTTAGAATTCGCAGGTCATTCCTGCTCCATTCTAGGATCTGCTTAGTTGTATTTCTCGGGAGTTTAGGTAAGAACGCCTTCGAGTGAGTACACCCTGGTATATCGGACCAGTACGTGAGTATTGTAACAAATCCGGTCCTGTCAGCAACCGAGAAATCGACCGCGTCGGGGTCCGTATTCGACCGCTTTCACTTTGTTGTCCGCCGAATGGGTCCGACAAGGTCGAGCAACCATCTCGAATCCACGTCGAACTTTGGAGAAACAGGTGGAATGATCTAGAATTGTGATATGAAGATATATAAAAGGGGAAACGATTATATTGGCTTATGTGTTTATGAATTAATAAATGTAAATAGTTGTATAGAGTTGTAAAAGTTGTATAGCTAAATGAATATCTAAGGGGTTTTTTTTTTATGAAAATAGTCGCAAAAAGGGTAGACCCATCGTGTGGGCCGCGGACGGCCCGCACTGCAACTATTAGAAGGGGAAGGGATTATAGAAAGGAAATGATTGTGGACACGCTTTTTAAAAAGTTGCAGGTCATAGTTCTCTGGAAAAACTGATTTTGGAAGCTTATTCCATTCCGTAGCAGCCCTGTAAAAGAAGGATTCTTGATGAAGATTGGTCCTAGTAGTGTTAATCTTGAGAGTAAATGGGTGAGACTGATCAGCGTGCCGAGTTCTTCGGCCGAATGTGACCAATGGTGGTACAAGAGTTTTTATTTCTCTGGAGCATCTGCCATGGAAATATCTGTAGAGCAATGACTGGTCTGCAACTCTTCTTCTATGTTCTAGAGGGTAAAGGGTATCTGTGAGAGTTGAGCTGTTTATCAAGCAAATGGCCCACAGAAAACCTAGCCTCTGGCTTGCCGACTTTGCGATGTTAGCAACATGGTCATGCCAAGACATATTATTGGACACCGTGACTCCCAAAATCGAGATGGAGGGACTTGGTTCAAGGGTATTTCCGGACATTGTGATGGGATGATTTGAGGAATTCACTTTCTTGGAAAACGTGGCACTTTGTGTTTTTTGGGCGTTGAACTGAACAAGATTGTTGGTTCCCCACTCGACGATTGCTTTAAGATCTTTATTGATGGAATCAACCTGTTCCTGCCTAAGTCTATTTGTATCATTCACCGAAAGTGATCGATAGGATGTGAAAGTTGAGACAAGTGTGCTATCTTCTGCGAAACTGTAAATGGGGTTCGTGGTGGTTTTCAAGAGGTCGTTGATGTGTAAAAGAAATAAGGTGGGGGACAGGATGGAACCCTGGGGGACCCCGGCATTAGTTTTAAACGCATCAGAAGAAATACCGTCAACTGCAACATGTAAGGAGCGGTCTTGCATGAAGCTCAAGCGCCATTGGCGCAGTTTAGTTGGGAGACCGTAGGCAGATAATTTACTTAACAATGCCTGGTGCCAAACGCGGCCAAAGGCTTTAGATATATCCAAGACTATTGCACGGGATTCACCAAACTTTTCAATAGTGTTTGTCCAGAGCTGAGTGACATCAGCCAGCAAATCTCCGGCAGTCCGAAGTTGTCGAAATCCATATTGTCTGTCATGGATTATCTCAAATTTCTCCAGATATTTGATAAGTTCTGTGTTAATCGCTTTTTCCATAACTTTGGATATGACTGAGAGCAATGCAATAGGGCGATAATTTGCAGAAATAGTCTTTTCGCCCAATCCGCAATAATTGTTTTGGCGGCACTTGTAGTTTTGCAAGGGTGTCGGCTTTTTCGTTTCCCTCCACCCCCTGATGCCCAGGTACCCACACCAAGTTACTCTGGGGATTCGATGCAATTCCATACAAGTTTAGAATTTATCTTGTTGAAGCTTAGTGCTTTTAAAGCTGTCTGATATTATACTTGTGTTTTTGTTTGCTAGAAGTCTGTTAGTCAGCTCTCTTGCACACAATTCAATAGCGAAGACTTTAGCCTTAAAGATTGTAGCATACCTGCCAAGACTGGTAGATATTTAAATCTTTGGTTTCCTGCTGAAAACACCGGCACTAACTCCATTTGTAGTTTTTGAGCCATCTATGTACATTATGTATTCGGGCTCTGGGAAGAGGATTTCTCCTTTTACCCATTTATCTCTCTTTGGAGAGAGGACTTTGAACGACTTTTCTACGTGTATTTTTGTGGCTAGCATGTCGGGAACCATTCCGAGAATTTGGTGGTTATTTGTTTCACTCAATATATCGGAGCGGTCTCCGAGTTGCTCTTCGTTAATTTGCCTTATAAAAGACACAAATCTGAAAAATACAAGTAAATTCGTAGAATTTTAATTGGCCTATCACTTTGTTTTTGTTTCTTAGAAACAATTAAAAAATAATATAAACCATAGAATAATCTTTAAATTATGCTTAGTGAAGTAAAAAAATTCATCTGGTTGTTTTCAAAATGAAAAATTTTTTCTTCAATAACATAACCCAAAAGGTAGTCACTCAAAATTGTCGAAAAATCCGGAAAAATCCTATAACGCCGGAAAGCTTAACGTCTAAAAAACTCTTAGTTCAGCCGAAAAAAAAATTGCTTTGATTTACTAAACACGACTAAATGTAACTAGCGCCCCAAATTGGTAATCCTTAGGCTAAAAAACGTAAAATTGTCAAGTTTCAAATGGAAATTGTGAAAAAACTTTAAACAACCGGTATCTCGAAAACTAGCATTATTTTCATAAGTTATGTTGGGCAGAATTATCATATTTTGAGGTCTAGAATCTACAAATCAGATATTGGATATTCTTTATGAATCACCCTGTATAACCAATTATAAATTATTACTCTATGTTTGTTAATCAATTATAGTTAATTAAAAACTTGTAAATAATTTAATGACGACTTGATAACAACTTAATATCAACCCAATAATAACTACATAATGACTGTTTTTTGGTACCGTCAAGAGGATGTATATATTTAGTTAATGTGACGATACCGAGTACTCCATGTACTAATAGTAATGATGTTTTTTTTAAACAGTGAATTGACTTTTATTAGTATTTATTACATCAGGATAAAGGCATGTGGTACTACACTACTATGTAGTACCTTTTTTGTTTGGTCGGTTTAGGTTATGTTTACAACCTTTCCATTTAACTTTAAATTTATTTATTATTCTTAAGCCATTGGTATAGGCACCTACGTCATCTAACTAGTAGTTAGTCCATTACTAGGCACCACAAGAGAGGCGATAATACACCTCCCTGAGGACATTCACTAGTAGGACGGCCTTTTAGTTGGTATTCTTTATTGCTGACGATCAGTACTCTACCTGTCAGTATATTTTCCGTTCAATCAATAAGGTTTGCTGCCACTCCTTTGTTGATAATTGCTCTCCTCATGGACTTGTTAGAATTGCTGTCAAAAGCTCCGGCAATGTCCATAAAGACTACCAAGGCGTTATGTTCCATTTGCGCCTTAACTCTCTCCACTAGATTGTGGATGGGTAGCTTCGTAGACCCGCCTAGTCGGTACGCGTTACTGAGGGTCGGACAGGGGGCGCATAGTTAGAGTCGTGTCTTTGATGTTATATAAAGAAGGAGAGGGTTATTGGTCAAAAGTCTTTGACCAGTATGTGGCCGTTTTTTACCGGCATGGGCAGGAACACTACTGTGCTCCCGAACCACTTATTGAGCAACACATTTCTATAATCTAACGAAATGAAATAGTTCAATGGTTTAACATTCCATGAAATGAGTTGTATTATTCAGGTTGTTATAATTCATAATATATTATTAAGAGATAGCATAATGGTCACAATATTGTTGCAAATATAATCAAGAAATAATCTGGACGATTCAATAACAATCAAAAGTCTCTTGCCATAACTGGAGAGCAGGCAACATCACAGCACAACACATTCCAGTCGACCGTATCAAGATGATACAGTCGACCAGAAAGTGGAGATATATGATCATGTTTAAAAGTAAATAGTTTCGTCTCCTCTAATAATAGGTCTATGGTCCACTTTTTTAGCGAAAAGCGAAATTCCTTTCGATAAAATTGAATATTATTTTGCAGAAATAAATAAATAAAAACAACTAATGCAGGGTATTTTTAGAATTAAATTGGACAATAAAACTACGATGAAACTTCGAAAACACATTATCTTTAATTTAAGTTGGGTCCCTGTACGATGATTAATTGAAATTGTGGGCCATTTTCAATTTTCCTTAGAGTTGCTTTTATAAACGGTTGTCTGCGTCAATGATCGATGTTTTTGCGATATTTTTAATAAAATCTGATGTGAAGGCTTATAAAACATAATAGTAAATGAATCGGTAATTAAAAACAATTTGTAATAGCATGTGCTTGAAAGGGACAATCAACAATATAAAAAAAATGACAAAACCTAATCATTTGATAGTTGAATTTATAAAAATGATGTAATACATATTTACATATAATGTGATTTTAAAATAAATCCATTTTATTAAGCTCATATGATAATTTGCAACAACAAATCATCTAGTGATGATGGTATACCCGCCGAAACAATAAAAGCCATGGGTGAGCTTGGTGTTGATGCAATCTTTAAACTGTGTGTTAAAATTTGGCAAACTGGGGTATGGCCAAAAGAATGGTGTAAATCGGTGTACATGCCGCTACACAAGAAAGGCTCTCCTACAGACTGCAGCAACTACAGAACAATAGCGCTTATGTCACATGCAAGTAAAATTCTGCTTCATATTATAAACAACCGTTTAAAACCTTTTTTACTTCCACAGATTCACGACGAACAGACAGGATTCATGCCAGGAAAAGGAACAAGGGAACAAATCCTAAATGTAAGACAAATATAAGAAAGAGCATATGAGTTTAATGTAAAAACTTATTTGTGCTTTGTCGACTACAACAAAGCATTCGACTGTGTAAAATGAAAGAATTTGTGGCTTATCTTGGAAAACATGGGATTGCCAAAACATATGATTATTTGCTTAAAAATCTCTACGACAACAGCTGCGGGAAGGTGAAAGTCAACAACACGCTATCTAAGTCTTTTAGTCCAAAGTGCGGTATAAGACAGGGATGTATTGTGTCACCGATACTCTTTAATATATACGGAGAGTATATAATGGGAAAAGTTCTGCAAGGCTAGGAGGAAAAAGAATTACTAACCTTAGATATGCAGATATCACCTTAATACTAGCTCGTTTGGAAGAAGAACTCACGGAATTAATGAGAAAGTTAGACAGGATCAGCAGAGAACATGGTCTTACGTTGAACAAAAAGAAGACAAAAATTATAATAATAGACCGAAACCCTGCCAATGTTAGACAGATCGATGGTTTTGAAGTGATTGGGAAATTTAACTATTTAGCATCACTTATTACAAACAAAGGCGGCTGTGATGGAGAAATTAAACGCAGACTGGGCATAGCACGTAACTTAACAATAAAACTAACTCGAATATGAAAAGACTCTGTAATATCTCAACGCAACCAACTAAAATTATTAAACTCCTTGATCTTTCCTATTGCCTCTGAGACCTGGACTTTAAAAATGGCCAAACGAAGAATAATAGATGCTTTTGAAATGTGGGCCTACAGAAGAATGCTGCGAATATCATACACAGAACACCGTACTAACGTGTCAATTCTTTAAAAACTAAAATTCACCACAAGGCTATCGACCAGGATAAATTATACCTACGGTATTTTGGACACAAATCAAGAAAAACGAATGGGCTGGAAAAACTTATTGTAGAGAGAAAAATCAATGGTAAACGACCAAAAGAAAGGTCTCCGACGCGCTGGGTGGACCAAACCAAAGAAATCATTGGTCATGGTCTGCAAGAAGCTTTTCTTGCAGCTCAAGACAGGAAGGATTAAGAACTACGATCCGAGCAATTAAGACATGATTTCACCATACTCTCTCGAGAGTAAAAGGACAAGAGAGAGAGAGAGAGAGAGAGAGATAATTTGCACATTATCAAAAAATAAACACGCATTTTTTAATCTTTAGTCTGTTTGTCTCACTGTTCGTTGGTTCGGGCACATCTTTAAAATCACTGAATGGTTTTTATACGGTTTTTACGGGTAGATAGAGCTTTGCCAGTTGCAGAATCAGGGCTTTATTTCATTTAAATCGAATGTTGAAAAAAGTTATTCTTATTTAAAGATCTTTGTAGCATAAAAAGTTACTGGGCAAATAATAGTTGCTACCGTCGAAGACGTCACAACAGGAATGAACATCAACGTTCAAAAGAAAAAAACATTAAATAAATTCGGCTAGATTTTATTCAAAGTCTCAAAGTTTAGCTCATAAAAAAATCAATAGGTGGCTTGGTTTATTTTTACAACGCGCTATAAAAAAACAACAATCCACCCGACATAACGTAGGGTCTCGGAAAAAAAAAATGATCCTAACAATGAGACACATTAGATTACAATTATTTAATCTCAATCATAATAAAAAAATGTACCAATTATACACATTTATTGTAACAGCTAAACATTGATTTTGTAAAAAAATCGTCAGTATGTGTGACATACGATGGGCATTGGTGAAATAAAATTAATCGTAGTTTTAAAAAGTGTAAAAGATGGAAATAGTAAACAAAAATTTAAAAAATTTAAACCCCGCCGACATCCAAAGACTGTTGACCTGCCCGAAGCTTACAAATTTAAAATTAGCGACATTGTGTACAAAATAGGTGAAGAAAAGAACATGTCTCTTTAGATTTAATATAAAAAAAATTAAAGAAAAAGATGTATTTGAAATTTCTAGAACGAGTCATTGGAAAATTTTAAAACATAGGGTGTAAGTTTGAAAATGAGGACAACCAAAAGGCATTGTCTATAAAACACAGCGACGGTGAAGGAAAAAGACACATTATGCTGTTGAAAATCATGGTTTTGTTGACGGGGCGGATCTTTTATTTTCGTCCAAATTAAAATTGGCCGATTATTATGACAATATGGATACAGAAATGTGTGTAACAAAACAGACAACTGCTGCCCTGATGCTTTTATTTTTACCACAGTTTTTATCGGTACTTGATAATGAGGCTTTTCGACACTTTGTGTGATCGAACGGTACCTTTTAAAAATTAACGAAAACGAAAAAAGCTTTGAACGAATGAGCCATTTTCCTGGAAATAGTGTGGCCAACTGTCAGTCTGAAATAAATATTAAATTATTTATAACTTTGAACATCTACTATCAAAGTTCTAAAGTTCTACATAATAACTAGACTTTGTTTACTGACCTGCCAATTAGTTCTGTTTTTCGGCCTGAAATTTTCAAACTACGACAAGCAATCCAACGTTTTAATGTTGCTACATTATTGTCCTTGACATTTGTAAATTTTAATTTTGCTCCCGGAACGTCGTCTTCCGTCAAAAACATTTTTCTGATAGGTACTTTTACATGTATGCAAATGGGAAATGTTTGTCCCTACTGTACTACTAGCGCTGTTAGTGAGGAATTTTTCGTACTTGGTGAAAAACACCAATTAAGATTTCAAGTAAACGTGATTTTATTTATAATTAGGTGTGTCGAGGGAAATCTGGTTTAGTCGATGGTGTAGAGGTAAAAACTTTTTGTTGAGATTTACTTTTGTATTTAGACAGAATTCTTTTCTTGACAGTTCTTTGTTTATTTTAAGTTCCAATTTGGTTGTAATTCTGGAGTTTATGTTGTAAGGAATTTTTGAGTTGTTTTTAGGGGTAAAAAATAGTCATTGAACTTCAGATGGAAACCTAATGCCGATTCATTCGGTTTCTTAATAAGTTCATTAATTTTGGTTTAAGGGGGTCTGCCTATGAATGAATAAATAGGAGTTGTGAAAGAGGTCTAATTTTTTTCCCTAGACACTGCAGCATTGTCTGCTTTTTGTACCTGTCCAGCTCCTTAATTTAGTCCCATCTCTTCAATTTTCCTGTTAAGGAGTAAAAGCTCTCGTACTGCTATTGCCCTAGATGGATCACTCCCTTGGTCTTGTATACACCCCAGATAGTGCCTTCACTGGGCGGTGGCTTCGCATTCGAAGATAATATGAGAGGCTGTTTTCTCCTTCTCATTACATAATCTGCATATAAGTTCTGTGTCAGACACGCCTATATTGTGCAGATGTTTTCTCAAAACCAGTGTCCGGTTCTAAGTTTTTCCCTACTTAGCGAGAGCAGCTTTCCTGCCTGCTTAGGTGAGGGTTTTTTCAGCAGTAATTTGTTGTGCCTAGCTCCCTTTGGCTGTGCCCACTTCAGCTGATGCTGAGAGTGGACCCAGCAATTGATCGCTGTTTTAACGCTGTCCTTGGACATCCCTATTATTGGTTCTGGCCCAATAAACGGAGTTCCAGAGCTCCGCCTAGCTAGTTTGTCCGCTTCTTTGTTAACTGTCTATGTAAGTGGCAGAGCAGTCGTCACATTCTAGTTTGTATATATCGCTTTTTTTAAGGGTGTTAATGGTTTCTTCGTAATTAAATATTTACACTTTAAAATTCACACAATACCTGGATTCTTCAATTATTCTTACAATTTGGCAACGGTGTGTAGCTGTGACGCTACCAAAGTTTGTGACGGGCATCGGATTTAATTTTGTTTAAACTATATTTCAAATTGTACGATTAAATTTTTGTCGAAATAAGTTTTGCTTAACTACGTGTAATACATGAGCCATTTTTATACAAACTAATTAAATACTTTTATCAAGATTTTTTTTTCAACAAACTTCCATTTGTAATTTGTTGCTGCGGGGTTTGCAACGAGTAGTTGCGTTAAAGCTTTATTCGTATTTTATTTTTTGACCACTTTTTAATGCACTGTGGTAAATTCCAAAGGGAATATTCTCCATTTGGAATTTTCGACTTTTAGAAAAAATAAAGCTTTGATGTACGGTAAACTAATAATAGACAAAATAAAAAGAAAACAGCAACTTTGCATATTTTAATATACAAGGTGATGGTTTATGGTTAGTAGTATGTTATCCTGTACCAAAATTTTACATAAATAATAAAAATTACAACAAAATTCGTAAAACACGAACGTTTAAAATAATAAACAAAAAAATAATTACCCGCCCTGTATATTAGCTGAAATTGATCAATGACATATTCAATGTAAGTTATTAAAAACTAATTCTGTATTATACAAACAGTATACACCTGCTTATTTTTTATTAATCCACACTATGTATACAGGTAATAAAGTAACTGCAAGATAGAGTGTTTTATTTAAAATAACAACTACCTGTTTATTTGAATGGGCTAGAACTAAAACTCACAACATTAAAAAAAATCAGAAACCACGCTGTGGTGTGAAAGAAGATGTGGTTACACAATGATAGATAAAGGAATGTTTAGATGGTTTAGACACGTAGAAAGGATGAATAAAAGAAAATTAACAAAAAAAATTTTTAAGTCTAGTTTGACTAGGCAAGTCCTTAGAGGTTGACCTCGGCGAAAGTATCTAGATCAGATCGACATTTTTTTAAAAAAGTACCAAAAACGGACGAGCATGTATGATAACACTAATGAAAGAAGAAACAAAAGATGTACGTAAAAAATGTAGCAAGTGAAAGAAAGTGATCTCTGCCTACCCCTACGACAAAAAGGCGTGACTATACAGGACTTTTCAAGATGAGCGTAAATTGGACGTTTCTGACATAACAGAAAACGGATCAATCTTAAAATTTAAAGGTATCTACAATTGGATGTAAGTAGTTAAACAACACCGGTTCAAGCGCAAAGGAGTGGGGGGAGGAGTGGGGGAAGTGGAGGGGGTAGGAGTGGTGGAAGTGGTGGGGGTAGGAGTGGGGGAAGTGGTGGAGTGGGGGAAGTGGTGGAGTGGGGGAAGTGGTGGGGTAAGAGTGGGGGAAGTGGTGGAGTGGGGGCAGTGGTGGAGTGGGGAGGAGTGGGGGGTGAAGTGGGGGAAGTGACAGGTGAAGGAGTGGGGAAATGACATTGTTGACATATGACATTGTTGACATATGACATTGTTGACATATGACATTGTTGACATGTGACATTGTTGCCATTGTTTACATACGGCATGTTGCCATTGTTACCATTGTTGACATATAACATCATTGTTTACATTGTCCCCATCGACTCGATTAAGAGGGTTACGTAAGCACGTTGAAAAGTGGTGTGACGTAAGCGTTGAAAAAAACTTGGCTTCTCGGTGATTCGAACCTTAATCCTTTGCCTTACTAAACGGATAGCTATACCATTCAGATAACTCGCATATTAATTTTATCGTGCAAGATTGGATATACAAATATATATTTGTGACATCATTTTTGATAAAAATAACCTTGAACTGCGCTACCAGATAACTTTGTTATCGTATACTTAAATGAGGTGTAATATTGATTGCGACAGAGATAATAATTACACACGCACATAGTCCCAGTTTAAATGTGTGCGATATTGTTGTACATGTACAGGGTATGTCACAAATTAAGAAGTCAAAAGAACCTTAACGAATGTTGGCATGGGAAAAATTGTTTTTATGAAAATTCCCCATACGCTAATCTTAAGATACGCCGTTCTAAATATAAAGGGGTGCATTCACTGTTGCAAGAGATCTAATTCAAAAAATCAAAGCACTGAGTTATCGTATACTTAAAGGAGGTGTAATATTGATTGCGACAGAGATAATAATTACACACGCACATAGTCACAGTTTAAATGTGTGCGATATTGTTGTACAAGTACAGGGTATGTCACAAATTAAGAAGTCAAAAGAACCTTAACGAATGTTGGCATGGGAAAAATTGTTTTTATGAAAATTCCCATACGCTAATCTTAAGATACGCCGTTCTAAATATAAAGGGGTTGGAAATTCCGATTAAATTAAATCAAATTTTAAAGTTCGAGAAGCTAAACAAAATTTCAGTTAACGTCTATGCTTTAGAATTAAATAAAACAGAGAAGAGATAATTTTACATAGTTATACCTGTTGTGTTTACTAAAAATAAAATGAAACGTCACGTCAATTTGTTACTAATACAAGATCAGTATTTTCGGAAATTAAATGATTATAAAGCGCCACCTATCGACAATGAAAATGTTGAAATCAAATATGTTTGGATAAGTACGAGGTATGTCGTAAATTAGGAAGTCAAAAGGACCTTAACGAATGTTGGTATGCGACCCATCAAACGATTCAGCGTTGCTTAAAGTACGTCAAGTGTCACGAGAGTACGTTAAATGTCACGTGAGTACGTTAAATGTCACGTGAGTACGTCAAGCGTCACGTAAAACGTCACGTGTCACGTTATACGTAATGTGTCACATTAAAAACACACACACACACATGTTGAATATTTTTGTTCATGTACAGGGAATGTCACAAATCAAGAAGTCAAAAGGTCCTTAACGAATGTGGCATGTGACCCATCAAACGATTCAACGTTACGCAAAGTATGTCAAGCGTCACGTGAGTACGTTTAAAAACATACACACATGCACAACAACGTGACATGTCACATTAGTAGACATTGTTAACATATGACATTGTTGTCGTTGTTTACATACAGCATTGTTGACTGCCATTGTTTACATAGGGCATTGTTGACATATGACATTGTTGCCATTGTTTACATACGGCATTGTTGACTGCCATTGCTTACACACACATGACATTGTGGACATATGACATTGTTGCGATTGTTTACATACGGCATTGTTGACTGCCATTGTTTGCATAGAGCATTGTTGACATATGACATTGTAGCCATTGGTGACATTGTTGCCATTGGTGACATTGTTGCCATTGTTTACATACGGCATTGTAGACATATGTCTTCAAATTTCCCTTATACTTGAATACTATGTTTTTATTTAATGTCATTACGGAATTTTGGAAAATATGGGAAGCAAGATTTTTGATACATAATCTTTATTTCATTCACATATTCATTGTATTTAAATCAATTTTCGGTGATAATGTATTATCGTATCGATCGTCGGTAAAACATCTAAACCATGACAATAAAACCCACAATAATCTTTTTTAAAAATAAAATTACTTAATAAATTCAAAGTTTACGAGAGATGAAAAGTATGACAGTGACATTGAGCGAAGGGTGTTGGCAGGAAAACAAATGAATGGGGCTCTGCATAGCTTTATGAATAGCCAGAAAGTGTCAAAAAAGACACGTCTGGCTGTGCATAGAAGTGTGTTGGTTCCTACACTTATGTATGGTAGTGAATGTTGGGTTTGGCAGAAGAAGCATGAAAATAGGATTAATACTGCGGAGATGAGTAGTCTGAGAAGTATAGCCGGAGTGACTCGGTTGGATAAGGTAAAGAATAGTGAGATTAGAGAACGCTGTGGTGTAAAAGAAGATGTGGTTACAAAGATAAATAAAGGAATGCTTAGATGGTTTGGACACGTTGAAAGAATGGATGAAGGAAGATTGACGAAACAAATTTATAAAGCGAGTGTGAATGGACAAGTCGGTCGACCTCGGAGAACATATCTTGATCCGATCAACATTGTTTTGAGGAAAGGCCAGGTCAAGAGTACCAACAACCGACGAGCATGTATGAGAGCACTGATGAAAGTAGAGGAAGCAAAAGATGTGTGTAAGAACCGTAGCAAGTGGAAAGAAGTGTTCTCTGCCTACCCCCATGGGAAAAAGGCGTGACTTTATGTATGTAATAAAATCTCAAGAGTACCAACGACCAAGAACACTAATGCAAGTAGTTCATTGTATTTAAAACAATTTTCGATAATAATATATTATCGTACCGATCGTCGGTAAAACATCGAAACCATGACAATTAAAACCCCAATAATCTTTATTAAAAATAAAATTACTTAAAATCTCATGAATCAAACAAACAAGAATTAGCTTAAGTCCTTATGATGACATTTATTGCCTGGGACTATCGATACTCTTCCTTTTGGGTCATTATAGTTTAAATAAATATATATTTTTTTCACCCTAGCACATCTCTTTAGTTAAAGAAATGAATAGTTTGATCCTTATTCAGCTTTTAGACGATACATATCTCTAAAGGTAGTGTCAAGTCCGGGATGCGTACGCGCTCGCTGGCCGCTGCGAAAATAATATAGATGGGTATATATACAGGGGGGCGCATGAACTGGCAAAACTTTTGGAACTATTGGAAAAAATATATTTTTAACAAAAAAAAAACCTTGGTTAAAAGAACTATTTAAGCTCCCTTTTTTCATGTATCACGCAATAAATCGTCTTGTGACGTCATCAAAAGATTCAGCATTACGCAAAGTACGTCGACCATCACGTTAAACGTCATGTAAGTACGTCAAGCGTCCCCTTAAACGTCACGTGTGTACGTTGAATGTAAACACAGCGACGTTAAACGTCACGTGTGTATGTCAAACGTAAACGTCACGTTAAACGTCACGTGTCACGTAAAAACACACACACACACACCAGTTTGATTTAAACAATCTGCATGGTTAAAGCCCTATATCGAGCTGAACAATCGTTTAAGGACTACAGCTACCAGTTTATTTGCAAAGAATGAATTAAAATTCTCGAACAACGCGGTGTTCGTCAAAACAATGGAAAATAAACGCTTCCGCAGTTGGTAAGTTCATACGAGGGTCGTTACAGATCAAAAAATTTAATTTCTAGCGTCAGATTTCACAATAGATCAATTTTTGATGATAATTTAATACGCAAAGTACGTCGACCGTCACGTTAAACGTCACGTGAGTACGCCAAGCGTCACGTTAAACGTCATGTGAGTACGTCAAGCGTCACCTTAAACGTCACGTGTGTACGTCAAACGTAAACACAGCGTCACGTTAAACGTCACGTGTGTATGTCAAACGTAAACGTCACGTGTCACATAAAAACACACACACACACACACACCAGTTTGATTTAAACAATCTGCATGGTTAAAGCCCTATATCGAGCTGAACACTCGTTTAAGGACTACAGCTACCAATTTATTTGCAAAGAGTCAGTTTAAACTCGCGAACAACGCGGTGTTCGACAAAAGAATAGAAAATAAACGCTTTCGCAGTTAGTAAGTTCATACGAGGGTCGTTACAGGACAAAAAATTTAATTTCTAGCGCCAGATTTCACAATAGATCAATTTTTGAAAGCGAACGAGCAAGATATTTTAAAACATTTTAGTCATTTGAAAATTGCAGGACCTCGAAAATTTAAAGTTGGCGCCATTGTACGAATTAGTAAAGCCAAACACGTTTTTAAGAAAGGTTATACACCCAATTGGTCAACGGAATTATTTAAAATCACAAAATGTAAGATAACCAATCCTGCAACGTATCTTCTGGAAGATATGATGGAGGCACAAATCAAAGGAGCCTTCTACGCGGAAGAATTACAGAAAACTGCTAATCTTGATATCTACTTAGTAGAAAAGGAACTTGGACGCAAAGGAAATAAAATGTACGTCAAATGGTTAGGCATAAAAGGCAACAGTTGTTTAATTATGAACAAAAATCGACTTTTAAGTGGAGGGGAGGAAGGTTACAAATATGCGCGAGTTATATGCGTCATTTCCGCTGACTTCTATTAGAACCATTTTTGCGACGCAGCAGTTCTAGAAGCTTCCAGAAATTGCTTATCTAAAAAAAATGTCACGCTCGCATTTTCCTTTGTTTAACTTTATTATAAAATAAGCATTATGTATTAAAATTAATCAATTTTGACTTTATTTCTAAATTTTTAGCTTCGTTGTTATATTTTTTATATTATATTTATAATTTTGTTAAAGTAAAAGTTTTTTTTAAAATAATTTAAAACGAATTATAAAATTCGGGTCATTGGCAGGTGGATGTCAGTCATCATGTGCAGCAGTCAAGACAGTAATCATTTTAGTATGACGTCGAGTAGTGATGATAGCGTGAGTAATGACTTTGAAATGTCCGAATTCGTATTGCCGGGGGCACCTTCTATGGAAACAATTGTTCAATCCTACGAAGATGCTGCCAAACGTGAAGTGCATTACTTACTGCTAATGACATATATGTTGTCAGAATATGAAGTTCGATGTGGCCTTAGTCCTGCGCGGACGTTTTCTCCGACAATCATTTTGGCTAAACATTTTGGGCCTACTAAAATATCTTTTGACGTTTTTGAATGGGGTACCCTCATCAGTATTTTGGAGAAAAGGATGGAAGATTTTTTTCATGAGATGTCGCCTACGTATCCCGATGAAGACGATGATAACACCCCTATAACGTTTCACTGTGGCGATTATTGTACTATCATGCAACAAGTTTATGATGATACCAAGTTCCTGGTTTTAAAAAAACACGACGTTGAGTACTATTTGTGCGAAGAAGATGTTCAAGAAATTCTTAAAATCCACGAGCATTTGCTGACGCATCGAGTAAATTTATTAAACAAACTTAGTTTCTGTTCATATTATCACAATATTATTGGTTTTTGTAAACTGCATGGTGAATTATCGTTATCATTATTGTCGGAAATACTTCCAAATGATTTGTTAAATAGTGCATTGAGAGAGTTTATCTACTTTTATAGAATTACCACAATTAATGATTTAAATAAATAATTTTTTCAAAAAGTTTTGTTTTATTTGTTCCCCGAAATTTTAAGTTTCTATAAATATACTGTAAATAATATTTGTTAATCATTTAAGATGCTGTGCCCTACTCAAAGTTTGAAGAAACAATTGAAATCTCTACTATTAAAGCTAATTTCATTTTACGAATAACATGTAATTTTTTTTTAAATTGTTGATTTGTGCATGAAATTTTTTTAAAATCGATCTTTTCTTCATTTAACTTTCATAAACCATTAAGGCTTATTTGACTAGCCAATATGAAAACAATTGCTTAAATTTCAGATATTAAATACATTCTATAACATTTCTACACATAATATAAGAGTGTAAGAATTTTAGTAGTAAAATAAATATTTTAATTTTTTTAATTATTTTATGCGTGTTAATACTACTGGGAAACCATTACGCGAAAATGAATGGATGTACTGTTGTGGCCAAGGCACGTGGGTTAGAGGTGATCCTCGTGGAAGCAAATATGATGTGTACATGAAATGATTATAATATGATATTGTTTCTTGAAAATATAATTGAATGCAAAAATTACAATTGGTCTTTTAATAACTGATGCTATTGCTGACATTGATATAAGTTGTGACCTGGTAATTCAGGAATGCTTGAATCTACGTTTCTATAGAATATGTATTATAAATATATTTGCATAGTTGTTGCTCTGTTGTGTTTTCAAGTGTCACGCTTATTATGGGTAAGAAACATTTTTGTTAATTTTTATTTATTTAATTTCTTTGTTAGAAAAAAATAATTGTAACTATTTTATTCTAAATAAAGAAATTTTGTCGGTGTTTTTAACGGACGATCAATTTTTCTATCGACTTTTTTTTTTTTAACTTTATTAAGCTATGGTTTTTTAAAATATAAAAATATTAAGTGATTTTAAGTTTTAAAGTAAAGAAATCAAATCTTGTAACACCTTCAATAAGTATTTATAATTAAAATATTGTGTTTCTGTTTTAAATCTTAAATTACACAGAGGACATCTTAAATGCATAATGATATGACGACGACTTATCTTTTTAAACGCTTTGTAACAGAAATTACAAATTTGTATTTTTACAGATTTCTTTAAACTTAGCAAATTCATTGTTTTTGCACTAAATCTAAAAGAAAAACAAAAAAAAAAGCGCATACAGTGACCGCTTACCTTAAATATATTTTACCTACGGTTTAAAATCTATAAAAGGAAAAAACAAAAAGTGCATTTTTACTAGAATTTAAAACGAGATGGATAAGTAACTAAAACTTTTTTAATTGTGTTTTTATTTTAAATTTTTACCCTTTACAAAATTTTAGGAAATTTTCAAAATACTTTTTTATTTATTTTAAGTTATTTTTCGTCATTTAAAAAATAATTTAAACACCACTCACAAATAAAATTTTTGTCTATTCTTAGTTACTCGACTATTTATTAATCTAGACAAATCTTTGATGCAGCAATAGTTATATTTAATTTTACAATTCTCATCATTTGAGCTTCATAATTATTTAATTTTTGATAATACTGATTTTTAATCAAATTTGTTATTTTTTACACACTAGTTTTCAATTTAAAATTGCTTTACAGACAGACGATTAGAAGACCTTATATACCAGAGTAAGGGGAGCATTACCCCCGCATCAAAGAGTAAGTAAACAAAACCATTTGCTAATTATTTCTACCAATCTTACTTTGGTGTTGGTAGTTTTAACAATAAATTTAATTTCCAACTAAAATTTCTTAGGCTAACTTTTTTTATGCTAATTTTTGTATTAACATAAGGTTTTAATCATTTTAGATATTTTTTTACTAAATTAAAAATTCTTTGTGTCAATTTTAGTACATTAAATTTTAATTAAAACTTTTTTTTTTTACAGGCTAAACCCATCATAATTATGATGGGTTCTCGTGGAGGTAACCCACCTCCATCAATGATATGCGTAGGGGATGTGGGCCCCTACAGTATATATATGGAGGTACTCGAGAGCGAGACATGGGTTTGGGCATTAAGGTATAAATTTATCTATGATTTTATATTTTTATTTTACAAATGTTTTTTTTTTATGTTGCAGATAATGGGCCTATTCTACTTTAATTATGTAAAGTAATTAAAAAAAAAACTTTGAGTTAAATAAAGGAAATGAATGAATATTGTTTCGTTTCAATTATTTTTGAAAGTAACGTTCGACACATGCCTCAAACATTTGACAATTATTTCAGTTAATTAACGTAGAAAATGTTAAAATGTTCAAAATTTAAGTAAATATCTAAAATTGGATTTAAAACTAAAAAAGTACTCGAAAAAATCATTTTAACAGTATCATACAAATAAAAATGTTTATAAAATTAATTTTTGGTTTTAAAATATAAGTGTTAAAAATAAATTTAAAAAGTTAAACAAAAGAAAATTAATTTAAATAAAATGAATATGTGAATGAAATAAAGATTATGTATCGAAAATCTTGCTTCCCAAATTTTCCAAAATTCCGTAATGACATTAAATAAAAACATATGTAGTCTCATAGTATTCAAGTATAAGGGAAATTTGATCACATATGTCAACAATGCCGTATGTAAACAATGGCAACAATGCCGTATGTAAACAAGGTCAAAAATGGCTACAATGTCATATGTCAACAATGCCGTATGTAAACAATGTCATATGTCAACAATGCCCTATATAAACAATGGTAGTCATCAATGCCATATGTAAACAATGGCAACAAGTCATATGTCAACAATGTTAACATTGCCCAGGATCCAAACCCCTGCCACGCCTCTGGACCATATTCGTGTACCGAACGAAATGTACAACGTCTCCGTCACTGGTTTTCTAATGTTGTAATACCATTATAATTATTTTAAATAAATGTTTAAGAAAAATTGGATGTTTTATTAAAACACTATGTGTATTCATCATCAACTTTTATATTACATGTAGATTTAAATTTTCGTTTTACAATTTTTAAGATAAATTTTAAAATTAAAACAAAAATAGATGCCAATATTACACAAGTCATTGCAAAAACATTATCGACTTTATTTTTCATGCTCTCTTTTGTTGGAATATCGGACTAAATTTCTTTAATTTCAAATGCTGCAGCCAAATGGGGGCGGCCACAATCGTAAGATCCTTGGTATGTTAAGCTGTATTTCCCTTTCTCGAAATGGCTAATATACGGCTCATAGGTAGCAGTCACTCTGTTGGGTAGGAATGTGACTTTATCACCCAAGTCAAGAAGAACGCTTGTACCATATGGTGTTTTGGTTATTTTCGCAGCATAAATTGCTTGAGGAACTCCTATTGGTAGCTCCTGCAGCTTTACTATAGGTTTCCGTGCTGTAATGGAGGAAACTTCGTTTAATTTTTGCAAATTCATCTAAAATCAAAAATAAGAATATTTAGTGAGACAAAACACACACAACAATAATTTAAACTTACTTTTTTCTTCTTGGAGCACTTGCACGCAAAAATCTATCAACGTTTAATGTGAATAGTCAAATGGTACTAAACCGTATGGCTTTTTTCTTTTTATATCTTCAAGGATGTTTATAAAAAAAATTTAGAAATAAAGTCAAAATTGAATAATTTTAATACATAATGCTTATTTTATAATAAGGTTAAACAAAGGAAAATGCGAGCGTAACATTTTTTTTAGATAAGCAATTTCTGGAAGCTTCTAGAACTGCTGCGTCGCAAAAATGGTTCTAATAGAAGTCAGCGGAAATGACGCATATAACTCGCGCATATTTGTAACCTTCCTCCCCTCCACTTAAAAGTCGATTTTTGTTCATAATTAAACAAATGTTGCGTCAGCAAATGCTCGTGGATTTTAAGAATTTCTTGAACATCTTCTTCGCACAAATAGTACTCAACGTCGTGTTTTTTTAAAACCAGGAACTTGGTATCATCATAAACTTGTTGCATGATAGTACAATAATCGCCACAGTGAAACGTTATAGGGGTGTTATCATCGTCTTCATCGGGATACGTAGGCGACATCTCATGAAAAAAATCTTCCATCCTTTTCTCCAAAATACTGATGAGGGTACCCCATTCAAAAACGTCAAAAGATATTTTAGTAGGCCCAAAATGTTTAGCCAAAATGATTGTCGGAGAAAACGTCCGCGCAGGACTAAGGCCACATCGAACTTCATATTCTGACAACATATATGTCATTAGCAGTAAGTAATGCACTTCACGTTTGGCAGCATCTTCGTAGGATTGAACAATTGTTTCCATAGAAGGTGCCCCCGGCAATACGAATTCGGACATTTCAAAGTCATTACTCACGCTATCACCACTACTCGACGTCATACTAAAATGATTACTGTCTTGACTGCTGCACATGATGACTGACATCCACCTGCCAATGACCCGAATTTTATAATTCGTTTTAAATTATTTTAAAAAAAACTTTTACTTTAACAAAATTATAAATATAATATAAAAAATATAACAACGAAGCTAAAAATTTAGAAATAAAGTCAAAATTGATTAATTTTAATACATAATGCTTATTTTATAATAAAGTTAAACAAAGGAAAATGCGAGCGTGACATTTTTTTTAGATAAGCAATTTCTGGAAGCTTCTAGAACTGCTGCGTCGCAAAAATGGTTCTAATAGAAGTCAGCGGAAATGACGCATATAACTCGCGCATATTTGTAACCTTCCTCCCCTCCACTTAAAAGTCGATTTTTGTTCATAATTAAACAACTGTTGCCTTTTATGCCTAACCATTTGACGTACATTTTATTTCCTTTGCGTCCAAGTTCCTTTTCTACTAAGTAGATATCAAGATTAGCAGTTTTCTGTAATTCTTCCGCGTAGAAGGCTCCTTTGATTTGTGCCTCCATCATATCTTCCAGAAGATACGTTGCAGGATTGGTTATCTTACATTTTGTGATTTTAAATAATTCCGTTGACCAATTGGGTGTATAACCTTTCTTAAAAACGTGTTTGGCTTTACTAATTCGTACAATGGCGCCAACTTTAAATTTTCGAGGTCCTGCAATTTTCAAATGACTAAAATGTTTTAAAATATCTTGCTCGTTCGCTTTCAAAAATTGATCTATTGTGAAATCTGGCGCTAGAAATTAAATTTTTTGTCCTGTAACGACCCTCGTATGAACTTACTAACTGCGAAAGCGTTTATTTTCTATTCTTTTGTCGAACACCGCGTTGTTCGCGAGTTTAAACTGACTCTTTGCAAATAAATTGGTAGCTGTAGTCCTTAAACGAGTGTTCAGCTCGATATAGGGCTTTAACCATGCAGATTGTTTAAATCAAACTGGTGTGTGTGTGTGTGTGTGTTTTTATGTGACACGTGACGTTTACGTTTGACATACACACGTGACGTTTAACGTGACGCTGTGTTTACGTTTGACGTACACACGTGACGTTTAAGGTGACGCTTGACGTACTCACATGACGTTTAACGTGACGCTTGGCGTACTCACGTGACGTTTAACGTGACGGTCGACGTACTTTGCGTATTAAATTATCATCAAAAATTGATCTATTGTGAAATCTGACGCTAGAAATTAAATTTTTTGATCTGTAACGACCCTCGTATGAACTTACCAACTGCGGAAGCGTTTATTTTCCATTGTTTTGACGAACACCGCGTTGTTCGAGAATTTTAATTCATTCTTTGCAAATAAACTGGTAGCTGTAGTCCTTAAACGATTGTTCAGCTCGATATAGGGCTTTAACCATGCAGATTGTTTAAATCAAACTGGTGTGTGTGTGTGTGTTTTTACGTGACACGTGACGTTTAACGTGACGTTTACGTTTGACATACACACGTGACGTTTAACGTCGCTGTGTTTACATTCAACGTACACACGTGACGTTTAAGGGGACGCTTGACGTACTTACATGACGTTTAACGTGATGGTCGACGTACTTTGCGTAATGCTGAATCTTTTGATGACGTCACAAGACGATTTATTGCGTGATACATGAAAAAAGGGAGCTTAAATAGTTCTTTTAACCAAGGTTTTTTTTTTGTTAAAAATATATTTTTTCCAATAGTTCCAAAAGTTTTGCCAGTTCATGCGCCCCCCTGTATATATACCCATCTATATTATTTTCGCAGCGGCCAGCGAGCGCGTACGCATCCCGGACTTGACACTACCTTTAGAGATATGTATCGTCTAAAAGCTGAATAAGGATCAAACTATTCATTTCTTTAACTAAAGAGATGTGCTAGGGTGAAAAAAATATATATTTATTTAAACTATAATGACCCAAAAGGAAGAGTATCGATAGTCCCAGGCAATAAATGTCATCATAAGGACTTAAGCTAATTCTTGTTTGTTTGATTCATGAGATTTTAAGTAATTTTATTTTTAATAAAGATTATTGGGGTTTTAATTGTCATGGTTTCGATGTTTTACCGACGATCGGTACGATAATATATTATTATCGAAAATTGTTTTAAATACAATGAACTACTTGCATTAGTGTTCTTGGTCGTTGGTACTCTTGAGATTTTATTACATACATAAAGTCACGCCTTTTTCCCATGGGGGTAGGCAGAGAACACTTCTTTCCACTTGCTACGGTTCTTACACACATCTTTTGCTTCCTCTACTTTCATCAGTGCTCTCATACATGCTCGTCGGTTGTTGGTACTCTTGACCTGGCCTTTCCTCAAAACAATGTTGATCGGATCAAGATATGTTCTCCGAGGTCGACCGACTTGTCCATTCACACTCGCTTTATAAATTTGTTTCGTCAATCTTCCTTCATCCATTCTTTCAACGTGTCCAAACCATCTAAGCATTCCTTTATTTATCTTTGTAACCACATCTTCTTTTACACCACAGCGTTCTCTAATCTCACTATTCTTTACCTTATCCAACCGAGTCACTCCGGCTATACTTCTCAGACTACTCATCTCCGCAGTATTAATCCTATTTTCATGCTTCTTCTGCCAAACCCAACATTCACTACCATACATAAGTGTAGGAACCAACACACTTCTATGCACAGCCAGACGTGTCTTTTTTGACACTTTCTGGCTATTCATAAAGCTATGCAGAGCCCCATTCATTTGTTTTCCTGCCAACACCCTTCGCTCAATGTCACTGTCATACTTTTCATCTCTCGTAAACTTTGAATTTATTAAGTAATTTTATTTTTAAAAAAGATTATTGTGGGTTTTATTGTCATGGTTTAGATGTTTTACCGACGATCGATACGATAATACATTATCACCGAAAATTGATTTAAATACAATGAATATGTGAATGAAATAAAGATTATGTATCAAAAATCTTGCTTCCCATATTTTCCAAAATTCCGTAATGACATTAAATAAAAACATAGTATTCAAGTATAAGGGAAATTTGAAGACATATGTCTACAATGCCGTATGTAAACAATGGCAACAATGTCACCAATGGCAACAATGTCACCAATGGCTACAATGTCATATGTCAACAATGCTCTATGCAAACAATGGCAGTCAACAATGCCGTATGTAAACAATCGCAACAATGTCATATGTCCACAATGTCATGTGTGTGTAAGCAATGGCAGTCAACAATGCCGTATGTAAACAATGGCAACAATGTCATATGTCAACAATGCCCTATGTAAACAATGGCAGTCAACAATGCTGTATGTAAACAACGACAACAATGTCATATGTTAACAATGTCTACTAATGTGACATGTCACGTTGTTGTGCATGTGTGTATGTTTTTAAACGTACTCACGTGACGCTTGACATACTTTGCGTAACGTTGAATCGTTTGATGGGTCACATGCCACATTCGTTAAGGACCTTTTGACTTCTTGATTTGTGACATTCCCTGTACATGAACAAAAATATTCAACATGTGTGTGTGTGTGTTTTTAATGTGACACATTACGTATAACGTGACACGTGACGTTTTACGTGACGCTTGACGTACTCACGTGACATTTAACGTACTCACGTGACATTTAACGTACTCTCGTGACACTTGACGTACTTTAAGCAACGCTGAATCGTTTGATGGGTCGCATACCAACATTCGTTAAGGTCCTTTTGACTTCCTAATTTACGACATACCTCGTACTTATCCAAACATATTTGATTTCAACATTTTCATTGTCGATAGGTGGCGCTTTATAATCATTTAATTTCCGAAAATACTGATCTTGTATTAGTAACAAATTGACGTGACGTTTCATTTTATTTTTAGTAAACACAACAGGTATAACTATGTAAAATTATCTCTTCTCTGTTTTATTTAATTCTAAAGCATAGACGTTAACTGAAATTTTGTTTAGCTTCTCGAACTTTAAAATTTGATTTAATTTAATCGGAATTTCCAACCCCTTTATATTTAGAACGGCGTATCTTAAGATTAGCGTATGGGAATTTTCATAAAAACAATTTTTCCCATGCCAACATTCGTTAAGGTTCTTTTGACTTCTTAATTTGTGACATACCCTGTACTTGTACAACAATATCGCACACATTTAAACTGTGACTATGTGCGTGTGTAATTATTATCTCTGTCGCAATCAATATTACACCTCCTTTAAGTATACGATAACTCAGTGCTTTGATTTTTTGAATTAGATCTCTTGCAACAGTGAATGCACCCCTTTATATTTAGAACGGCGTATCTTAAGATTAGCGTATGGGGAATTTTCATAAAAACAATTTTTCCCATGCCAACATTCGTTAAGGTTCTTTTGACTTCTTAATTTGTGACATACCCTGTACATGTACAACAATATCGCACACATTTAAACTGGGACTATGTGCGTGTGTAATTATTATCTCTGTCGCAATCAATATTACACCTCATTTAAGTATACGATAACAAAGTTATCTGGTAGCGCAGTTCAAGGTTATTTTTATCAAAAATGATGTCACAAATATATATTTGTATATCCAATCTTGCACGATAAAATTAATATGCGAGTTATCTGAATGGTATAGCTATCCGTTTAGTAAGGCAAAGGATTAAGGTTCGAATCACCGAGAAGCCAAGTTTTTTTCAACGCTTACGTCACACCACTTTTCAACGTGCTTACGTAACCCTCTTAATCGAGTCGATGGGGACAATGTAAACAATGATGTTATATGTCAACAATGGTAACAATGGCAACATGCCGTATGTAAACAATGGCA
This sequence comes from Agelastica alni, assembly GCA_950111635.1. NCBI lineage: Eukaryota > Metazoa > Arthropoda > Insecta > Coleoptera > Chrysomelidae > Agelastica > Agelastica alni. The sequence continues at coordinate 6,813,503 of OX467717.1, forward strand.
ACAATGTCACATGTCAACAATGTCATATGTCAACAATGTCATATGTCAACAATGTCATATGTCAACAATGTCATTTCCCCACTCCTTCACCTGTCACTTCCCCCACTTCACCCCCCACTCCTCCCCACTCCACCACTGCCCCCACTCCACCACTTCCCCCACTCTTACCCCACCACTTCCCCCACTCCACCACTTCCCCCACTCCACCACTTCCCCCACTCCTACCCCCACCACTTCCACCACTCCTACCCCCTCCACTTCCCCCACTCCTCCCCCCACTCCTTTGCGCTTGAACCGGTGTTGTTTAACTACTGATGTACCCCTACGACAAAAAGGCGTGACTATACAGGGCTTTTTAAGATGAGCGTAAATTGGACGTTTCTGACAAACCAGAAAAAGGATCAATCTAAAAATTTAAAGGTATCTATAATTGGATGTACCCCTACGATAAAAAGGCGTGACTATACAGGGCTTTTTAAGATGAGCGTAAATTGGACGTTTCTGACAAAACAGAGAACGGTTTAATCTAAAAATTTAAAGGTATCTATAATTGGAAGTACCCCTACGACAAAAAGGCGTGACTATACAGGACTTTTCAAGATGAGCGTAAATTGGACTTTTTGACAAAACAGAAAACGGATCAACATAAAAATTTAAAGGTATCTATAATTGGATGTACCCCTACGATAAAAAGGCGTGACTATACAGGGCTTTTTAAGATGAGCGTAAATTGGACGTTTCTGACAAAACAGAGAACGGTTTAATCTAAAAATTTAAAGGTATCTATAATTGGAAGTACCCCTACGACAAAAAGGCGTGACTATACAGGACTTTTCAAGATGAGCGTAAATTGGACTTTTTGACAAAACAGAAAACGGATCAACATAAAAATTTAAAGGTATCTATAATTGGATGTACCCCTACGATAAAAAGGCATGACTATACAGGGCTTTTCAAAATGAGCGTAAATTGGAGGTTTCTGACAAAACAGAAAACGGATCAATCTAAAAATTTAAAGGTATCTATAATTGGATGTACAGCTTAAAAATGTAACAAAATAAATGGTGTTCCATTTAAAAAAATTGACTTTTACTCATTTTTTTATGTGAACATATCTACATTTTCTAACTACCGCCTATAAGGCAAAAAAAAATGTAATTTTAAATTGAAGACACCCGTTGTATCACTCTAATTCATTTCGTATTTTTTAGTCTTAGTAACAAAGTGTTTAAGATTATTAGCGTTTATTGAAATACATGTTTGGTAGAAAAAAAAATCGAAATTAATTTTTATCTACCAAACGGTAACAGATAGGTATAGGGAAATAGTACATAAAGTTGGTGGGAAAATGATAAAAAAATCATAAAATTATATTAAATACAGCGTGTTTTGTTTGAAAACTCGAAATGGCCATTAGTTTATAGTAGAAGCGGTAACGTCGCTTCGTCTAAAATATTTTAGGCGTGTAGATCGTGTTAATTTATGCAAACCATCAAATTTTCAGATTGATCCGTTGTCTTTTTTGCCAAAAACGTCTAATTAACGCTCATCGTGAAAAGCCCTGTATATGTATGTATGTAATACTATAACTAATTTCCTAAATACTCTGTAATAAATTTCCTTTTAGTAAGTAACTTGATCATTGAAAAGTAAAGTCTATTATCATGCTTGTAAAAGGAATTCAATAAGTGACTAAAGAGATATTTAATTTTTAAAACAAAACGCATTACTACTACTAGTAATAACATTAGGTGTAGAAAGCCCTTGCGTAAGTTTTCCTTATTTTCAATTTAAAAATGCGACCAAATGCAAGGTGCCCATTTCATAAAAAAACTTCCTTTAGTAGTTTTTAAAACACCCTATATATTTCTAAATATTTTTAAAATGTAGTCCCGTTAAACTGACATAAATGTTCTGAGAAAAAAACTATAAAACATCGTTGCGTTTTCGGTGATTCACCCTGTATGTTAAAACTCAATAGGTTTAATTTTATAAACGGATCTTTAAAACTTTTTGAAACTTTTTTAACTTTAAAATAAATATTAAATAAAAGTATTAAAAAGACTTGTCGTTTTAATTTTTAAAATATTTTGAAAAACAATGCAACAAATGTGCATATATCTGAGGCTTTAACTCAATGTTAATGGTTTTGTCTATCAAACGCTTTCACCAATATTTACAGAAATTACCACCAAAACGCATTCACCAAATTTAAGACAAATCTCTCGTGGAATTTAATCCCCTCTTCAGACAATTTTACAAACCCAAACAAACAGATTCATATTTTTTTTTATTATTGGCAAAATAAGGTTTAAATTTTAAAATCAGAATGTATAAGCAGTTATTATTGCCGGGGCTATTAAAGTATTTGTGTGAAGGGAGATACTCCCAAATAAGTGTCTCACTAGGAAAAAACACTTCTGTTTTTAAGGCGGAAATGTATGCTATTTTGTAAGACGCAAGACAAATCAAGGAAAGTGCGCAACGCACGGATCAAAATATTCACAAACACTCAGGCGTCACTTAGGGCTCCGATGAACCCGAATCTGACATCAAGACTGGAATGGGAATGCCGGGAAGAACTCAGTGTTCTCTCAGAACACAACAAAATAACTTTGATGTGGCATTTAATTTAAAAGTTGGTTTACCGTTGATGCTCATTCGCAAATTAAATCCCCCGAAATTGTGCAACGGAACAAGACTTGCTGTTAAAAAAATTATCGCCGAATTTAATCGAAGCCACAATCATCAGCGGAAAATTTAAAGAAGATGATGTGACGAATTCCAATGATTTCAATAGATTTGCCATTTAATTTCAAGCGAATACAGTTTCCAGTGCGTCTGGCTTTCGCTGTATCCATCAACAAGGTTTAAGGCAAATCCATAACAAGGTTACCTTGTCGTGGGTGCCAGGGCATAAAGGTATTTCTGGTAACGAAGAAGCGGACAAACTAGCTAGGCGGGGCTTTGAAACATCATTTGAAAGAACCCTCACCTAAGCAGGCAGGAAAGCTGCTCTCACTTATTAGGGAAAAACTAAGAACAGTTGTAGGGCTTTGTACCGGACACTGGTCTTGGAGGAAACATCAACACAATATAGGCGTGTTTGTCACAGAACCTATATGCAGATTATGTAATGAGGAGAAGGAAACAGCCACTCATATTATCTTCGAATGTGAAGTCACCGCCCAAAGGAGGTACTACCTGGGTTTTATACAAGACCAAGGTAGTGATCTACCTGGGGCAATAGCAGTACATGAACTTCTACTCCTTAACAGGAGAATTAAAATAAATGGGACTAAACTAAGGAGCTGGAAAGGTACAAAAAACAGACAATGCCATAGTGCATAGGGAAAAATACGACCTCTTCCACAACTCCTATTTACTTATTTATTCATTCATTTAAGGCCAATCTCTAAGTGTTACTGGTTTGATCTTACAAAATTCCTGTTTTTCGCACGGTCAATTATATGTTGCGTGCTTCAGAGTTGAAAAACCAAAAAATCTTTACGTGTTTACACCTACCGAAAAAACTGTAAATATTGTTTATCGGCTGGCATTAAAATAAAACATCTGTTAAATAAATAAATTTGAATATGGATTGGGCATCCCAGAAAAAATAATATAAAATAATGGGGTTCAGAGAATCCATTCACAAAACTCTCTACTAAATTGTCAGGGCATATTTAAGTAACGCTGCGTTTTACGTTACACTGTCTGTTTTTTTAAGGTGGCGATAGAAAAAAATCGTGTCTGAGCGAGCCTAAATTTAGTGTTATTTGTGATGTTCGTGTCTTTTCATATTTTTAGTCGAGTCGATGTAAGGAGTCGTAAATTATCACCGATAAAACTAAATATATCCAACATACAGTGGAGGCTTTATTACTAGGTAGGTGAGAAATCCACCGGAAAATAATTTTTTCGTCGACCTCTACAAAAAATAACATTTTACGAACCAAGTTCCAAATGAAAAATCGACTATTTTTAAATGCAAGTAATTTTTGTCCGTTAACTCTTTTCGTCCGCTGTGGTCACTATAATACGGCACGGTGCAAGAGTGATGATTGAGTCATTTTCGTAAATCCACGATTTAATTAAAACATGATACAAATAGACTCAGACAGGAACAGGTTGATTCCATCAATAAAGATCTTAAAGCAATCGTCGAGTGGGGAACCAACAATCTTGTTCAGTTCAACGCCCAAAAAACACAAAGTGCCACGTTTTCCAAGAAAGTGAATTCCTCAAATCATCCCATCACAATGTCCGGAAATACCCTTGAACCAAGTCCCTCCATCTCGATTTTGGGAGTCACGGTGTCCAATAATATGTCTTGGCATGACCATGTTGCTAACATCGCAAAGTCGGCAAGCCAGAGGCTATGTTTTCTGTGGAAAGCCAGAAAGTTTTTTACTCCTGATCAACTGTTGACGACGTACAAGGCTCAAATCCGACCTCTACTGGACTATTGCTCGCATATTTGGGGTTCAGCACCAAGGCATTCTCTTCGTCTTCTAGATTCCATTCAGAAAAGAGCCATTCGCTTGATAAACAGTTTAACTCTCACAGATACCCTTCACCCTCTAGAACATAGAAGAAGAGTTGCAGACCAGTCATTGCTCTACAGATATTTCCATGGCAGATGCTCCAGAGAAATAAAAACTCTTGTACCACCATTGGCCACATTCGGCCGAAGAACTCGGCACGCTGATCAGTCTCACACATTTACTCTCAAGCTTGACACTACAAGGACCAATCTTCATCAAGAATCCTTCTTTTACAGGGCTGCTACGGAATGGAATAAGCTTCCAAAATCAGTTTTTTCACAGAACTATGACCTGCAACTTTTTAAAAAGCGTGTCCACAATCATTCCCTTTCTATAATCCCTTCCCCTTCTAATAGTCGCAGTGCGGGCCGTCCGCGGCCCACACGATAGGTCTACCCTTTTTGCGACTATTTTCATAAAAAAAAAAAAAACATAGGCGCCTGTGACAATAACTTTCATTTTCTGTGGTCAAATTAATAGGCGGTGAGCAGGTGACACTAAAAGTGCACTTATATGGATTCAAAAATTTAGCATAGAAATTAATGGTATTTAATCGTAGGCACAACGTAGGCCTGGCGTGCCAGAGTTTATTCTGGCAAAAATATTTTTTATAAATTTTTATTTTTTTAATAATCATAAGTTATATGCAATTTAATGGAAATTAATTTCTTATAGACCATTTTGTAGTAAATTTTATGTATTTTCAAAAAAATTTGGTGTAACAACTCTTATCGGGACAAAAAAGTCTGTCACACCGACTTTTAGTATCTAAAATTCATAAAATGTTTCCCTTATCGCGTAATTACTTTTTTTTAATCTTTTCCTTTTCAGTTCTTTTTTTAAAATATCTTGGTGTGACAGCTCAAAACTTGACCAAAATATCTGTCGCACCACTTTATATTATAGCTTCAACCCTTCAAAATCATGAAAATGGAGCATATTGAAGAAATTCTTTTCTGTCCTGTTTTTAATTTTGTATGTATAATTTTAAGTTATAAAAAGATAAATGGAATTTTAATTGATACATGTTTCTATTATAATTGTTTAAACCAGGTTGGTGGCCTTTTTCAACAAAACATAAAACATAGAAGTGGTTGTCGATATTGATCTTGTAAACATTTCGTAAAAATAAACATCTAATGCAATTAAAAAAAGAATGCACAAAGAAAGCGTTAATTTATAGGGATATATAGCATGGATTGCACAAACGAAATGGCGCAGTTAGATCGGATAAAAAAATCAGATTTTTTTACGTTTTTCCGGCTATTTATAAAACATCATTTCTTTAATGGGAAAATAAAATCAGTCAACTATAACACACTATCGACCACAAAGCTAGATGCTTTGTAGTAAACTGCCAAACAGCTACTATTTTTATTACTGCTAAATTTCTCTTGTATTTATTAATTTGACTCTACATTATTTTGTCAATAATATTGATAAAGGCCCTTCAAAGCTTTCATTATATTATTAATGTCAACATAATGTCTCGTTAAATTATAATATACAGTCGAAATTAACATGCAATTAAAATTAGTCGACTATTTATCAAGGTCTTGTTATATTACCCTTGATAATATATAACCCACTAAAAGATATCTACATATCTAGGTTTAAATTTACAAGTACTAAAATCTATTTGGACCTATGGCCTACAGTTATACCAATAAAGTCATTATAGATGTCTTTAAACTTTTTAAGATGAAATACTTAGAAAAATAGTTTATGTTCCTCGGTCTAAGCCGACAGATATTATGCCAGTTAGGTACGACTTAAAAATGCAGTTTAAAGTGGTTATAAACAACCACCAAGTTTGCACAGAGAACGGACCTCAGCTAGGAAGGGATGCTTTAGTGTGGTACACTGATGGATCCAAGATGGATGAAAGGGTTGGAGTGGGCGTTATAGGGCCAAATTTTAGGCTATTAAAACCCCTTGGTAACACCCCAACCATTTTTCAAGCAGAATTACATGCCATAGAGACATGTGCCCAGGAGCGCATCGAAAAAAACACCCAAATGGCAGAAATCTATATTTTATCAGATAGCCAGCAGCACTAAAAGCTTTAAAGTCAAACAGTTGTGAGTCTAAGCTGACTTGGTACTGTAAACAGTCTGAGACAACTGGCAGCAAACAATCAGGTTACTCTGATGTGGGTTCCAGGTCACAAGGGAGTTAAAGGCAACGAAGAAGCAGATTGCCTTGCCAAAGAAGGGGCAAATACACAATTTTCCGGCACAGAACCCTTCTGTAAACTTTCCAAAGCCCACTTGAAAAAAGAGACTTGACGTTGGGAAGCAGATAAAATGAAATTTCAGTGGCATAAAGTGCCAGGATAAAGGCAAGCAAAAAGTCTTTTGCCAAGAAAAGCTAAACAGCTTCTCAAGTTGGACAAGAAAGACTTGAAACTGGTTACGGGACTCCTCACTGAACACTGCTCTCTAAGGTATCACCTGAAAAAGATGGGCAAAACAGAGAGTGATAGTTGCCGCTACTGCGCTTTTCTGCAAGAGGAAAAATTTTCTGGAAGGGGCCTTTCTAAAACCCTTCGATATCAGAAACTTAGCCCCCAGAAAACTGATAAACTTTACTCGAAGTCTCGGAATCCCGGGCCTTGAATGGATTAAGAGTTATGCACAAAAGATCTGATAGGTCGAAGTACTTGAGAAGCAGCATGGCCTTCACGACCCACCCTACAATTTACAATCTACAATCTAGGTATGTTAGAAACAAGAACTTGCACTTAACTTAAATAACTTAAATCATCCAAGAGGAAATCAAAAAGGCTGCTAGAAGACACAAGGAGAGGCTTTTTTATCATCCAAAAGTTGAAATACTGTAATTATTGAACAAGCCAGGGCCAATGCAAAGATTAAAGAGGGACAAACCACTCAAGTTGGTGTAAAGTAAAGTGTGTTAGAGTAAAAGCTGAGCATATTTCTAACCAGTCACATCAATATGATTTCTGTTCAATACTTTACATAGGTCTTTATGTTTGTTCTTTTTTTGAAACAATGTAGTTAAGTACTTACGTAATGGGTGTCATCTTCTTCATTATAGGCCAACTTTACAATTCCGTAGGAGCCCTGTAATGTAAAAAAATAATGGGATAATAAATAATAAAAAAAATTTGAGTTACCTAAATAAGAGTTTTAAACAAAACAATTGAGTTACTACACTATAGAATCAGTCAGTTATCTGTATGTGTAAACAGAAAAAACTGTAAGAAAAACTAAAATTGATACAGAGCTGTGGTTTGATGGGTGTACCAAAAGTTATTGTATCAGTTGTCAGTTGAACGGATGTATAAACGAACCTGTCCGATCATATCTCAGTCGCATAAAATTACCGCTAGAAGTAGTGTGTAACTTGCGCCATGGCAAACCATGACTTTATAGTGAGTTTATAGAACTTTATCAGCAACACCCATGTCTGTGGAACAAAAAAGATCCGCAATACCACAACATAATCAAAAGACAAGCTGCGTATAATGTTTTCGTAGAAACATTTAAAGGAGCAAGATAACAATGTAAATATAAAAATAGTAAAAGCGAAAATAAACAATTTACAATCAGCGTATAATAAAGAACGAAGAAAAATTAAAGAGGCTACTAAAAGCGGAGCCGGAAGTGGTGACAGATATAACCATTGTCACGTGCCTATTTTTCCCCTTCTACCGTTCATTATAATTGTCTCAGGTGAGGTTCGTATTCCTTGTTGCATACAGTACACTATGCTGTAATTCAAATATATTATTCGTTGTAGATGATGTTGCATAACTTGTAGGGATAGGATTATCGTTTAGTTTGCAATTTCTGTGTGGATGCGACTGGATATCCACACGAACGAGGCACAGATTTGAGAAGATTGTGGGTTGACGATTATTCGGCGCCATTTTTCTTGATTTCCGGGATAGGAGCGGGAGTCGTGTTTTGAGAGTCTTGGAGGCCAGGTGTCGGTGAACGTTGTTGGGGACGGTGTGTTATTAGCACGTGTGCAGAACCTCTATGGGATTTCTTTCATATCTGGCTGTATTTGGGCCATCTTAATTGGATTTTGAAGAAAAACCATTTGATTTTTAACTTGACCATTTTGTCTTGCCTTTGTTGTGGAGATTTCTTTTGGATTTCTGGCGTCAAGTTAAAATAACCGTTATCGGGATCTATTTGAGGGAAGCCATTGTTATCTAACCGGTGCCGCCCCATAATCTAACCAGCCACCGGAGTAGGCCACAGGAGTAGGCCACAGGAGTACATGTAAATTCGCATACCCAAAGGTTATCAGTAATTTATTTTTAAATATATAACGCTATGTCTGATTTCGACACCACCAGTAAGTTCTGTTTCAGTTTATAAATGTAGTACTTTGTGAATTCGTATACCCAAAGGTTATAAGTGATTTATTTTTAAATATATAACGCAGTGACTCATTCTGACACCACGATTACGTTCTGTCCAGTTTATTAGTATAGTACATTGTTGGAAACTATTTATTGCAGTAGATAATATGCCAAAACTAAACTTGGATTAAAATAACTTTCTCAATAATTCTTTATGTCCAAGTAAAAATATATTTCCTTCCTACTTATTTGTAAATATCCTTCAATCTTGATATTTTAAAGGACAACTCGATTGTTTTGGCAGTGAAAAATCTTTATGTAAACGGTTAACTAGTTAATGTTCTTTGCCTTTGTGTAAATGTTTGAATTAGTGTTATTAATGAATTAACTGATATATATGTTTTACCTTTTGTTCTTTGCCTTTATGTAAATGTTTGAATCAGTGTTATTAATGAGTTAATTTATATATGTTTTGCTTTTTTTTTGTAACTTGATAAAGTCTGTTACTCTTACTTTTGTTTGGTTATTTTATAAAGTTGTAAATTTTACATTTTTGGTTTGTTTTAGCAAGAAAATTTTATCATAGCTGTTAATTTTGACTATATTTGTTATGATGCTACTATTGAACTGTGTACCTTAATTATCTATTGTGTGAGTAAAGTATCCAACATATTTTTGCTATAATTTTATTTATTTGGTTCACCATAATCATAGTTGTTTATCTCGTAGCCCTGCTAGTGCCTATAAGATCTAGGGGTTTCCGGCTTATACCGCCAAGTCGGTGGCGCAGCTCACTTTTATATTTTTTTCTTCTACCCTCTACGGCTGAGCTCGAGCATAATTTGCCAGTAGAGAAACCGCTAGCAGAGTACTCGTTAGAGAACAAAAAAGACGTGGCACCATCTTTGTTATATTTCGACTTGTTTATGTTCCTTAATGACACAAGATATTCGTTGCACTTAGCATCTCATGTGGTGATATAGCTTTTCTCATGTTGGTGTCTTGCTTTTTTATAATTGGTGTTACTAACTTGTCACGTGCCTATTTTTTCCCATCTACCGTTTCATTATTATGATAGTCTTGCGTTCGTAATTAGTTTTGCATACCGTATTTGGTTCGTTGTATATAGTGTTGCATACCTAGCAGGGAAGGGATTTAATCAATAATGGCTGTGACATTCTGTTAATTGGAGTGGGAGTCTCTGTTATTAGATTTCGCATTGATCGTTGGCCTCGATTGTCGTGTTTTGTCAGCTATATTATTGTTTGGTTTGGTTTTCTGTGTGAATGGGCTGGCTATCAACACGGACGAACGCGATTATGAGTTAGGAACTTAGATTTGCAAAGGTTCGCTGACGCGTGTCCCGGGTCATTTTCTGATATCCGGCCTGGGAGTGAGGAGTGGTTATGAGTCGCTTGGTGTCAGTGGTGAAAGTCGGTTGAGAGTTTTTGGAACGATTTGATATTAACACGTGAGCAGAACTTCTACGGTTTTTTCCTTCATATCTGGCTATACTTGGGCCATCTTCATTGGATTTTGAGGAAAAACCATTTAATTTTTAACTTGACCATTCTGTCGTGCCTTTGTGGTGGATATTTTGGTTATTGGGGTCGAGTTAAAATCACCACGTGTGGGATTTGATGAAGTGAAGCCATCGTGAAGTACCAGGTGCAGTTCCATAATCAATCCGGCCACATGATTAGAGAAATCTTATACCCACAGGTTACAAGAGATTTATTTTAGAATATTTAAACGACGTAACTTATTTTTACCACCGCGATTAAGTTATTTTAATTTATTATTATGCTACACTGTTGAAAACTATTTATTGCATCGGATAATATGCCGAGTCTGAACGTTGATTAAAGTAATATTCTCAATAGTTCTTTGTGTCCAAGTAAAAACGTTTATTCATACTTATTTGTAAATATCCTACAATATTGCTATTTTGAAGGACAGCCATCGTAAAAAGAATTATTTTTGAAATAAGCTCGAGTGTTTTAACAGTGTAAATCTTTAAGAATACTACTTGGTGTTTCTGTTCTTGGATCATCGATGTAACAGTGGCGTCTTAATGAAGTTTTCAATTGGTTACGTGGTATCGAGTTTAATTTTATCAACTTATCAGTTATTATGTGCTCGATCTAAGTGTTTTTAATAGTTTAAAAGTAAAAAATTATTTTTCATTAAATTTGTACCTGCTCCAAGTTGAATCTGAATTTATACATTATTGAATATAATTTATGTGGTTATTGTGAGGGTTTCAAATTATTATTTTTGTTGCAAGCCCATTTATTTTGTATACTTTTTTGTGTTAATCTTTTGCTATCAGGAATTCTATATAAAACCAATTATTTTCGAAATTTTAAATATTGTGAACATTTTCTTTTTGTTGTTTTTTTTTAATTCTCTTTTGTACCTCATTAGGTTTTTTTTATTATTGTCTGAAAGATTGTTATAATTAATTTAAATATTATTTTAAGAAAAGTGTATTAAATTCGTTTAATCCACTTTACGAAAATACAGAATTTGTTGTAAAAAAAAAACGGAATATCATTTTTACTTAATTAATATATTTCAGGAATTGTCAATATAGTTTTATTTATTTAGTTCACCATAATTGTTTGTTGTTTATCGTGTGGCTCTGCTGGTGCCCACAAGACCTAGGGGTTTCCGGCTTGTACCGTCTAAAGTCGGTGGCACGGCTCACTTTTATATTTTTTTTTCTTCTACCCTCTACGGCTGAGCTCAGGCATAATTTGCCAGTAGAGAGACCACTAACGGAGTACTCTTTGGAGAACTAAAAAAAAAAAAAACGTGGCAAACTGCAGCAGCTCTAGATATGCATCCTCACTCATTCTTAAATAGTTTGGCCAATCAGAAGGTTCAAAATGAATTTCTTTTAATAAATTAAAATGCGAAAGTTTATTTCTTTTCAGGAGCTAATTTTTACTACATTTTCTTTTTCACGTGCCGTCTCCTCTTAGAAGGTTGGCTATCATAATAGCGATTCTTGCTTTGGATGCGGCTGCTCGAAACAATTCTATTAAAGTACATTGATACCACTCTCTCCTCCAGTCTCGTTCAACATAGTACCCAGGTATTTGTACTCTCTCACTCTCTCAACCTCCTCATTGCGAATATAAAGACTTCCCTGGACATGTGCTTTACTGATGATCATGTGTTTTGTCTTCTTGATATTAAGTGTAAGACCGGATTTCTCACTGTTGTTGACGATTTTATCCATCATTCTTTGTAGGTCCGCGCTACTCTGGGCTATAACCAGGGTATCGTCGGCAAAACGGATATTGTTTATGAGTTCGCCGTTTACCCTTATTTCCGCTGTTTCTTCAGATATAGTCTCTTGCATGATTTTCTTCGAGTAGAGATTAAAGAGTAAAGGAGAGAGAACACATCCCTGTCTTATTCCTCTTTCAATCTTTATTTCGTTTGACATCTCCTCGCTCTCTCTAAAAACAGCTCTTTGATTGTAATATAGATTGCTAATTATTCGCATGTCGTTGAAGTCTATATGCTTTTCACTTAGTATTTTCATAAGCATGCCGTGTCTTACACAATCGAATGCTTTATTGTAATCCAAAAAACAGACGAATAGATCTTGGTTCATATCTAGGCACATCTGTATAATAACATTTAGGGCAAATAATGCTTCTCGTGTCCCCATTGCATTTCTAAATCCAAATTGACTTTTACTGATGTCTTCTTCGAGCTTGTTATATACACGTTTAAGAATTATTTTTAAAAAAATCTTTAGAATGTGACACATGAGACTTATGGTTCTATGATTGCTGCATTCTTTTGCATTTGGCTTTTTCGGGATGGCTACAAATGTTAACATAGCCATTATTTTGGGATTATGCCTGTTTTGTATATGGCATTAAGTATATTTGTTATGGGCCAGGTGTGGTTTTGATCTATAAGCTTAAGAATTTCTGCTGGGATCTGATTCAGTCCGGGTGATTTGCTGTTTTTCATGTTCTTTATGGCGTTTATGACATCGTCGTTAGTTATATCAGGACTTATTTCACCTGTTTTAGTGGCAAGCACAACGCGACCGCAAAAAGGTTATCTTCGTCCATCACTGAACTGTAAATGACAACTGACAACTAAACTAATCGTCCAACAACAGCAGCATTTCAAAACTGAACTGACAACTGTACTGAAACTGAGACTGAACGGAGAAGTGATCTGACCGTCTAAAAGCACCTTACCATAGACATATAAGAATAGACCACGCTAGTAATGGGTCTATCATGTAAGTGGACGTTACGGTTCGATAAAAATAGAACGAATCATAACGTTCCTTCTCCTCACTAACTACAATTTTTAAATAATTCACTGTATTTATCAGTTGTGGAACAGCATTCAAATGTAATCGACGTCTTTTATTTAATTCATCCAGCTCATTAAATGATTTTTTATCAAAATGAACACTACACAAACGTGTGCAGTTTAAAAAAATTGTTTTTGTCTAAACTCAAAGTCTGACTTAATTCATTTATTTCTTAATAATTCATTTTTTGGAAATCTGCATATAAAATATTAATAATATATTAAACTGTGAGTTTATTTGTGATCGAAAAATATATCTTTTGGAGAATATTATATTTTTAGGTTAACAGTGCAATTTATAAATAAAGTACTTAGGTACATGTGAAAACTACGTTTTCAAAATGGATTTGGTGAAGATTGACATACGCACATTCTTGGCATTTTTAATAATACTTATTGTTTTCAAAAACAAAACAATAACTATTGTGTTTTATGTCCTTATTAATTATTTTTTAAAGAAGCTCTGGAGGAGATCGAAACAGAAATACTCGTTAATGGGGAGAGAGTGAATAACATTACATATGCCGACGACACTGTAGTTCTCGCAGATAATCTAGAAGACCTTAAATATCTCATGACGCGAATAACTGAAACTAGCCACCAATATGGGTTTAATCATAACATCAATAAAACTAAATATATGGTCATTAGAAAATCTCCTATCAATAATGTACAACTGACAGTTAATAATGCAAACATCAAAAGAACGCAACAATATAAATACCTAGGGACCATGATAAATGAGCAGTGGAATCACTCACAAGAAATTCGCTGCCGTATAGAGAAAGCGAGAACAATATTTCTAAAAATGGCATCACTCTTCAAAAACAAAAATTTACAAATGAACACCAAAATAAGGCTTCTTCGATGCTACGTCTTCTCTGTGTTGCTGTATGGAGTAGAAACATGGACGTTGACGGAGGCTACCATAAAAAAACTACAATCCTTTGAAATGTGGCTGTACCGCAGAATTCTGAAGATTCCATAGACAAACCATGTGACCAACCAATCAGTGCTAACAAAAATGAACAAGAAGTTAGAAGTCATGGATATTGTAAAGACCAGAAAACTAAAATATATTGGTCACATTATGTGTAATGATCGTCGATACAGAATTCTACAACGGGTTCTCCAAGGCAAGAAATTAGGGAAGGAAAATTGTCAACCTTTTTTCCAATCAACGGTGGTCTTAAACAAGGAGATGCGTTATCCTCACTACTCTTTAACATCGCCTTGGAAGGCATCGTACGAAGGGCAAACATAGAAACGCTCCTATTTTGAAATCAGGGTCCGTGCGTTGTAGTAGCTTTCGCTGACGATTTAGATACAGTAGGAAATCCATTCAACTATCAACGTTAAGAAAGAGTTCATTAAACTGGAAAATGCTGCAAAGAAGGTTGGCCTACAAATAAACGAAGATAAAACAAAATACATGACTACAACAAGAACAGAACGAAGAGACAGGATGGGACAAAATGTGACAATGGATCACTAATATTTAAAAGGGTCCATGAGTTTAAATATTTGGGAGCTACAATCACCTCAGATAACAATATAACACAAGAGATTAACAACAGAATTCAGGGAGTCAATCGCTGCTGTTTTGCACTACAAAAAATAATGAAATCGAAAAATGTAACCCGTCGTACGAAAGTAACAATTTATCATGCAATTATAAGACCTATAATGACATATGCATGTGAAACATGGACGATAACAAAACAAAATGAAAACCGACTAAAATCGCAGAACGAAAAATTCTTAGAAGGATTTATGGACCAATCAAGGACAACGCCACACAACAATACATAATTAGAACTAACAGGGAAGTGCAAGAACTGTATAACCAACCAGATAGAGTAAAAATAATAAAGGCAGAGAGATTGATATGGGCCGGACATGTGAAGAGACGAGACCAACGTGTCGTAAAACTGGTGTGGGAAGAGACCCCGGTAGGATAGCGGCCGCTGGGAAGGCCAAGGATACGGTGGAAAGATAATATTGCAGCGGACTTACGGACCCTAAATGTCCAACGACCAGAAGAACTTATGATGGACCGCAGCAAGTGGAGGCAAATTGTAATGTCAGCAAGGACCCACCCCGGGTTGTAAGCTACAGAAAGAAAGAAGATATTGGGAAAGAGAGGACCGGGAAGAAGACGTATCTCATGGCTGAAGAACCTGAAAACGTTGTTCTCTACTACCACGACCGGGCTATTCCGTGCCGCAGCAAACAAGATAATGATAGCATGAATGATTGCCAACATTCGGACCAAATAGGTACTTTAAGAAGAAATTATTTTTCAAGGTGGATATCGGGTTTAGAGCAAAAGAAAACAAACTTTTCGCTCTTTTTAAATCGCCGACGTTTCGACCTTTAATTTAGATCTCTCTCTTGGCTACAAATACGGGAAAAAATGCTTGTAATAGGTACAATTATTAAACATAATCGGTGGACTTAGTATTACGTTTAACAATTGTAATAAATGTTATATTAGAGAAACAAAACAATACCTTAAAAAAATGATGAATCAACACCAATATAATTGTCGAGAAATTAATAAACATAAGCCTGAAAAAACGGCATTAAGTAATCATAATTTCACTAATGGCCATAATTTTAATTTTAACTTTTCGTCAATAAAAGTTTTAGATCGTGAGCCGAATATCAAGCGGTTTAAACGAGATGATTTTTATTTTGTTGAATACCACCATAAATAGCAGAAACGACGACAGGGCTTAAATTCACAGTATAACAACTTACTTTTTATGTTTAAAAATCAATCAAGGTAGGAGTCCTTGATAGTAAGTAAATAATGAGCGCAAAAAAAGTTTATGAGAGAAAAAACAAACTCATATTCTCCCACCTCAGTTTGTTTGTGCTGTCTATGTGTGATTTTACTATTGTTTAAGAAAGATAAATATTCTTATGGATATTGTGCTTTTAATTCATTAATCCATTTTGATTCTAAACACGTTTGCCCCGATACTGTGATGGATGAAACGTCAGAAATTTTACACTACTAGAGACTTAAGACTGTCACGATTTAAAAAAAGGTTGTTATTTATTGAAACTACACACTTGGTAAAACGTTATTCTTGTCCACTGTTCTTCGGGGCTTAATATGTAACTAAACAGACGTTGGCATTATGTTTATTACATAGTCACGCCTTTTTCCCATAGGGGTAGGCAGAAACCACTTCCTTCCACTTGCTACGGTTCGTACACACATCTTTTGCTTCCTCTACTTTCATCAGTGCTCTCATACATGCTCTTCGGTTGTTGGTTATGTTTATTAATATATATATATATATATATATATATATATATATATATATATATATATATATATAGTGTGGAACAGCCAAATGGAATAAATTCGATAACGAATAAATGAGAGCGTGTTGGGAAAAACGCTTGGACACGTCGATTTGTATTTTTAGATGCGCATTTTTAAAAAAAAAAAATTATATAGGGTGTGTCATGTGACAGTGGCCGATACCAAATTTCTTATTTTAAATACAACCCCCTGTATATTATTTATTTTTTGGATTTTTCAGAAAATTCTTGACATAATTTATGTACAATGTCCTATACCTATATATTTTCAACCAATAAGTCGCTTATAAAATAAAATTTTTTACCTACGAAATTTGTTTAAAAATATTAGGGGAATTTACTTTCGTACTTCTTAAATGTACAGTTGAATACTGGTTTTTAACGATAATCCAAAACAACCGTATATTCGTGAAATATGCTATAATGACTAAGTCTACCGATGATGTTGAATAATTGTACCTATTACAAGCATTTTTTCTAGTATTTGTAGATCTAGAATAAAGACAGAAACGTCGGCGATTTAAGCTAGTTTCAGCGTGCTATAGTATAATTCGAGTATTTCCCATTGTCAGAAATTAAAATTATTTACAAGTATACCGAGTGTCTTAGATTTATTGTTAACGCGACGAATTTTAAATTTATAATATTTATTAAAACAACCGGGATATAGCGATTAAACAATACAACTGGGACAGCCGGTATAATTTTAAGTAATTTTAACCAAAAAAACTTTGTTTCTAAACAAAAAAATAAAAATCTTTTAGATATACGCCAGAATCAATCAAGGTAAGAATTTAGGTCAATACCGAGCGGAAAAGACCATTTCAGCCGTCAATTTATAAAAAAACTTGAGAAATCCATCTTGCTTCTGTCAATGACAATGATAGAACACATAAGAAGTAAAAGGGGAAAATAAATTCTTTATGTTTGTTACCTCAGTACTTTCGACTGGGTGAACCGATTTTATTGATTCTTTTTTTAATTGAAAGCTGGTGCTTTTCGAGTATCCCCATTTCGATTTGGTCCAGTTTTGACAATGGCATCCACGATAAAAGCATATATCTTAAATTTTCATTAGGTATGTGCGCGAGAAATTGACGAATACATCAATATCACGCCAACCGATTTCGATGATTCTTTTTTAATCTCTTTCTTTCTTTTTCTCTCTCTCTGTCTCTATGTCTGTAGTTTACAACCTGGGGTGGGTCCTTGCTGACATTACAATTTGCCTCCACTTGCTGCGGTCCATCATAAGTTCTTCTGGTCGTTGGACACTTAGGGTCCGTAAGTCCGCTGAAATATTATCTTTCCACCGCATCCTTGGTCTTCCCAGCGGCCGCTTTCCTACCGGGTTCTCTTCCCACACCAGTTTTACGACACGTTGGTCTTGTCTCTTCACATGTCCGGCCCATCTCAATCTCTCTGCCTTTATTATTTTTACTATATCTGGTTGGTTACATAGTTCTTGTACTTCCCTGTTAGTTCTAGTTCCTTCTAAGAATTCTTCGTTTTGCGATTTTTAGTCGGTTTTCATTTTGTTTTGTTATCGTCCTTGTTTCACATGCATATGTCATTATAGGTCTTATAATTGCATGATAAATTGTTACTTTCGTACGACGGGTTACATTTTTCGATTTCATTATTTTTTGTAGTGCAAAACAGCAGCGATTGACTCCCTGAATTCTGTTGTTAATCTCTTGTGTTATATTGTATCTGAGGTGATTGTAGCTCCAAAATATTTAAACTCATGGACCCTTTTAAATATTAGTGATCCATTGTCACATTTTGTCCCATCCTGTCTCTTCGTTCTGTTCTTGTTGTAGTCATGTATTTTGTTTTATCTTCGTTTATTTGTAGGCCAACCTTCTTTGCAGCATTTTCCAGTTCAATAAACTCTTTCTTAACGTTGATAGTTGGATGGATTTCCTACTATATCTAAATCGTCAGCGAAAGCTACTACAGTGCGCGGACCCTGATTTCCAAATAGGAGCGTTTCTATGTTTGCCCTTCGTACGATGCCTTCCAAGGCGATTTTTAAGAGGAGTGAGGATAACGCATCTCCCTGTTTGAGACCACCGTTGATTAGAAGAAGGTTGACAATTTTCCTTCAAGTCTTACTGCACTTGTAGATCCCTCTACACAAGCTTTTGTGAGACTGATCAACTTTTTTGGTACGCCCAATTCTGCCATGGTATTCCAAAATTTCACTTTTAGGATGCTATCATATGCTTTTTAAAATCTATAAGAAGCTGATGCAATGTTTTGTTGTATTCCCAACACTTCTCTATCAACTACCTTATGGTGACAATTTAGCCTTTTTAATCCAGGAGGTTCTCAATTCGACTGTTTTTTTTAGGTTTGTTACCTTAGAACTTTCGACTGGGTAAACCAATTTTGATGATTCTTTTTTTATTTGAAAGCTAATTACTCTTTAAATTCAGCACAACGGCAAAAAGTTTTAAAATGAAGATATCTGCAGCAAAGACGAAATGCATGACCACTTTAAAAACACCCATCAGATGTAAACTGGTTGTGGATGATAAAATTATACAACGAACCTCAGCTTACCTGAACGATAAAATCCTGCGAAACAAATATATCGGAATCGAGACCAAATCCCGAATCTACAAGGCGGTCATCCGACCTATATTAACATACACAGCCGAAACTAGACCAGATACATCAAACACAAAGAAAATATTAAAAACCACCGAAATGAAAATAGTGCGCAGGATCGCTGGAAAAACACTTTTTGACACGCTGAAACGTTGGAAAAACCCGAAAGAGATGAAGCGACAACCTTTTTAATAATTGAACGGCAGAGGATACGAAGAAAAACAAGCAAATTGCTTACATCAAAGAAGAAAGAAGAAGAAGAAAAAGGATAAAATTATCGTGTTTAAACAGGAGTACCAATATTACGTAAAAATAATGTCTGTGTCATATTTACTAATCTAAATTACTAAAAAGTTTCGTCAAAAAAGTAACCAGCCGATTTAATCAGCAGGAATCATTCACATGGCTCCCCCTATAACAAAATGTAAAATAATACTTAAAATAATATTCCTTGTTTAAAGTCATGCCTTTCTGCCAATTTTAAAAACAATAAATTTACAGTTAAATTATTAACAAAAAATGAAAACAAAATTTCAAATTTAACGCCTTATTATTTTTTCTTCAGCAATATTTTATAAAGGCATATTTGGTCCTATCGTCACATTTTGGTCCAAATCATCCGCCTTTAGGATATGTCGCAATAGTTATGAATCACCTTTTAGATATTATTCATTTTAATAGAAGAGTCTACCATAAACGTTTTTTCGTCAAATTGTTAAACACCCTGTATAAAAGATTACAAACAGGAACACGTAACTTACAACAATATCTTAAACATTTAAAAGCTCTTGCGTTTGCTCTGTTTAAACTGTTTAAAAAACAGGAGAGATCAAATGTCAGATTTATTATTCAATTAAATAATACATACACATATTTATCGTATTATTGAATAAAGCTATGAACATTTACGTATTCGTATTATCAAATTGGCTTGATGACGTCTAAAAGCAGAGCCGGGATAAGCTATTTGCGTGACCTCGTTCAAGAGAAATGTGTGCGTGTATTCCCATTATTCAAATTGAATATCTTTACTCCTATTGATTGCATATAAACTATAAATTTCCCATGATATATTTACCGTCTATTACCCTATCGATATTTGAGAACACAAAAATTGGTAATCATTTAAATTATGTTTGTGAGCACAATTTTTTTTTTTTTAATTTAAATGTCATCTAAAATAAATTATTGATAGCCAAAATATTTTTACAATAATATCTAAAGGTAGTACCACAGAGACCACAAGTGTCAAATGTGTGCTCTGTGTGATTATATTTGGCAACGCCGCATAAAAGCAAAACAAAAAGAAATACGTTTTTCTCAAAATATTTAAAAAAAATTGTTAAATCATATGAAAAAAATATTTTATTGGAAAGACAAAAGAGTCACGAAAAAAAAAATAGACACACAAAACATTTAAATAAGTTGCCTGTGTAAATCGTCAATGTTAAGTTTATTCATAAAATAAAATGTATACACACACACACACACACACACACACACACACACACACACACACACATATATATATATATATATATATATATATATATATATATATATATATATATATATATATATATATATATATATATATATATATATATAGGTCACAGACAGCGATATCAGCTGGTTTTTAAAAAAGTCAGTTATACATGTTTATGGTTTACTATAATATTATAGTTTTCTATAAATTTTGCAGATTACAATACTACTTCGCAGAAGCTATTCACCGGGTGGTGCTTGTTAAAAAGTATAGATGTCGTGACTGGCGCTTTTTGCGTAGCACTTCATGTATACTTGGTAGGAGTCGAAGCTGTTGATGTGTCCAGACGAGGTAGACCTGCCCTATGCTGATGAGTGGCAACACACCCCAAAACCGGTCAATAGGTGGTTACTTCGGATGGATAAATCTAATAGTTCCGTCTCTTACTTAACAAGCATCTGCATATTATTACCCGAAATGGGGTATTATACACGATTATGTATCAGATGTAATTCAATGCCTGTCGCGGCATATAGCCAGAGAAGTAGTTGTTTTTTGATACATAATATTTAGAAACACCCCGTATGTAAAGAAACTTTAAAGTCAACTTTTTCAAAAATGATAATGTCAAATATATTTGTATGTCATATATTTATGCTGATTAGCATATTTAAATAAATAAATTAAAAAAATATTTAATTTTTATTTGTAAATAAGATTATTTGTTAATTATTGATTTAACTTTTGAATAGCTGAAAAATATGTGAACCATCTTTTGTCAATGTTTGATAATGTATTACAATTAAGGTATTAACACTTTTTGTTGGGGTTGGTTTTGGTCCTGAAAATTTTGTTGTATTTCTAACTATGTTGCATGGCAAGTTTTTAAAAAAACACCTTGTATATTTAAAACACAAATGAACATTTTAAAATCTACAAACAAACGCGCAAATAAATAGTTTTTTTATACACGTCACAGCCTGTCCATACAAACTCAAGATAATGCTATCAAAATACAATTTAACTGATAAACATTATTTTTGTTTTTATTACTAATGGACAGCAAATATGTTTTATCAGAATTTAAAATATTTGCGACATATTTGCGTTAACATTAAAAACAAACAAATTGTTCGAAAGAACTGCAAATTCACAAGTCAACAATTATTATAAAAGAAAGATGTGCGTATATTAAAAGTAAAACTTTTAACCTTTAAACGGCTAAAATTAAATTTATTTATACTGAATATAAAAGGAATATTATAACGATTGTTTTGAAGCATTTACAGAATGACAAACACTACTACTGTTTGCTTATGAATATTATTCTTAATTTATTTTTGTCATCTGTGCATTACTGGGTGCTTTAATACTCTGTACATCTTGTGTAGATTTTTTAAAAATATTTTGACAAACACGTGGACTGGACAAATAGACGTCATGTTGCTTATTATTTCTATGCTACGCGTCTCCTCTTCACTACAACAGAACGCGCATATGCGGTATTTTTGCAATTGTCATTTTGACAAACACAAGGACTACACAAATAGACGTCACGGTGCTAAGTATCTCTCCTATACAACACAACGCGCAAGCGCGCTATAAATCGTTACACATTTTCGTCTCACTAGTTTGTGTGACTCGACCTTAAATTTTCACTCCCAGCGCGCATATAAAAGTTTTAGTTTAATAAAACAATTACTTAATGTCTTGCATGTATTTACGATAATTCGATTTCGTTAATCTAAAACACTCAGTACAAAAAGTAAACAATGTATTTCAATCTTTCTATGTGAAATACAATAAACTTCTTCTTCTTTTTCTTCTTTAAAAAGATCTGTCTATCTGTTCATTGGGTCGCCTTAGGATCTCTTGGGATGTCGATTGCCAGCTGTCCTTCCATCTCTAAGGTGGTCTTCCTGGGAGTCTATCTCCCGCTGGTTTGTTCTGGAATGATGTCTTTCCGAGTATGCTTCTTAGGGTTTTCGTTTCTGTTACACGCAGCATACTTTTTATTTTAGTTGTCTCTTCTCGAACTTCAATACCGTAAGTCATGATTGGCCTAACGGAAGTCTTGTAAATCTTGACCTTGCTGTCAATACGCATATATCTATTTGCCCATACTACCTGTCGTAAGTATCCTGCTATTGCGGTTGCCTTGTTGATCTGACTCTGTAGATCATTTATTAGATTGTGGTGGTCCGATATATCCATGCCCCCGTACTTAAACTTGGATACTTGCTCGATAGGTTGATCTTGGACTACGAGCTTACATCTTATGGGTTCTCTGGTTAAGGTCACTTTGATTTTCCTACTGATATGTTCATGTTTATTGTGCTGCTGTTAGATGTAATTTATAGAGCTGTCGTTGCAGGTCATCCTCTGTTTCTGCGATGAAAACTGCGTCATCAGCGTAGCATATTATGTTAATTTTGTTTCGGCCCCCATCGCTGACACTTTTTCTATAATGTTGTCCGTTATTAGGTTAAATATAAATGGACTGAGATTGTCTCCCTGTCTTATTTCTCCTGGTGTTCTTATGTTTTTCGTGTAGCTGTTTCCTGCTTTAATCTTTGTGTAGTTGCCGGTGTTTAGATTTTGTATAACTTTGACGATGTTGTCGGGCGTTTCTCTCTCCTTTAGTAAGTCGATAACGTCAGTCAGACGTACTTTGTCAAATGCCTTGGTGAGGTCGACAAAACATAGGTATGCTGGCACGTTGTATTCTATTGCTTACAATAAACACTTATTTAAAAACTATTTAGTTATTTGCTTTACAAGTCTCTATGTTCACAAAACTATAGTTTTTTACTTTTTGGACCTATTATAGTCGTCGTCTCGTGTCAAATAATGGCTTTAGGGGCGTACTCGCTGACCACAATCCGTAACAATATATTTCTTTGCAACAACAAATTGAAATCGACAAAAAATATTATAATGTTACGGTTAACAACCGTTAAAGATCTCTTCTGGATCGTATTTTTTAAACAAACCGTAAAAAAAGGAAAGTCCAATACAACAAAATAAAATTTCCTACCTGTCCAATGCTATCCATAAGTCTATATTGGTTCAGTTGTAGATACATTCCCGATTTTTCTATACTAACTCTTCTAGATTCTCTTAGTGGCTGTCTTTTTCTACTACTTCTAGGACTACTTGTAGGGCTGCAGTATGGTGACAACAGACAATTTGAAAACAAATGCCGACTGTCTGCTCCGACTGAAACGAAAAATAAAAAGTTGTACTTGGTTTAAGATCAATTTGTAAGGGTATACATATTTCTTAAAATATAGAGTAACTACGTGTTTGTTTTGTAAACGATGCTTGCATCTAGTGCACAAATACAAAAGGAACAAAACCATTAAAACCAGAAAACTACAATACCTGGGACACATTATACGTGGAGAACAATACACCATGCTTAAAGCAATTATACAAGGAAAAATCGGGGGCAAGAGAAGTGTAGGAAGGAGAAGAATATCATGGCTGCGCAATTTGAGGGAATGGTATGGATGCACATCAAACGAACTGTTCAGAGCTGCTGCCCTCAAGATCAGACTAGTTATGATGATTGCTAACCTCCGCCGCGGAGTAGGCACGTGAAGAAAAAGAAGGATAAAAAGGTATCAACTTAATTTGCTTTATTTTCAGGTAGCAACAATTATAGGGTTAGCCAATGCGTGTAGACGGGAAGAACTAACAAAAATGTTAATTTATTTAATAAACGACAAGAAATACATGTTGCTTGTGAAAATACTAAATTTCAAAACACATATTGAGAGACCTTTTGTTGTAATTGGGCAAGAAAACCTGCTGTTGTATCGGCAATATTTATCTTTACGGCCATCTCATACTTCACAAAACAGATTATTCGTAAATAACAAAAAGAAAAATGTTTGATTCAGCCTGTTGGTATCCACAATTTAAGACTTTTTAAATTAACCCATTTATCCTAAAAATTACATACATACATAGTCACGCCTTTTTCACATAGGGGTAGGCAAAGACCACTTCCATCCACTTGCTACGGTTATTACACACATCTTTTGCTTTCTCTACTTTCATCAGTGCTCTCATACATGCTCGTCGGTTGTTGGTATTCTTGAACTGGCCTTTCTTTAAAACAATGTTGATCTGATCCAGATATGTTCTCCGAGGTCGACCTCTACCTACTTGTCCATTTACACTTGCCTTATAAATTTGTTTGGTCAATCTTTCTTCATCAATCCTTTCTGCGTGTCCAAACCATCTAAGCATTCCTTTATCTATCTTTGTAACCACATTTTCTTTTACACCACAGCGTTCTCTTATCTCACTATTCTTTACTTTATTTAACCGAGTCACTCCGGCTATACTTCTTAGACTACTCATCTCCGCAGAATTAATCCTAACTTCAGCGACGTTATTTGCTGATAATGGTCACAAATTTGAAGAAACACGGTGGCTGATAGTCTACAAATGTCGCTAAAGGATATATAGACAATTCACTTACAAACAAAATTAAAATTGCCAAAACCATTCAAAGATTATCAGATCAAAACAATCGATGTGAAA
This sequence comes from Agelastica alni, assembly GCA_950111635.1. NCBI lineage: Eukaryota > Metazoa > Arthropoda > Insecta > Coleoptera > Chrysomelidae > Agelastica > Agelastica alni. The sequence goes on from OX467717.1 coordinate 6,838,737, forward strand.
CGGAAACTTTTTTTTGTTTTGACTTCAACAAAAGGCATTTAAATATACCAAGCATTTCAAACAAATTAAATCGAACTTTAATAAAAATATTAATATAAATAAGAATTACCATGTTTGTGTTAGTCAGTTTTGTTCGAATTTAAGTATTTAATACATATTATATGAAATAAAATGTTCGCAAATGTGTTCTACAAAGAAATAAAATATAGAAATGTGTCTCATTAATTTGTTATTCTAAACGGTTGCCCAAAAAAATAAGATACGCAACACGTCCGAATACAGTTTTTTTTTGACTCGCATGCAAAACGTTGTATTCGATTGCTTTTTCTTTTAATTGTTTGATTATAAATAAGGCATCTGTAGTGGATCTGTTTCGTCTGAAACACTGCTGTTCTTCTCTATTTTGTATTTGTGCCTCGAGCTTACTTTTCAAGATGTGTGCGAGTAGCTTCATGCTTGAATTTAAAAGAGTTATGCCTCTATAGTTCTCTGGTAGAGTTTTGTATATCATAATTTGTATTAATAAAGGCATATATTATTATTATTTTTTATTGTTTACGCAGCATTCGATTGCAAGGATCATATAGCTGCCAGAGATCTTATATTCTGTTGTATACGTTGAGATGTTTTAAGTAAGCAATAATTCTTTCTAAATTCTCTGTATTCCATGATATATTTTCAATTAAATTCTGTATTCCCAAATTATTCCCAAGATGTACGTTGTACATGTTAAGATATGTTCTTTCATTGCATTGGTCACATCTAGGTCTAAGATCACCTGCTAGAAGGTAGGAGTGAGTTAAGTGGGAATGTACTATTCTTAGTCTGCAAATTATGACTCTTGTTCTCGTCTATTCAATTTTCTGGGGTAATTCTATTTTTCTATATTGGGTTTGACAATTTTCAATTGTGTATCATTTCTTGATCATCTATCTTTCCACGTCTTATTGATTATCTCCTTCATAGCTGCTCTCATGACTTGGGTAGTAATAGGGATTCCTTCATCTCCTGGGTCACGAGATGCTGAATTTGCAGCTATATCAGCTTTTTCATTGCCAGAAATGTTGCAGTGGCTGGGTGTCCATAGTATGGTACATTTTTTCCCAATTGATGACAGGTGTGTGAATAATTCAAGAATTCTTATACCATAAGCACATTTTGTAAACATGTTCTGTAATGAGTGAATGGCACTCAATGAATCTGAATAAATGACACATTTTTGGGACTCGGACAGAATAAAAAAAAGAGGAGTGCTTGCCAAATTGCAAATAATTCAGCAGTGAAAATAGAGCAGTAAGAGTTCAATGACTATCTATATTCATTCTCACCTATCACAATAGCTGAACCGACTCATTCGTTCGTTTTCGTACCATCCGTGTATATATTATTATTATTTTTATAATTCTTATTATTATTATTATTATCAAAGGGATGAAAATAAATGTGAGCAAAACGAAAGTAATGGTTTTTGAAAGAGAAGAAAGCATGACAAACTGTGGGGTTTCGATTGATGGAGAAAGAGTGGAACAAGTTAATGAATTTGTTTACTTGGGTTCAAAATTTACTAGAGATAAAAAGTATGACAGTGACATTGAGCAAAGGGTGTTGGCAGGAAAACAAATGAATGGGGCACTGCATAGCTTTATGAATAGCCAGAAAGTGTCAAAAAAGGCACGTCTGGCGGTGCATAGAGGTGTGTTGGTTCCTACACTTATGTATGGTAGTGAATGTTAGGTTTGGCAGAAGAAGCATGAAAATAGTATTAATGCTGCGGAGATGAGTAGTCTGAGAAGTATAGCCGGAGTGACTCGGTTGGATAAAGTTAAGAATAGTGAGATAAGAAAACGCTGTGGTGTAAAAGAAGATGTGGTCACAAAGATAGATAAAGAAATGCTTAGATGGTTTGGACACGTAGAAAAAATGGATGAAGGAAGATTGACGAAACAAATTTATAAGGCGAGTGTGAATGGGCAAATCGGTAGAGGTCGACCTCGGAAAACATATCTCGATCAGATCAACATTGTTTTGAAGAAAGGCCAGGTCAAGAGTACCAACAACCGAAGAGCATGTATGAGAGCACTGATAAAAGTAGAGGAAGCAAAAGATGTATGTACGAACCGTAGCAAGTGGAAGGAAGTGGTCTCTGCCTACCCCTATGAGAAAAAGGCGTGACTTTATGTATGTATGTATTATTATTATTATTATTATTATTATTATTTTTATTATTATTATTATTATTATTATTATTATTATTATTATTATTATTTTTATTTTTATTATTATTTTTATTATTATTATTATTATTATTATTATTATTATTATATTAATACCCAAATACTTACCAATCGTTTTTGATTGGACCGACATATTAGAATTGTGCCCAGTAACATGCTCGCAGGAGACATTCTCAGACAAATTATTGAGGGAAGGCACTGAGTTATTAATTATCACAGGTTTCGTTGGGTGTGAATCTACCAATGTGCTACAATCGTAAGACAAACGTGCTAAATCCGACAGCTGATCATTCGATGTAACACCGACTTGCCTGTCAACTGTATCATCCGTTTGACAGCTATCGACTTGTCCTAAAACAACTTCGCTGGCGACTTGTTTTCGGACAACTTCGATTTCTTTGCGGTTTTTCGAGTAATGATCGGCCGTGCGCGTTTGTACGACATCTTCGGCGATTTTCGTAGGATCCGATATCATTGGTTTGTCATCGTTGATAGAGAGCTCGCTAAGAGATCGCGTGTATTCGTCTTGAGCTCGAAGCACATCTTTCGGAGAGTAGATTTTTTTGAATGACGGTGAAAAGGGGCTAGTTTTTTCCACTTCGTTGGTCTTTAGATCGACGTCTACAGCCGTGTGTCTGAAACAAAACACAAATGTATTACATTGCTGAATTACGTACAATGCTGTAAGTAAAAATAAAAATTAACATTTTTTTGTGAGTACCATCTCTAATCCAGTCAGCAGGTACTTTTTGCTGATAAAAATTTGATAGTTAACCTATACATAAAAAATGCTTTCGTCCTAAATGACTGACTGACGGATCAACGCACAGCCTAAACCACTGATCGTAGAGACCTGAAACTTGGAGGGTGTGTTCTTTGTTAACGGGGGCAAAGTTTGTAAGGGACGACGTGATTCCTTGGTATAATATAATTTAAAAAATAAACATTCCTTAACAGAACTAATGATTAAATGATAAAAACGAGGAATTTTTTTCCTATTATGCGTTGCTAGGATACAGTTATAATTATTTATATTTGGAACGAAGTTTCTTAACGCGGCTTACGGATAGTGCGATTTAGTAGAAATCGTCACGTAACGAAATGTATCTGAGGTAGAATGCTAACCTGCCAAGCGAGCGGCCCGGGTTCGATTTCCGGCCGATGCATTTTTTGTGCTTTTACCATTTAATGCATAATTTTTTTAGTAAGTAAAACCAACTGTAATATTCATATAAATTTATAACTTTTTAGTTAACACTATTTACTAACACTACTTGGTATTGCCCATTTATTTAAATCTTTTTTTGGCGAATTTATAAATTATAGTTTGATATTCTTATCTGGCTCTCCCTTCTTCTTCTTCTTATGGTGCCAATCCGTTACGAATGTTGGCGATCATCATAGCGATCCGGACTTTGTCTGCAGCAATCCGAAACAGTTGTGTAGATGTTTTATTGAACAAGGTCCTGAGGTTCTTGAGCCACGATGTCCTGCGTCTTCCTGGTTCTCTTCGTCCAAAGATTTTTCCTTGTAAGATTGTTTGCAGCAGACCGTATCTTTCTTTGTTTCGCATGATATGACATAGGGATTCTAATTTACGTGCTTTAATTATGTTCATCAGTTTTAGGTCTTTGTCCTTAGAACTTCGACGTTTGTCACTTTTGCCTCCAAGCGATTTTCAGCATTCTCCTGTATAACCACATCTCGAAAGGGAGTCTCACTTTAGTCCAAAATGATGTTATGACTTTTAAAGAAGGCGCTCATGCGGTTAAAGTTTGCTCTCAATTTTCCTAAGCGTGCTTTTATTGCCTGTACGTGGCTACAGACCTCATTTATAATGGTTCCCAGATAGTTGTAATGATCAACTCTTTCGATAGTCACTTAGTTTACGAATAGTTGGCTTTCTGTGATGTTCTGTTTGTTGATTATCATAAGTTTGGTTTTATTTACATTGACTTTAAGGCCGTACTGACTACTGTGATGGGTAATTTTGTCCACCAAGGCTTGTAGGTCTTTGAGATTGTCAGCAAAGACGATGGTATCATCGACGTACCTGATGTTATTCAGTGTGATATTATTCAGAATTCCCTTGTTCATGCTGTCTAGGGCTTCATTAAAGATGCGCTTGGAGTATAGGTTAAAGATAAAAGGCAAAAGTATGAAACTCTGTCTCTGGATATCTCTAAAAGGTTCGTTTATATTTCTTTCCCAGTCTTGGTCAAACGGAAATTTTATCAATAACTGATCAAATAAGGTAGTCAGCGGTGTAGCTTTAGGTTTTTATTTAAAATTGCTAACAGGGGATAAAAAATAGGAGCCTTATGGTCCAAATATACCAGGGGGAAATTTCTAGCGAAGACGATCCTGTCCAAATTAAGACGTTGCTCGCACAATAAAATTAATATTCTCTCCTTTTTGTATTCACTATGGTTGTATAATTTGTATTCGTGTATCATTCTTTCTCTTCACGAAACTAAAAAACTAACATTTATACCAATTTAACAAATTCAAAATTATGTTCTAAGTATACTTGGGAAAAAAGAAAATGGATCATTAAAAAACCTTTTCCACTGTGGTATAAGTGTGGTTGTAAACCAAAATCTTATTACAGTGTTATTACGAACGATTTTACGTCTACTAAAAATAAAACAGAACGCAGTGTTTCCGAAAATAGCCTAGAATAATAAAAAATAAATCATTAAACTAAAATAGGGTAATTAAATAAAGTAAAGGCTTACCAGAATATTCGGAAAACTAGTAAATCGTTTATAGGTGTAAAATTGGTTAAACCTTTAACCAGCCAAAAACAAATTTATTTATTTTTTAAATTACAGATAATATATTTAGTGTGGAAATGCCAAATGAAATAAACTCATTATTTTAATTGTACATAATTAAATTTTATTTTATTTTTATATTATCTATTAAGCTTTCACTTTTAAAATAAATTTTATTGTTTTCATGGGACACTTAATAATGGTTGTATTAACACTAGCCAAAATGACGGCGATGTGGGTCGTCACCTATCACGTCTCGTTTTCCGTGGAGGCAATGATAAAATTAAGGAAATATAAACGAAAATAACATTAAAAAAATATTTTTTAAAGTATTTTTAGCAAATTTCGCTAATTAGATAATTTTTTTTGTTTGTTATTTTTTGCAATAGAATTGAAAACAATAACAGTTTTAAGAGAAGAGTCAAAAGTTTTTTTAAATGATTAATAACAGGTCAATTTCAATTTTAAAAATGTGGGGGTAATGTCATTTAAAGGGGGTTCAATGAAAGACCGAAATTTTTTCATTGCAGGATATATTATATAATTTAATAATCCAAAATTGATGCGTTTCGTGATTTTTTATACGAGCCCTAACTACTATATGCTCAAACGGACACATTTTTTGGTGAACAATAATTTATTTCTTTAAATATTATTTTGTTCCACCAAACGAAATTTTTTCCATAAACTGAGAAATAAATGTATGTTTAGTGTGACTGTTTTGGTATTTTTAATAAAAATTATGTCAAACAATAGTTCTCAACGCGCCGGCAAGCAACAGGGAGGTTTCTAGAAGAAGGTTGTAGAAGTTGTAGGATGTTGTATGTCTCTGCCTCTGTTTTTTTTTTTTTTATGTTCTGGTTCCCACGAAAAGGGATATCCTGTAATGTTCAGAGAACATCGTGGGAACCAAGGGAAAGAAGGTAGGAGTTGGTGTTCTTCTTAAATTTCTGGAGGTTGTATGCCTCGGGGAACACCTCCCTAGGCAATGAGTTCCAAAGCCTCGCAATTCGTTGGATGAATGAGTCTTTGGAAAGTGATGTTCTGCAGGTCTCCAAAGTGACCACGAAGGGGTGTGAAGACTGAACTTGACGGGTTAATCTCGAAGAGACTGCCAAAGGAGGAACGATTGTTGATATTTCAGAAGAGCATCGCCCATGAAAATATCTATAAAATAGAGACAAATCGCCAACTTTTCTACGGTGTTCCAGACAAGTGAGCGAGAAAAACTCAAAGAGGTTGTTATATGAAGGTTCATTAGGTGATAGGTAAAGGCAGCAGAGGAACTTAGTCACTTTGGTATCAGATAGCTTAAACCACATCACATCAAAGTCTTTCGGTTCCAAACTCTCTTCACGCTGGCATGAAAGGTTAGCCTTAGCGTAAAGGCAGACTCCACCTTTGAACCTGAGTCGAGAATGGAGTTCGTAACCAGGACAAAGCATATGGACCTTGTTGGTGGACGAGTTTACTTGTGTTTCTGTTAGAGCAAGAATATCCGGTTTTTTCGTCTGTAGGTGATGGTGGACGTCATTGATGTTCTTGTTGAGTCCACGGATGTTGCAAAAATTAATATTTAATGTTGAGTCCCCTCGAGTACCTCTCGCCCGGAAATCCGAATGGAGTGCTTCCGGAGTGTTTTACTCTAGGAGACTTCATCATTATTACTATTAGGATGCACCTGAAAATAAAGGAGGAATTGGAGAAAAGGAAAGAGGGAGACCGGAAAGTATCGACCGAACACTGAAACATGGAATGATCCATTTCACAGCACACAAAGTCGATATGGTGGTATTTCACCGGGCGATGAGACCATCTTCCACCTACGGTTATCCTTTTAGTCGCCTCTTACGACAGGCAGGATTTACCCTGGGGCTATTCTGAAGCCGACCCCATACAGCTGCTGTTGAATCGATAGCTTGGGTTGGCTGGTTCGTAATTATTTTTCCTGTCAATTTTTCCGGCCTTACTGTCGTGAACCTTTTGATATAGTAAATTAAACACTTTTCTTGTTTAATAATGTATTGTAAAAAAATTTGTACAATGAGCTTACAGTTAAACCTCCTGTCTCTTTAGAATTTTTTCACTGGTTGTGGCTTTTTAAATTTATTGATTTCATTTAATTATTTTGATTGTAAATTTTTACCACGTGGTGTTTTAAAACGAAGCTTGCTTGTTCTCTCAACGAAGACGATGGACGAACTCACCAAACGAAAGTGGTCAAAATAGTTTAGTAATAGCAGCCCTGATAACAGCTTTTCTAATTGGTTTTGCTTGTGACTTAATGTATGATTGGTTGCCTATAGCACGCGTCTATAATGAGGTTTTTAAATCAAGGATTGAAGGACATTCTTCAGTTGAAAAATACAGAATTTTCAACAATAGTGTTAAACTGTCATAATTTATTGACCTCTAAATGTTCGGACAGCTAGAAAATGTAAAAAGATATTTAAATATTCTGAAAGTAGGCTGTAAAACATAACCACAATTTTAGGTAGGTTTGTTTAATAGTTGACATTTGTTAGTTTGTAAAGGAAAAATGAGCCAGGATTTGTCACACCGTTAAAAATTCGAAAATTGATTGTTAAAAAACATAAAGAAGGCAAGGCAATGTCTTAAATTGCTTCTGATCTTAAAATATTAAAATCAACAATTAAAAATATTATTTAGAAACACAGGAAAACTGGTAATTTAACTGTTCGTGGTAGTACTGGACGCCCACAATTGGTAACTAAAAGAAATGGAAGACTTTTGGTAAAAATTTGCAAGGCTCAAAGAAGATCAACACTGCGCAAAATTACCTCTTTTCGGAATCAGCTAACTGAGTTAAATTTTGGAAAAGAGGGGATTTAAAAGTGGATTCATAAATCTGGGCTTAGTTTTTATAATATATCCTTTGCATTAATTGCATGATATAACTCATTCGTGAACTACGCATGCGCGCAGTTCCAATGTCATATTATAATTCACCCAATCCAATATACTGGTGAGAAACGTGCCGAGGGATGAATGGCAAGAGGATCAGTAAAACAAATCGAACTAAAAAGAAAAAATAAATAAAAAACGCACTTTTGCAGTTAATCAAACTAAAAAGTAAAAAATATTTCTTAATATAAAAATAAAATTACTGACGAGAAAATTAATGTCATTGCTTTAAAAGCGTGGGGTGCTTTGTATGACATTTTTAAACTCACTCTGCGTTTCGGAATGAAACTTCTGAAAAATTTGAGCTTATTAGGAAAATGGGAAAAGAAAGGATAAAGGAAAAGGGAAACCTACTCAGTGAGTACCCCGAACCCAGATCTATTGGTTACGTGCTAAGAGCTCTACCAATTAAACTATTTAAGACACGTACCGGAATAGTTTAAAAATGTCATACAAAGCACCCCACGCTTTTAGAACAGTGACAATAATTTTCTAGTCAGTAATTTGATTCTTATGTTAAGAATTACTTTACTTTTTGGTATGATTAACTCTAAATGCGTGTTTTTTAGTTTTTTAAACTATAATTTATTTAAATACTTTTTTATTTATTATATAAGTAATGAATTTATTTAATTTGGCTGTTTCACAATGTATGAGACATAAAATATATTTTTATTAAAAATAGAAAAGTCTTATGTACAAATTCTACAGCATATACTTTTAACAAATTGATGATGGTTATTGAAAACCGAAACTAAAAGCTATTGTTCATCATTGTTTTTAACAGTATTTATAAAAAAAATTGCCATACACTTAAAAATGGTCAACAACACCATACTAAACTAGAACTGCCTGAAGAGTGCTAAGTAATAGAAAGAAACATAAAATACAGGATGTTTCATTTTAAAACAAGTAACTTTAATTAACTTTGTTTCCTTTGGATCACTTTGTATAATCCCCACTATATTTTTAATACTTTTTTATTTTTGAATACCATTATGATTAAAAAAGGAGTGTTTTAATTAAATTTTTGTGATCTGATTAATGAATTGTGTACGTTCATCATTCATTTGCTGAAATCGTTTCGAAAATGTTTTTGTTTTGTGGAACTAAAACTATAAATACCTGTAAACTCTCAATTTGTTTGAATTGCATTTTAAAAACATTCAACAACCAATCATTCAAAACGGATTTTCGTGATAGCTTGCCGATATAAAAATAAACAAAAATAGAAACGTGTGTTCACCGCACTACCGATTTTACTTTTAAAGAAATATAATAAATTAATATAAATACGAGGTAAAAGCGTATTTTTTCCAACGCTTTTAACGAAGTTCTTGTTTCACATATTATATTTAAATGTGTCGATATGTTATCTTCATTATTTTCGCAATTTTGCATTTTAAACTCGTAAATAACATATTTTTTAGTTTTTGTAGAATAGAGTGGATAAAATTGCTACATTTTTTTTGTGCATTTTAAAATAAAGTGAAAACTATTTGACATATTTTTTTCACTTGAAAAAGTCATTGCCTTATTATAATAATAATTATTATTATTGATTTAATTTATTAAATCCCAGTCACGACTCTGCGGTTCCGATACCTCGCAAAGCCGAGCTGAAGAGAAACCAGTGACCACTCCTCACGCCGTAAGGTGAGTGATCACTGGGACCGAATATCGTGTGCCCTGAGCAGACGCAATGATCCCAGGATGACGGCCTTCTGCATTGCCCCAGCTAAAACGTGTGCCTTTTGTCGGCAAGCTGGTATTTTCTGGAGTTCCGAGAGCAGTGTGTGGCGTGTACCACCAAGGTGGCCTATTATCAGGATGACTAGTTCAACAGAATGGTCTGGATAAAGTCTGCGGAGTTCGAAGAGAAGGTCTCTATATTTTGTCCGTTTTTACTCTTCTTTTAATGCGATGTTCGGTTCGGCTGGTGCCGAAAATTCGATCACGAACATCGTCTTAGTTGGGTGGTCAAGAAGGATTATGTCAGGCTTATTGGCTTGTATCTGCCTAAGGGTGGGGAATGAGAAGTTCCGATAAATTCGACACCTCTCATTCTCCACAACGGACTCAATATTCCCCGGAGCATAGGGCAGCACTGCAGTTTTATTAATACCGTACAAGTGCCTCAGATGATAGTATAGCACTCGTAATGCCGTATTTTGTCTATGGATATAGGCCGAAACTGCATACACCGTGCATGCTGAAATCAGGGGCATCAGCGTTTCCGGTGCCCCTCGGCAGGCCCTGCATCTTACATCAGGGACCTCTATACCCATGACTTAGCTTCGGTAATGTAAAGTATTGAAAACTCTATCCTGGCATGCCATGATAAACCCCTCTGTTTCCGATTTAAGCCCGCCTGACCTTAAGAATGCAAAGGTCAGTTCTTTGGTGCCCCTGTCTTTGATGTTGTTGAAGAAGACAGAATGTAGGGGCCAAACCAGATCTCTCGGAGTCACTGCCTATACTCGTTGCAGAGAGCGTCTTTCATCTTTTGTGTTTCCTGGATGTGGCTTTCCTTCACCCCCAGGTTGGTGTACGTCATCATTATTATTATTATTACATGATAAGGGCAGAGGATAAAGTCCTGCTTTGCCCATGATGAGTTACAGAATATAAATAATAAAACATTATCTGACATCAAGCCTAAAAAACCAAAGATTAAAAATATAAAAGTCTGTTTAATTTTTGAAGCTATTAACATTTTTTGAATTATGTATTTGCTGAGGAAGACCATTTCAAATATCAAAAATTCTGCTACCCATAAAGTTTTGCCTGTAACGAGTTCTAAAAGACGCTTTCTTTAGCATTAAGGAGTTCCCATGGAGACGGTCGTCTAAATGGAGAGAAAAGCTGCTTAAGGTCACCTCGAAGGTGTCTTTCTTCAAATGTTGTAAGATTTGCCATGGTTAATCTCTCTTCGTACGTAGATCTAACACGGCCAAAAGACAATCTTGTTGCGCGTCTTTGCACTTTTTCTAGCATTTCACGATCTCGAACTAAATCTGAATACCACGAAGGCCCGGTGAATTTAAGTACGGGTCGGACATAACATTTGTAAAGTGCAATATGTTTTAAAAAAAGCTTTAGAGAAAGTTTTTTGTATTAGAAACAATTTAGAGTTCGCGCGTTTACATACATACATACATATAGTCATGCCTTTTTCCCGTAGGGGAAGGCAGAGGCCACACTTCCTTCCACTTGCTACGGTTCTTACACACATCTTTTGCTTCCTCTACGGTTGTTGGTAGTCTTGACCTGGCCTTTCTTCAAAACAATGTTGATCTGATCGAGATATGTTTGTCGAGGTCGACTTTTACCGACTGGTTTATTTACACTCGCCTTTTAAATTTGTTTTGTCAATCATCCTTCATCCATCCTTTCTACGTGTCCAAACCATCTAAGCATTCCATTATCTATCTTCGTAACCACATCTTCTTTTACAACACAGCATTCTCTTATCTCACTATTTTTTACTTTATTCAACCGAGTCTTTACTTCTCAAACTACTTATCTCCGCAGCGTTAATCCTATTTTCATGCTTTTTCTGCCAAACCCAACTTTTACTACCATACATAGGTGTAGAAAACAACACACTTTTATACACAGCCAGACGTGCCTTTTTTGACACTTTCTGGCTGTTCATAAAGCTATGCATTGCCCCATTTATCTGTTTTCCTGCCAACACCCTTCGCTCAATGTCACTGTCATACTTTCCATCTCTCGTAAACTTTGAACCCAAGTAAACAAATTCATTAACTTGTTCCACTCTTCCTCCCTCAATCTAAACTTCACAGTTTGTCATGCTTTTTTCTCTTTCAAAAACTATTACTTTTGTTTTGCTTGCATTTATTTTCATTTCTTTTATTTTTAGGGCATCATGCAACTCCTCTTTAGATGACGCTAATATGACTTGATCATCGGCGTAAAGAAGGCATTTGACAATCAATTATTCATTTTCAATTCATACGCACTCTCTTTCAAATCGTTTAAACGATCGTCTATGTATAAGTTAAAAAGCCATGGCGAAGCCACACATCCCTGTCTCACACCTTTTTAGATGTTAAACAAGTCCGTGCAAGCTCTGTTTATCCTGATACAAGCAGAGGAATCCTTATAAAGTAATTTCAGTGCTCGTATTAAACTACCGCTCACCCCATACATAGACAATGTCGACCACAATTCACTTCTCACCGCTCTGTCATAGGCCTTTTCCAAGTTTACGCGTTTACACATATGAGAAATACGATTACTCCACGTAAGTTTCGAGTTTACTACTAAACCAAGGCCGGTATGTGATAAGACCGTGCTTAATGTCTGTCCACTGATGAAATACGGATTTTGCGGGTTATTGTTTTCGACGTGTAACACCACACACTTATTAATGTTCAGAAGCATTAACCCATTGAAACACCATTCTTGTATTTTATCGAGATCATTCTGCAAACTTAGATAACTGACAAAATGTGCCCATTTCTTTAAAACCTTGATTTTATTTTATTTTCCAAAATGGATATACAAATTTTATCGTAGAGTAATAAAAGAAAAGAAAAACATCGCATAACAATATTATTTTTCCAAAAAACAAAAAAAATAAAAGTGTACCTACAAAAACGTACGAATACTAAAAAATACTATTCGGAAAAAACAACGTAAATGCAATTCAATAATGTGTATGACTTCCTCAATTATTTACAACCTCTCGGTATTGTATGGGCATGCTCAGCATTAAGTGATCGATGTGTTCACATTTCACATTTTATGGTTTATAGATTCTTTTATTATCTATCGGCCTTTTGATACAAATAACTCTTTTTTAAAGCATGTCATACACATTCCTAATAGAATTAAGGTCTGGGGACTGTAGTGGCTATTTAACACATAGATATTGTTTTTTTTTAAATTGATACCTCTGGAATATCTTTCGAGAATTTGGGTTTCCAAGGAAACTAATAAACCTACTAAGGGTATGTTCAGAACAAAGAAAGGACATTGTGCTGGCAAATAAACACATTTGATATAGCAACAGGTCTGAGACAAGAAGATGCACTATCTAGAAACACTCATAAACAGAATTCAGTTTTTACTATTGATGCCTTGAGCTTTAAAAATGTAGATCTAATTCTAAAATAAAGATAAAGGTATTCTATGAAAATAGAGCATATTTCTCTCTATAACACCTACTATCCTTAAAAAACAACAATAAAGAGTTATACAGAGACTTTAGGTAACTCTTGATTGTAATTAAAATGAAGGCAACAAGACTAAGATGAATGGGACATGCAAAGAGGTTAAAGAAGGCCAGATCTGCAAAAGAGGCATTTAAATTCGTTTCTGCTTAAACAAGACCTAGAAGAAAATGTTGACAGCGCTACAAACGATATGACCCAGAGAAGATTGAAGTGCGAAGCGATGGCGGGGGACAGAATGAGATAGAAAGAAAGTTTGTTGCAGCTAAGAGCCTTGTACGTTCATCAAGCAAAAGAAAAAGTAGAACTTTTGACGTCAAGACCAATAGCTGCTGCCCCTTCCCAGACTATAATTATTTCCTAACTATAAAGAACTACCGAGGTATAAGTTTGCTCAGCATAGTCGGCAAACTGTGCAAAGACATACATACATAGGGGTAGGCAGAAACCACTTTCTTTCACTTGCTACGGTTCGTACACACATCTTTTGCTTCCTCTACTTTTATCAGTGCTCTCATACATGCTCTTCGGTTGTTGGTACTCTTGACCTGGCCTTTCCTCAAAACAATGTTGATCTGATCGAGATATGTTCTTCGAGGTCGACCTCTACCGATTTGCCTATTCACACTCGTCTTATAAATTTGTTTCGTCAATCTTCCTTCATCCATCCTTTCTACGTCTCCAAACCATCTAAGCATTCCTTTATCTATCTTTGTGACCACATCTTCTTTTACACCACAGCGTTTTCTTATCTCACTATTCGTAACTTTATCCAACCGAGTCACTCCGGCTATACTTCTCAGACTACTCATCTCCGCAGCATTAATCCTATTTTCATGCTTCTTCTGCCAAACCCAACATTCACTACCATACATAAGTGTAGGAACCAACACACCTCTATGCACCGCCAGACGTGCCTTTTTTGACACTTTCTGGCTATTCATAAAGCTATGCAGTGCCCCATTCATTTGTTTTCCTGCCAACACCCTTCGCTCAATGTCACTGTCATACTTTCCATCTCTAGTAAATTTTGAACCCAAGTACACAAATTCATTAACTTGTTCCACTCTTTCTCCCTCAATCGAAACCCCACAGTTTGTCATGCTTTCTTCTCTTTCAAAAACCATTACTTTCGTTTTGCTTACATTTATTTTTATCCCTTTGATTTTCAGTCATCATCATCATCATCAAACAGCCTGTCTCGTCCACTGCTGAACATAGGCCTCCGTTAACGATCTCCATTTATTTCGATCCTGGGCATCCTGGATCCAATTTGGTGCTACTCTTTTTATGTCATCCGTCCACCGGGTCGGCGGACGACCTCTGTTCCTGAACGCATCTTGCCTAGGTCTCCACTCTATGATCTTTTTGGTCCATCTTTCGTTGGTCATTCTTGCGACATGTCCAGCCCAGTTCCACTTTAAATATGTTATTCGCTGGATTGCATCGGTAACCCCTGTTCTCTGACGTATTCGATCATTCGGAATCTTGTCTCTCAGCGTGACTCCCAACATGGAGCGTTCCATGGCTCGCTGGGCCACTCCTACTTTATTTACCGATTTTCGTGTTAGAGTTAGGGTCTCCGAACCATAAGTCAGAACCGGCAGAACACACTGATCAAACACCTTCCGCTTAAGGCATATGGGGGTTTCGGACTTAAAAATGTGTTTCAGCTTCCCATAGGCGGCCCACGTTAGCCCTATCCTTCTTTTGATTTCGCAGGTTTGATTGTCCCTGCCAATCGTAACATCATGATTCATCATGATTTTCAGTGAATCATGCATAACATTAAATATTGCCTGCAACTCCTCTTCAGAGATATTGATAAAAAAAGACGAATGAAACTGAGCAGATGATATGGGATGTGCAAGCAGGATTTAGAAGAGAAAAAAGATGTACGGATCGGGTCTTTTCATTACGAGGTATATTTTAAAATTCTTGGCTAGAAGTCGGAAGGTCTACTGCGCTTTTATAGACTTGGAAAATATCTATGACAGAGTGGTGAGGAGTGAATTTTGGTCAACATTGTCTGTGTATGAGATGAGCAGTATTTAAATACGAGCAATGAAATTACTTTACTAAGATTCCTCTGCTTATGTCAGGATAAACCGAGCTTACACAGACTGGTTTAACATTAAAAAAGGTGTGAGACGGTGATGTGAGGCTTATCTATGACTGTTTAACTTAAAGACGATTGTTTATAAAAATTTAAGGAGCGTGCGTAAGGTTTAAAAATAAATGATTTGATCGTCAGATGCCTTCTTTACGCCGAAGATCAAGTTATATTAGGGTCATCTGAAGAGAAGTTGTAGGCGATGGTAAATGTTATGCATGATGCCCTGAAAATCAAAGGGATGAAAATAAATGTAAGCAAAACAAAAGTAATGGTTTTTAAAAGAGAAGAAAGCATGACAAACTGTGAGGTGCTGATTAAGGGAGAAAGAGGTTTTAAAGTTGAAGGGAGATGGAAAATGACAGTGACATTGAGCAAATGGTGTTAATGGGAAAAAATGGGGTACTGCAAAGCTTTATGAACAGCCAGAATATGTCAAAAAAGGCACGTCTGACTGTACATAGAGGAGTGTTGGTTCCTACACTTATTTATGGTAGTGAATATTGTGTTTGGCAAAAGAAGCATGAAAATAGGATTAATGCTGCGGAGATGAGTAGTCTGAAAAGTATTGCCGGAGTGACTTGGCTGAATAAAGTGAAGAACAATAAGATAAGGAAACGCTGTGTTCTAAAATAAGATGTGGTTACAAAGATAGATAAAAGAATGCTTGGATGGATAAAGGAAGATTAACGAAAAAAATTTATAAGGCGAGCGTGAATGGGCAAGTCGGTAGAGGTCGACCTTGGCGAACATATTTCAATCAGATCAACATTGTTTTAAAAAAAGGCCAGGTCAAGAGTACCAACAACCCACACGCATGTATAAGAGCACTGATGAAAGTAGAGGAAGCAAAAGATGCGGATAGTAACCGTAGCAAGAAAAAAAAAGTGGTCTTTGCCTACCCCTACGGAAAAAAGGCTTGACTGTATGTATGTATGCATGTAAGTATACATTTCCTAAACGTTAAGGGGACGTTGTGCATTGTTAGGCTTTATTTAAATGCAAACCTTTCTAGATTAGGGATACATTTTAAACCGGGATTCATCAGTAAAAAGCAAAGTTGCCTAAATTTTATTTTTACTTTAAACTAAAATTATTGATAAACGTATTTTATTCCATTAAATAATTCCATTATTAGACTAAATTATTAAAATATATTTATTGTGTCTAGCTGTTTTTTAATATTTTAAATTATACATTTATAAACATCCATTTTGTGTTTAAAAAAATATAATAATATGCGCGTGAATACTTTTTCAACTTTTATAAACA
The DNA here is from genome assembly GCA_950111635.1 of Agelastica alni. Classification (NCBI taxonomy): domain Eukaryota; kingdom Metazoa; phylum Arthropoda; class Insecta; order Coleoptera; family Chrysomelidae; genus Agelastica; species Agelastica alni. Next base: position 6,855,259 of record OX467717.1, read on the forward strand.
CTTACTTTTTCATTAATTCCTCATTAAAGTTTTAAAGTTATTTTTTATTATTACTTGGCTTATAAAAGATAATCACCGTCTGATAATAAATAGGGAGTTCCCTTTTAAGGCCACAACACCACAGAAGTATAACAAATTTTTCTTGTGTGCCACTCAAGTTACTAAAATCTGTGTAAAATACAACTTTGTGTCCTGTGTGAAGACAAGGTGGCCATTTTAAAAAGGAATCTCCTATTATACTTTTAATTTATTGTTTTTGTTACACACATAGAAAAAATTAAAGAATATTCTATTCTAAATTGGAAATTAAAAAAGATGGGTTTTGCAGTGGATAAATTAAAACAAATTAATTATTACAAAGCACGACCTATTTTTTTAAATAAAATATTTTTAACGAAAATATAAACAAACTTAAAATTATTGTTATACATATTAAAATCAAATTTAAAATTAATTTGATATAAGTGTTAAAAATGCAACCGTATTATTTAGCGTTTTGAGAACTCAGAACTTCAAAAAGAATTTTGAAAAATTTATTTTTTTTACCCTTTAAAGGTCAGAACTATTTCTAATACCTATCAGGATCTCTAGAACCATTAAAACAAAACTTAGAACTCTAAAAAAAATTTCGAATTTTCAATAGTGGGGGTGGAACTTTACAAAGGTAGAAAAGGCATTGTACTGAGCTGACTGCGAAAAAATTCCCCTTTTCCCTCCGGTGTAGGGAAAATAAAAAGTTAAACTGCCGCTGGTGAAAAATTTAAATTTTTCCGCAGTCAACTCAGTACAATGCCTTTTTATACCTCTGTGAAGTTCCACCCCTACTTTTAAAAATTCGAAAAAAAATTTAGTTCTGAGTTTAAAATGAGGGGCTAACTTCACGCTCCGTCCCACTTTTGCAAAAGTGAATTTTTTTTCGGAGTTCTAGATAGATAGAGTTTTAGAGGTTTACAAAAAAAAAATTTCGAAAAATTCAAAATCCGAAAAATCAAAGCATTTTAAAAAATGTATAATAGAAAAATTTTCATCGCAAATTCCAGGAGTTCTGATGAGAGTTCTGTTCCTTCCTCAAAGAGTTCTATTAAAAAGTCCTAGAACATTTTTTAATCAATTCAAAATCCAAAATTCTACGGAACTTTAAAGATACAAAAGTTAACGTACATGTGTGTGACAAAAATAATTTATCAACCAAATTATTTATAACATTAACAATAGTAGATCGTTATTAAGGATCCTTAAAAAAGATGTTTAATTTAGGTAATAACAGTGGGTAACACTGAAAAACACAAGTTTTTAGATTTGTAAATAGCTGAAAAATGTGTTTGTAAAGAGCAGCAGCTACATTCTTATCATTACAGACCAGTCCAAAAGTTCTTGTCAGACGCTCTACCGGTTAGAGAGGGTTTTTGTCAAACATTATAAGAAAGGACAGCCGTCAATCCCAATTGACAAAAAAATTTTAATTTACATAATGCATACTAATAATAATAATAATAATAAATAACTTTATCATTACTTTTACCAGCATCGGTTATTACTTCATAATTTTCAAATCAAAATATTAGGAAAACGGTACACAGTATCAAGTTTTACCATAAGCACCTTTCTGGTGTAAATTTAACTGATATTTTAGTTTACTTGAAATTTTGATTAATAAATGTTCAATACTACGAACCGTGTAACTAGCGCCCTCTATAAGAGTCAGATATAAAAACAAATTCATAGGATGTATCGGCTTTTAAAACATATTCGTATAAAATTTCAATACAATGTTTCCAGTAGTTTCGGAAAAATCGTAATAAATGTGTACACATTTTTTTCTTCAACGCCCTTTATCTTTTAACTAAGCAAACCCCAATTATTTTTCAGTTTTCTACCTATCCCAGAAACAGGGTTACCATTTTTTAAAACACCCTGTAGATAGTTCTTCTTAGGGTGCCGATCTGTTACAAATGTTGGCGATCCGGACTTTGTCTGCAGCAATCCGGAACAGTTGTGTAGATGTTTTATTGAACCAGGTCCTGAGGTTCTTGAGCCACGATGTCCTGCGTCTTCCTGGTCCTCTTCGTCCAAAGATTTTTCCTTGTTAGACTGTCTGCAGCAGACCGTATCTTTCTTTGTTTCGCATGATATGACCTGAGTATTTTAAATTACGTGCTTTAATAATGTTCATCAGTTCCAGGTCTTTTTTCATTGTCCTTAGAACTTCGACATTTGTCACTTTTGTCGCCCAAGGGATTTTTAGCATTCTCTTGTAGAGCCACATCTCGAAAGCCATCTCTGCACCATAAAAAAGAACGGAGAAGACATAGCATTTCAGGAGTCTCACTTTAGTGTCCAGGGTGATGTTGTGACTGGTAAAGAAGGCGCTCGTGCGGTTAAAGGTTGCTCTGGCTTTTCCTATGCGTACTTTTATTGCCTGTACGTGGCTACAGTCCTCATTTATAATGGTTCCCAGATAGTTGTAATGATCAACTCTCTCGATAGTCGCTTGGTTTACGAATAGTTGGCTTCCTGTGATGTTCTGTTTGCTGATTATCATAAGTTTGGTCTTATTTTTATTGACTTCAAGGCTGTACTGACTACTGTGATGTGTAATTTTGTCCACCAGGGCTTTTAGGTCTTCGAGATTGTTAGCAAAGACGATGGTATCATCGGCGTACCTGATTTTATTCAGTCTGAGTCCGTTTATTAGAATTCCCTTGTTCATGCCGTCTAGGGCTTCATTGAAGATAGATAGTTAGTTGGAAATATTTGTGGTAGTTCAGAGTACTTCAGTTTATACAGGAAATGTAAAGTGAAAAGTACTTTTTCAAAGGGAGATTTAATTATGTTATTGTCAGTTACTAGTATAATAGTTCTGTGAATTCTATTTTGTAAGTATTAAATAAAAACTATTATTTTTAAATGTATATTACTTATTACCATATGCATAACAAAATTAATAATAATAATTAATTAATAATTAATAATTAATAATAATAATTAATTAATAACCTTAAATTATTTACATGTGTGTATTTACCAACTCAAAATTACAGTCTATTGTCAAACTCGCTTATTCACCTGATCCACGATGCTTCTCAAAAGAAGACTCTTTTTATTATTCGATTGTAGAGAAATAGCAAAAAATTTATTTTAAGATACTTTTCTTTTTTCGGCAAATAAATCCCACAAGCGGGTTTAATGTATACACACTTCACACTCCAAAACCTAGAATCGTTTTTTTTTAAAGATCTCTAAACATTCTTTCTCACTTTTAACTAATATACACGTATTTTCGTGTGCGCTTTTAGTTACCGTCTTGGTAAATCGTTAATTAATAAAAAGTAAGTGTTTCCTGGTTTAATCCTAACCTGTTATCCTGTCCCAAATACTGTTAAAGCGGAGAGCAAAACAATAATGAAACTTTCAGTTCGTAAACTCCAACTAAATTGTTTATGAAAGGTGGATTGGCAGATAAAGAAACTCTTATAGATAGAAAATAACCTTTTCAATTATTTCAGGAAGCCTACAGTCATCAGATAAATCAACCGAATGAAACGAATGTTGTTTCGAATCAACAGTTTTTCTTTGGTTAAATGATTCTTGATGAAATTTAAACAAAATAATAATAGCAAACACACAATTGTATAAACGTATTGTATAGCGTGGCAAAATCTTAAAGATGAAAAGAGAGAGCAGCATTTTTATACTGCGTCGCAGAATATGTATAGTTCTTACGAAGTCAGTTGGACAAGTATAAAAACAATATTTCATCCGGCGGCTTGCCGAACTTTGTTGTTGCATAGGCGTCACAACAGATATTTTAATGGTAGTTTTACTGCATTAAATAATTATTGGGTTAACAATGTTTTTAATAAAGTATATATTTTGAAATGTAGTTTTGGATATACCTATTTAAATTTAAAACTGATTTAATTGGGTTCGTAGATTGGCATGTATTTTTAAACTCATTTTAAAATTTTTTCAAAAACTTTAAGTAAGTATTGTTTTGACTTACGTGATAAGGTGACCACCCTAAACGAAAAACTATTATACATTAGTCACTATCAAAACACTCATCAGTACTTGAGTCTTCTTGGGTATTTATCACTATCGGTTCGATTTGTGGCAAAACACAATATTGTTTTTTTTTTCTTTGACGTGGTAAACACAATTTGTCCATAAGTCAGTTTCGGCGAGTTCAACAATTACTTTTTTTATATTTGTTAGAACAGAATCGCTTAATTGAGGAGCTTGATTACACTTTTGTAATTTGTTTTCTAAAGCAGCCCAGATCAGTTCCATAGGGTTAAATACACAATAATATGGAGGCAAACAGAAAACTGTATGACCGTAATTTTCAAAAAGTTTGTCTATAACGTATTCTTTCTTAAAATTTTGTTGTTTCACCAATTCCAACAATTTTTTTCGTGTGCAGTTTTTAAAAGGTATTTTTATGTTACTAACTATATAACAGATACTCTAATAAAACAGAAAACAAGATAATAGGTATGTATAAAACGGAAAAATATGTATTTATAACAACACGGCACTGGTAAATAGTTGTGTATACACTGATTTGTTTTTTGCCGGCATCGACTTTTGCGGTGAGAAAACTGCCGATAAAATTTGGCCAATTAGGGTTAAGTACTATCCAATAAGATGCATAGAATCATAAAAGGTTCGCCGACAGTCCATGTGGACAATACCGGGAGTAATAAATTACAAACGGTTCAGTTTAGCTTAATGCTCGACGTGGCATTATTGACTGTACCCCGATTTTTGCGTTGTCCAACTGAGTTCATATAAAGTATACCATTATATTCGTTTATTTTAAAACTACTTTCAGCTATCCAACGCTGCATTCGTTTTTGTCCCCCTACCCCGAAGAAAGTTTTAAATTAACAAGTTAAGCCAGTGATTTATTATCAATGACAGATGATGGTACACACGATGCCTGTTACGATGTAGAAATGCTAAAAAATCATTAACTTATCTTAAAGTAGAAGATATTATTAACCACAAAAAACTATCCAGGATGTTTTATTAAGAATTAAAAGTTTTGAGAATTTAAAGTTTTTATTCACCGATAAAAAATGTTTCAAGCTTGGATAATCAAAAAAGATTGTGCGCGAATCATTAGTTATGATTAAATTGTAAATATGTATGTCATATTTATATAAAGTGCAGAAAACTTTACACTAATATTAACTTTATACATAACATTATATTATTATTACTTGTAATACACTATATACTTTCATACATACATACATAAGTCACGCCTTTTTTCCGTAGGTGTAGGCAGAGACCACTTCCTTCCACTTGCTTATTAACCTTTACTAATCATTATTTCATGGTTAGTGCATAACACACAGGTTATGTGAATTTACATGGGTGACTTAAGACTTAAGTCGTCTGCACGAATGCGCCGTTGCCATCGCTTCTTTAAATTTCACGTTTTTACGACGGAAATCAAATTTTTTCATCGTTAAAAATAAAATATTTTTAAAACTAGACAGTCGATAATACTTTTTAAGCACCCAAACTCTTCGTTATTAAATTTCCAACACACACGTTTTTTTTTTCTTTTTTCATCAAATTTTGCATTTTTTACAATGTTTTTGTTAATATCAAAAACTCATGATTTCTCAGAACCCATGTTAAAGGAGCAAAATTTTTTCTTTGGCCCTTGAACCTCCTTAAATAATGAAATACCCACAACAATAAGTCAAATTACTTTAAATCACCCTGCCTAAAATAATATATTTTTAATATTATCCTTTTGTTATTTGTAATTTTTCTTCTTCTTTCTTCTTTAATCTAGGTGGATCGCCTGTTTCTTTTCATCGTTCCTCTGCCTATTGCACTGCTAAATTGTCGCTCCATCGTTTTCGGGGGCATCCTAAATTCCTGCGACCCATTGGTGATGTATCGCGTGCTGTTCTGACTATTCTTTCGTTGTCCATTCTACTATTGTGCTCATTCCACTCCCTCTTTCTGCCGAGAACCCACTCTTTGATGTTTTCTACCGTGCATGTCCTTATATTCTCGCTTTTTTCTCTGTCGAAGATCGTCTTTTCAGTTATTCTACGAAGTACTCTCATTTCGGTTGTCTCTAAAAGTTGTTTAGTTCTCGCTGTGTCTGGTCGAGTTTATGCCGTGTATGTCATAGTTGGTCTTACTATTGCCTTGTAAATTCTTGATTTGGTTTATATTTTAATGTTTTTATTTCGCCATATTGTGTCATTTAGGCATCCTGCTATTCTTGTTGCCTTCGTTGTCAGTTTTCTCACCTCCGTCTCAACATCACCATAGCCTGAGATTTCTATGCCCAGATACTTATATGTCATTATTTGCAATTGTCATTAAAAAGTTTAAGGTGCCATTAAAAAATCGATTTACACACAGGGTGCTCAAAAAAAGGGCAATATATTTAAAATATATCGACCTAGTTAACGCAAATTATAAATTATTAGATTAAACTAGTTTCAAATTACGACTAAAAACTTAATCAAATGTTTTTAACACTTACAGTCTAAAGTCCAAAACCATCGTATCTATAACATTCAATCCACGACGATTCCGACAGTATTCACTGCAGTGATAACCGCGCTAAATTCGATTTAAAACTAAATTTCATTTACAATATCAGTAACACTTACTCGTTCTCACATTTATCAATTATACATAAAACAAACAAACCGAATTATTGTTTTCAACTTCTTAATGGCCAGTGTATCTCTTTACCAGAAAATAATTGCTTTTTTGACGTCACCATCGAATTATTTTTCCGGATTTCGTAATAATAAATATCGGTTTATAGTTTATTATGTGATAACTTGCACGTAAATGTAATTTTAAAATGTGGGCTGCAACTACCTACACCGTTGAGTTATTTTAATAAAAATGCAATACTATAATCCACTTTTTTGACATTTTTTTCATATAATTATCATAAAATTGAACGGGATGCGTAGGCTACATACAAGGTCCGACACAAAAGTTGTAGGATTGATTGCTTTAACGATATATTAATAGTTTTATTTTTATCGGGAAATTATAGTAATGGGTCCGATTTTGCAAATCCCAAATTTTGACATATCTCCAAATTTTAAGGTCCCCAGAGTCGACTACAATAAATTTTAAGTGGACGTGTGTGTCTGTGTGTCTGTGTGTCTGTGTGTCTGTGTGTCTGTGTGTCTGTGTGTCTGTGTGTCTGTGTGTCTGTGTGTCTGTGTGTCTGTGTGTCTGTGTGTCTGTGTGTCTGTGTGTCTGTGTGTCTGTGTGTCTGTGTGTCTGTGTGTCTGTGTGTCTGTGTGTCTGTGTGTCTGTGTGTCTGTGTGTCTGTGTGTCTGTGTGTCTGTGTGTCTGTGTGTCTGTGTGTCTGTGTGTCTGTGTGTCTGTGTGTCTGTGTGTCTGTGTGTCTGTGTGTCTGTGTGTCTGTGTGTCTGTGTGTCTGTGTGTCTGTGTGTCTGTGTGTCTGTGTGTCTGTGTGTCTGTGTGTCTGTGTGTCTGTGTGTCTGTGTGTCTGTGTGTCTGTGTGTCTGTGTGTCTGTGTGTCTGTGTGTCTGTGTGTCTGTGTGTCTGTGTGTCTGTGTGTCTGTGTGTCTGTGTGTCTGTGTGTCTGTGTGTCTGTGTGTCTGTGTGTCTGTGTGTCTGTGTGTCTGTGTGTCTGTGTGTCTGTGTGTCTGTGTGTCTGTGTGTCTGTGTGTCTGTGTGTCTGTGTGTCTGTGTGTGTGTGTGTGTGTGTGTGTGTGTGTGTGTGTGTGTGTGTGTGTGTGTGTGTGTGTGTGTGTGTGTGTGTGTGTGTGTGTGTGTGTGTGTGTGTGTGTGTGTGTGTGTGTGTGTGTGTGTGTGTGTGTGTGTGTGTGTGTGTGTGTGTGTGTGTGTGTGTGTGTGTGTGTGTGTGTGTGTGTGTGTGTGTGTGTGTGTGTGTGTGTGTGTGTGTGTGTGTGTGTGTGTGTGTGTGTGTGTGTGTGTGTGTGTGTGTGTGTGTGTGTGTGTGTGTGTGTGTGTGTGTGTGTGTGTGTGTGTGTGTGTGTGTGTGTGTGTGTGTGTGTGTGTGTGTGTGTGTGTGTGTGTGTGTGTGTGTGTGTGTGTGTGTGTGTGTGTGTGTGTGTGTGTGTGTGTGTGTGTGTGTGTGTGTGTGTGTGTGTGTGTGTGTGTGTGTGTGTGTGTGTGTGTGTGTGTGTGTGTGTGTGTGTGTGTGTGTGTGTGTGTGTGTGTGTGTGTGTGTGTGTGTGTGTGTGTGTGTGTGTGTGTGTGTGTGTGTGTGTGTGTGTGTGTGTGTGTGTGTGTGTGTGTGTGTGTGTGTGTGTGTGTGTGTGTGTGTGTGTGTGTGTGTGTGTGTGTGTGTGTGTGTGTGTGTGTGTGTGTGTGTGTGTGTGTGTGTGTGTGTGTGTGTGTGTGTGTGTGTGTGTGTGTGTGTGTGTGTGTGTGTGTGTGTGTGTGTGTGTGTGTGTGTGTGTGTGTGTGTGTGTGTGTGCAACTCTTCTTCCATGTTCTAGAGGGTGAAGGGTATCTGTGAGAGTTGAGCTGTTTATCAAGCGAATGGCTCTTTTCTGAATGGAATCTAGAAGACGAAGAGAATGCCTTGGTGCTGAACCCCAAATATGCGAGCAATACTCCAGTAGAGGTCGGATTTGAGCCTTGTATGTCGTCAACAGTTAGCAACATGGTCATGCCAAGACATATTATTGGAGACCGTGACTCCCAAAATCGAGATGGAGGGACTTGGTTCAAGGGTATTTCCGGAAATTGTTTGTTTGTTTGTTTATTTGTTTCCTTGCCAAAATCCTTCCCTCAAGTCACAGTCATACTTTTCGTCTATCGTAAACTTTAAACCCAACTCAAATATTTTTTTCACTTTTTCTGCTTCAATCAGAACCTTGTAGTTAGTCATGCTTTCTTCTTTTTAACACGCTTATATTAGTTTTACGTGTAACTGACTCTTTGGCCTTGATTTTGCCCTACTTTAAGCGTTCATTTTAATTTAAACTTCGCACATTTGGCAAAGACCGACAACAATGCAATAATTCGATCAAAATATCCGATTATCCTGTTTAGTTCACCAAAATTCATAAATTTCTTCAGGCATCCTTTGCATGAGAGTAAAAGAGATAAAAATAGTGCGTGAACTATGCATGCGCGCAGTTCCAATGTCTTATTATAATTCACCCAATCCAATATACTGGTGAGAATCAAACTTAAAAGTAAAAAATAATTCCAAACATAGGAATAAAATTACTGACGAGAAAATTAATGTCACTGCTCTAAAAGTATGGGGTGCTTTTTATGACATTTTTAAACTAACTTTGCGTTTTGGAATGAAAGCTCCACACGCTTTTAGAACAGTGACATTAATTTTCTCGTCAGTAATTTTATTCCTATGTTAAGAATTATTTTTTACTTTTAAGTTTGATTAAATCTAAAAGCGTGTTTTTTAGTATTTTTAAACCATAATTTATAATTAATTTAATCAACAAGTTTGTACCATTTTATCCTGCTGCAAATTCAACATAAATATTTTAATATTTCATGCATGTTAAATATTTTAAGTGGCATTTAAAAATTTAAAACTATACAGAATCATTTTGACGATCTGCCTTCTGGGCATGGACCTAGAGACGTCGAAAAAATGTATGAAATTATGAAATACAAAGTATTTACAAAATGAAAAGGATGAAATCTGTCACATTGCAAAAAGGCCTTTTCATGCAAATTATTTGTTCTCAAAGTCATCATTTAACATTAAATGGCTGTCAAATACAATCGATAACTTGCAAAAATAGACCGGTCTTGGTTTGGATGTTTTTACTGACTCAATAATTTTATTTTAATTTTAAAAATAAAGAGAACAAGGTTACATTTTTTATGTTTTATGATATTATTACTTAAAAATACCTTTATAATAATTATAGGTACTATATTAATTATTGTAATATTACTATCAACTTTAGCACGTTGGCTGTTATGCTTGCCAGTGCCACCACCTTGAACCATAAAACTAAATAGAAAATTTTGTATTTTAAAACTACTTAAAAAAACAATTCAATTTTGTATAAAATTGTGTAATTTTGTGTGCCATAATGATTAGACCCTTCTTTAGTTTTTTTCAGCCCGTGAAATTCTGTAACTAGATTCTGATAATTACGAGTATCATATTTATGTACTTTCCGATGGGAAATATCTGTATTTCTATTTTTTTACGTAAAAAAGACTCTGTAATAAAAAGACTGATGGTGGAATTAAAATTATAAGTCGTTTAAATTAATTTCTACAATCATCCCGGTAAACAAGAAGTGTATCCCCTGGGGATACGGGGAAAATAGAACAGATCCCAGATAGGGTCTGCCTGGCGACTAAAAGACTTCCAATCCAAAGTGTTATGCTAACGGAGCCTACAAGAAACCGGGCGCAATTCTGTAGTAGAAAGCCTTAGTCCTGTGCAGGGGGCACCTTAGTGCCGGACCACCCCTTCCCCCATACTCGTTGACTGCAAAGAACTGAGAACGCTGGTAAACCGTAATCACGTCAAACTAGTATGGGTTCCAGGACGCCAGGAAGTTGCAGGTAACGAGCAAGTAGAGGAAACTTGCAAGAAGAGAAATCAGAAGATCAAGCTCATATTGGTGGCTAGTTTCAGTTATTTACTCTCTCCCCATTAACGAGTATTCCTGCTTCGATCTCCTCCTGTGCTTCTTTGAAGATTTGTTTGAAGTATATATTGAACAGTAGGGGGAAAAGAATACACTCTTGTTGATGCTTATTAAATCCAAATTAAGTTCATATGTCTTGTTCAGAACGCTTATTATTTAACGTAAAATATTTGAAGGAGAACGAAAACGGTTCTTTCACATATCTTTTGTTTTTCTACTTGCTCGTCGGTTTCTATTGACTTGGCCTTTCTGCAAAACAATGTCGATCTGATCAGGATACCTTCGCCGAGGTCGACCTCTACCGACCATTTTAACTCGCATTATAAATCTGTTTCGTCAACTTTATTTTATCCATTCTCTTTACGTGTCGAAACAATCTAAGCATTTATTTTTCTATCTTTGTAACCACATCTTCTTTAACACCTAAGCGTTCCCATATCTTACTATTCTTTACTTTATCCATCAGCGTCACTCCGGCTACACTTCTCAGACTACTGAAAGGCACAGCATTGATATCTTTCATGTTTTTTTTGCCAAACCCAACATTCACTACCATACATAGGTGAATTGACTAGCAAGAAAATTGACTAAATATCTCGATCAGATCGACATTGTTTTAAAAAAAGTCCAGGTCAAGAGTACCAACAACTGACGAGCATTTATAAAAGCGCTTATAAAAGAAAAAGAAGCAAAAGATTTGTGTAAGAACCGAGGCAAGTGAAAAGAAGTAGTCTCTGACTACCCCTATGGGAAATATGCGTGACTTACATACATATAGTCACGCCTTTTTCCTGTAGGGAAACCACTTTTTTTCACTTGCTACGGTTCTTACACACATTTTTTGCTTCCTCTACTTTAATCAGTGCTCTTATACATGCTCGTCGGTTGTTGATACTCTTGACCTGGCCTTTCATCAAAACAATGTTGATCTGATCGAGATATGTTCGCCGAGGTCGACCATTTATACTCGCCTCGTAAATTTGTTTCGTCATTCTTCCTTAACCCATCCTTTCTACGAGTGCAAACATCTTATCATTCCTTTATCTATCTTTGTAACCACATCTTTTTTTACATCATAGCGTTCTCTTATCTCACTATTTTTAACTTTATCCAACCGAGTCACTCCGGCTATACTTCTCAGACTACTCATCTCCTGCGTGACTATATGTATGAATGTACTGTAACGCCAACTTTGCCATATTTTAATTTTCAACACCGGCCCTGGTCGCCCTTTGATATATATTGGAGTAGTAGGAATTATTCTGTTTAAAAACTGCGTCTGTCGATTTTTGGGAGTCAGTTTCTAGACTAATTTAAGTAAGTTGAAGTTATGTGGAAAGATCGATAAGATTTAATTTTTTCCTTTGATGGTTTGCTGCTTTAAAAGTTAAAAGAAGGCAAATTAAATGGTGAGAATTTAATTCTATTTTAATTTTTCGTTTTTAAAATAAAGTCGTTCGTTAATGATTTGGCACATTTATTTATTTATTAAAATATTTTGTGCAGGCTCATTATTGAAAAGATTTTATTTTTAAGAAAAAAAACCTAAGTGGGTTTATTATTTATAGAGATTGGCCTTTCATCTTTAATCTTTCATCTTTCATCGTTCATCTTTCAATGCTTTATGCTTTACGGATTACTTTTCCGTAAGCTTGGAGGCCTTTCATGCTTTATGGTGTTTTTCCGGAACATTCTTTTTTTTGGTAATTATAAGACGGATTAATCTTGGATATTTTTTTTGGAAAGTTTTCCGAAGATTTTCCTTTTTCCTGCCGATGTCCTCCTTTGTTTAATCTGGAGGAGATTTTTCTTCAATCCGTTAGTGGCTAACAAGGACGACTCGTTTTTGTTTTGTTTTCACCAATTACCGGACCACAACGTGGTTTGTCGTTACTTTATTTTTTCGTAAATTGTGCAAGTAAAATTTTGTTAATCTTTTATCGGGCTTATTTTCAAAAAGTACATGTTTACCTTTTTTTTTGTTTACAGCAAATGTAAAACTTTTTTTGTAACTAATTTTAAATAAACTTGTTATACGTTTTAGTTTCTCGCTTTTTATTAATTGTTTCTGCAAGATAAGAGTGTAGTTTGTACGGTAAAAATATGTTCATATTTAAAGGGACTAAATTGAAATAAACTATTGGGTTTGTTTGGGGTATTTCCTTTTAGTGATTTTGGATCTAAAATCACTTGGCGCCAACGTGGTAATTTATTAAGTTCAGTATGTAATTCATTAGTTTAGTTGGGCTGATATAAATTTTAATAAGAAAAATTTGAAAAAAATACGATTGTATAGATCCGTAAATCGACCTATACAATCCCCCAAATTGAATTCAAAAGAGAAATCAAGTAGCCACGAAACACTGAGAAAATTATTGACTGTTTATTATTGATAATGTAATTTTAGTTAAAAAAATACTTTTTCAATTGTAACACCTTTTAAATCGTAACGCATTTTAATTTGTAACAACATATTTAGAGAAAGTATTAATTCAATTCGTAAAAAATTGACGCCCAACTTGAGGGGCGAATACCCCTATTTAGCGACCAATGTCCTATTTTTTGGTCGTTATTAAAATATTTTATTTATTTATTTATATTTGAAGTTTAAATATGTTTTATATTTGTCACCGGAAAGGTCAACCACTTTCTTTGATTAAGATTTAAGATTTAAACTTCTTTTTCTTTTGGTGCCTTATTCTTTGCGAACGTTGGCGATTAACATGGATATTCTTATTCTATAAACTGCCTGTCTAAATAATTGTAAAGCTGTCATCCCAAACCACTGGCCTAGGTTTTGTAGCGACGAGTTCCTTCTTCTTCCTGGTCCACTTCCACCGTCTACCTTTCCCTGTAAAATAAGTTGTGGTAGTCGATATTTATTGTTTCTCACAATATTTCCGAGGTGCTTTATTTTTCTTCTCTCCACTGTGAATGCCACTTCTTTCGTTTTACCCATTTTTCTAAGTACTTCTTCGATCCATGAGATGCGCAGAATATATCCACATTTCAAACGATTCGAGCTTTTTCATCAAGGTTTCTGTCATGGTTCCACGCTTTAACGCCGTACAAGGACTGGAAAGATGTAACATCTGACATTATAGTAATGGGTCCGATTTTGCGAATCCCGAATTTAAACTTATCTCCACATTTCAAGGACCCCAGAGTCGAAAACAATAGTTTTTAAATGAACGTCGTGTGTATGTGTGTGCGTGCGCGAAGGGCGCGTTTGTTCGTATGTGCGTTCGCAAAAAATGATATTAACGTGGGCCGTCCACGCATTTACTGAAAATAGTCGGCCGCGGACGGCGAAAGGAGGAAGGATTATAGAAAGAAGATAATTGTGGGCCCGCTTTTTGAAAAGTTGCAGGTCATAGTGGCCAGTGGTAGTATAAGAGTTTTTATTTCTCTGGAGCATCTGCCATGGAAATATCTGTAGAGTAATGACTGGTCTGCAACTCTTCTTGTATGTTCTAGTGGGTGAAGGGTATCTATGAGAGTTAAGCTGTTTATCAACCGAATGGCCCTTTTCTGAATGGAATCTAGAAGACGAAGAGAATGCTTTGGTGCTGAACCCCAAATATGCGAACAATACTCCAGTAGAGGGTATTTGAGGCTTGTTCGTCGTCAACAGTTGATCAGGAATAAAAAACTTTCTAGCTTTCCACAGAAAACCTAGCCTCTGGCTTGCTGACTTTGCGATGTTAGCAACATGGTCGTGCCAAGACATATTATTAGACACTGTGACTCCCAAAATCGAGATGGAGGGACTTGATTCAATGGTTTTTCTGGACATTGTGATGGAATGATTTGAGGAATTCACTTTCTTGGAAAACGTGGCGCTTTGTGTTTTCTGGGCGTTGAACTGAACAAGATTACTGGTTCTCCAATCGACGATTACTTCAAGATCTCTATTGATGGGAGTCAACCTGTCCCTTCAGGAGAATCTTTCAGTGCCTCTTGAAATATCTTTTCAGAGTAGATGTTAAATAAGATCGATAAGAGGACGCTCCCCTGACGTACGACTCTTTGGATCGTCACCTCTTCTGTTTTGTTGCCGGCTATGTACACGTAAGCTGACTTAATTCGCTATAATTCGTATATTTTTGTTATTAACGCCCACTTCCTTCATTATTTCTACTAACTTTGAGTATTTTACTCTGTCAAAAGCCTTCGAAAAATCTATAACACAAGCGGTTTATGTCCCTACATTGTTGCACTAGAACTTGTAATAAAAATATTGCCTCTCTAGTTCACAGGGCATTTGAACTACACTTTCATATATCGACTGGAGTCTAGCCAATAAGCCTAAGGTTACACAGTATACTTTTTTTTTAACTAACTATTAACGATTTGTCGACATTAGTTACATGTTATTTTACTGATAAATCTTTATAGCCTTATCGGATTTAAATAGGTAAAAGGATCGTTCTAAACTGTATCATTTTTCCATTACTAGCAATCCATAATTACTTGCTTATATCATTGACATTGACAATTACGAATATTTATGGAGAAAAAATAAAATATATCAACGTCCAAGTAATTTATTTTTCCCAAAAATTTATTATTTGTGATAAATGAAATTAATATGGAAACTTTTGCAACCAGAGTGATACAGCAAAGTCAATAAAGACGAAAAAAGAGATTCTAAGTGTATGCTCCATTTACACCGTGCTGATTTAGAAAACTTCATTGTAAAACTAAAACTCACATTTATTTATACTTATTTATTTATATATTTATTTATTTAGTTATTTATTTATTGAATATGGACTAGAGATGATTTAGTAAAGAAAGTGATCTGTCAAAGGTCCCCACTTTTTCAACATTATTAATGCCTCTTGGGAAACCACTTAATAACCATTTTATTAACTTTCCAGCGGAAGTTATAGTAATGGGTCCGATTTTGCAAATCCCGAATTTTGACATATCTCCACATTTCAAGGTCCCCAGAGTCAAATACAACAGTTTTTAAGTGTATGTATGTGCGGATGTTCGCATGTGCGTTCGGGATTATTTTTCGTCTCGATTATCTCAAGAACAAAAAATGATATCGACGTGGAAACAATTGCATTCGATGCATAATTACGCAACTTAAAACTGATTAGATTTTCAGCAAAATCGGTTTAGCTGTTTTTTATGGATAATAAAAAAACTGAAAAAAGTGGCAAACTACCTGAATTTTGCAAATTATAAATTATAGAATAGCATTGAAGACGCTATAACAGTAAAAAATTATTGTTGCTAATAATCAAGCATTGTTTATAGCAATTAAATAATGTAACTAACAATTAATTATCGATCATAATAATTAAAAAAAAATTTAATTGTTACAACAATTGAAAATAGCGTCCGCTTATAAAATGATAAGATAAAGTTTTAAAGAATACGGTTGACATAAACAGAATATTGTTAATGACAATTATAATTGGTTGTTAACAATTTGAAATCGTTTTATATAATAATTTTAATTACAATAATAATTATAACAACAAAACATATGGTATTTTCCTATTCTATCTACTGGGAATTTAGTTTTTATCATTACATTAAAAAATATTTAATGTAAAATTGTAAGCATTAAAGAATTATATAATTAATATTATTGGTTAATATTTTATCTTATCTCTGCTGGTATCAGTTTTATTAAATTTAATTTAATTATTTGTTTAATATTTGTTAATGCCAATAAACTTTAGCTATACATAACGGCAAAAAAATATTAATAATGATTCAAATTATGACTGCAATCACTATCAACTTAATTTTTTTAACAACACCATTTAGACTTTTTAATATAAAATTATAAAAATATAGATACGAATTTTAGTTCTTTCGGTGGGTTCGGCGAATTAAAACTCTCGATACAGTAACAAAACAATGTTTATTCCAATACAATAAATTTAACTTTTATAAATCACTTATTCACTTATATAACTATTTACATATCTTCAATCATAAACACTTTTAAAACTAATGCTAACTCTGTCCGCGGCCGCTATCCCTTTTTATATTTGTAAACCATACTTTGACCTTATTCGCGAAGGCGACAGACCCCTTTTCGATACGGTGAGAATTTACTAGACACCTAGTCGAGAATTTGCAGGAACTTTCCTTGAATCTTCGCGCCAACAGTCCCAATTGTGGCCGACGCATTGTCGCGACAGAAAGGATCAACAGAGACGGACTCAAGAAATCGTAACAATGTG
The DNA here is from genome assembly GCA_950111635.1 of Agelastica alni. NCBI lineage: Eukaryota > Metazoa > Arthropoda > Insecta > Coleoptera > Chrysomelidae > Agelastica > Agelastica alni. The sequence continues at coordinate 6,872,117 of OX467717.1, forward strand.
AACAGTAGTTTAATTACAAAATTCTTTTATTTCTTCTGGTGCCGTACGCTTCTTAGCGCGTTGGCGTTGTGTCCACTGGACAATATAAAGTGTTTCTTCCCCGGCTCTTTTGATAATCGTGGCGGCATCAGCGATGTTACACCACTTCCGGATATTGCATAGCCAAGAGTGTTGTTTTCGTTCTGGTCCTCTTTTTTTCTGGTTTTTTTCCATTAGTATAGTTTTTGGTAGATTTTATCTAGGACCTCGGAGAATATGTCCAAGGTAGGATGTTTTCCGTTGTTTTAAGATGCCTAGCAGTTGTCGGTCATTGTTTTCTCTCTGTAAGACTTGCTCGTCGGTAATCTTAAGTACTCAGGATCCACATTTCGAAGGCCTCTATCCTTTGAAGGGATATGACCTTTAGTGACCAGATTTCTTCTCCGTATAGCAGTATAGGCCATTTGTAACACTTCATCACACGAAGGCAGAGCCTAATGAAACCTCTTGTCGCAAAAGGTAGGTATTGAACTTGATAAACATGTTTCGAGCAGTAGCTATTCGTATTTTTATCCCTTCGTCGTTGCCCCATTTGTCGTTCAGTGTTGTGCCCAAGTATTTGAACTTACAATAATAATATTTATAATAATAATAATGTTAATAATAATAAATCGTCTTTATTACTTCCAAGCAAACAAAATTTTCACAATATCATGAGCATTCAATCATCAATTGACATCTTGGAAGCAAAGGGCGAAGTTTATTTTTTGTTATGTAATTGTTTGGATGTGTTAACCAAGGGGCCTTAGTTCTTGTAACTCTAGATGTTGTAATTGGCGCATGCCTATTAAACAGATCATTCAAACAGTTGGTAAAATAAGAAACTTATTCGTCTACACCATCTTGATCGTTAATTCTATAAAATGATGTCTTGAAAAGGTCGCGTTAAAAGGCATCTTCGTTAAATTTTTTAAAATTTCTATAGGTCACCATCAAAAAAAGTTTTCGTATTTTGTTCATGTGGTTTATAAACTATGCCTATACCATAGGATTATTTGCAAAGTGTGATTCTCATCCAAAATTGTTTCCATATATAATCCTGCATACTTTCAATTATCTCCACGTGGAGATACCGAATAAATACATAAACCTTTTCCGTTTGCATTTCTGTTTGCTCTGAATAAACAGTAGCCAGCAATATTCAGTATGTCATTACTAACATGATATCTCAGCTAAGATTCACATATCAAAAATATATCGAAATTATTATCTGATATTGCTTGCTCTATATCAAGCATAGATGGTGTCAAAAATCTTACATTCAAAGAACCCACTTTCAAGTTTTTGATATCATTATTAAAATTCATACTATCCAAAATATTTCACCCGTTATTCACTTTTTCTACAGTATAAATAAGAACTCGCAAATATTTCTTACCAAAAGTAAAAAATAATAAAAACTTCTATCAATTGATAAGCAAATATTCAGTTAGAAGGCGCCTGAACTGCACCAAGTGCTACTTATTAATTATAAGCTCAATCAACATGCAAAATCGATATACACTTTTTATGTAATAATTATTACGATAATGTAGGTTGATATAATGTATTACGTGAGAACTAATATGAAGTTAGCAATTAGGAAACAAAAAACAATTAAAGTTCATCGACCTCGTCTAGATTTCTAATTTTGTTGATTTCATCCTGGTTATGTAGTTTCAAGAAGATATTGCCTAAATTTGTCCACAACTTTCCATCATTCCCAATTTTTCGCAAGCAAGATTTTAGTATCATATACTGCTCCTGGGTGAGATCTTCTCTGGCTACAGTTTTAGCGTTCTTTAATGTCTTTTTATTTTTGTAGACCGTATCTTTGAGATATTTCGTGGAAAACTTCACCATAATTGGCCTATTCTTGTTAGGTACTTTTTTCCCCAATCTATTATTTTTCTTTTTGCAAACGTTGCAAGACAGCCTCATTAGTTACGTGATAAGTCCAAGATATTCTCAACATGCGTCGGTAGCACCACATCTGAAACGCCTCAAGTCATTTGCAAGCAGCATCCGTCAATGTCCATGATTCAACACCATACATTAATATTGATATTAATAGTTTTTGTTAATGTGTCGGTGAGTGTTCCAATGAATTCTTCTGAGGTGCATAGCTTTGTCACAAGAGACCTGACTAATACGTGCAGTTCGTCTTCTCCCTTGCCTTTATTATTAGATCTAGTTGACGTCATGATAATCGCTTTATATGTATTTCTTGGATTTAGATTGACACAAAAATATATATTGTAACAAAAATTGATATGTAATTACTTACAAAAAGTTTTGACTTAAATTTGTATTTGCAAATTTATGAGTACAATAATTTTTTTGTTCGGTAATATATCAAAAAAATTGTTTGACCAACAGTACGAAATTCAAATATTATTTTTTCGTGAATTTATTAAATAAAATAAATATAAACTTTACCAGATTTGTTGAACACGACAAACTGATATTTTTACTTCTTTGTATAATAGGGTATTCTACTATGTTTGAGAAGTCCAGGAACTATATCAAAAATAGAACAAAGTTAAATCCATAAAATCAACCCGCCTAAAGTGGGCTAGACACGTCCAGAGAGCACCTGACCACCGATTAATCAAGACAGTGTGGGAAGAAAATCCGGGAAAGAGACCGCTGGGGCGACCGACATTCAGATGGAGGGACAACATTCGAAGAGACCTACAAAGTATGCAAATTTATGACTGGAAGGAGGCCATGCTGGACCAAGATCGGTGAAGGCAAATCGTTAACGCAGCCAAGACCCACAAAGGGTTGTAGAGCTACCCCGATAACAAAGCTACTCAGCTTTATCACACTAATCAATCACTCTGTATGATATTGGTGAACGAAATTTTATTACTAACTTCCTGAACCGGAATTACTTTTAAAAACAAATTAAAATTATTTCACTTATTGTCAATTTTTAGTGTAACGTCAACTTTGCCGTCTTTTAATTTTCAAAACTGGCCCTGGTCGCCCTTCCATATACATTTGAGTAGGAGTAATTATTTTTGTTTAAAAACCTTCTGTCGGTTTTTGGCAGTCAGTTTTAAGACGAATTTAAGAGTTGAAGTTACGCGGAAAGGTCGATCAGACTGAATTTGTCTTCCTTTGATTGAAAGTTAAAACGGAAATTTAATGGTGAGAATTTAATTCTATTTTAATTTTTCGTTTTTAAAATAAAGTCTTTCGTTAACGATTTGGCACATTTATTTATTTACTAAAATATTTTGTGCCAGTGTCATTAACGAATAGATTTTATTTTTGAGAAAAAAAACCTAAGTGGGTTTATTATTTTTAGTGGTTGGCTTTTCAACTTTCAAATTTCAACTTTTAACTTTCAACTTTCAACTTTCATCTATCATCTTTCGAGTTTCACATTTAGGCCTTTCACATTTGGAATTTTCACCTTGAGAAGTTTTCACCATTGGAAGCTTTCATCTTTAAAATTTTTGCCTTTAGGAGGCGGATCACAACGTGGTTTTTTGTTACTTTTTTTTGTAAATTGTGCATTTAAATGTTTTTAAATCTAACACCATACTTACTTTTAAAAAAGGTACATGTTTAACATTTTATTGTTTTTTAGTTGTTGAAAAAAACCTTTTTTTTGTTAATTTAAATAAACCTGTTATATGTTTCAGTTGCTCTTTTTATTAATTGTTTTTACAAAATAAGAGTGTAGTTTGTACGGTAAAAATATGTTCATATTTAAAAGGACTAAATTAAAATAAACTATTGGGTTTGTTTGGGGTATCTTCTTTTAGTGACTTTAAATCAAAAATCACTTGGCACCAACGTGGTAATTCATTAGTTTAGTTATGATGATATAAATTTTAATAAGACAAATTTAGAAAAAATACGATTGTATAGATCAGCGAATTTACCCATACAATCCCCCAAATTAAATTCAATAGAGAAATCAAGTAGCCACGAAATCCTGGGAAAATTATTGATATATTGTTATTGATATATATTTTAGAAATTATTATTAGTTTTTTAAGTTTTTATTTCATTCGTAACAAATTGACGCCCAACTTTAGGGGCCTTTAGGAAAATAAATCTTTGATTCGTAACATTACGTCACCCTGTATATAATTTTTACATTATATATTATATACATTAATTTAAAGTTTTACAAAATTAACAAAAAATAATCGCTTTAGCTAAAGGTATACATTTACATTTCTTACAGATAAATTAATACAAAAAAGGTGGATTTTAATGTAAACAAAATTTTTAAATACTTAATTTACAAATTAAAAACATAAATTTAACGTTTATACCAATTTTATATGTATTTTCACGTTAAAAATTGTGTCGGGAATATTTTATATTATTCCAAACATTCACAAATAGCAAGATTTCATTTGCTAATGGAATATACATTGGTAATATTATTCATTATTTAAATTTTAATGTATTTATTTTATTTATTATTACTTTTAAATATGGTATAACAAATAAAAAATTTATTTATTAACAGATCGGCAAATTGAAGACAAAATGGGATTTTAAGGCTAATTTTTTTTAAATTAAACTTTTGACTCTGTTAATACTAGTCAGCAATCAGGACAACCAAATAGTAAGAAAGATAAATTGTTATCAACATGATTAATGAGCAGTGGGATCACTCACAAGAAATTCGCTGCCGTATAGAGAAAGCGAGAACAATATTTCTAAAAATGGCATCACTCTTCAAAAACAAAAATTTCCAAATGAACACACAAATAAGGCTTCTTCGATGCCACGTCTTCTCTGTGTTGCTGTATGGAGTAGAAACATGGACGTTGACGGAGGCTACCACAAAAAAAACTACAATCCTTTGAAATGTGGCTGTACCGCAGAAATTTGAAGATTCCATGGACAGACCATGTGACCAAACAATCAGTGCTAACAAAATTGAACAAGAAGTTAGAAGAAAAGCAAGATATTGGGAAACAGGGGACCGGGAAGAAGACTATCTCGTAGCTGAAGAACCTGAGAAGTTGGTTATCTACTACCACGACAGGGCTATTCCGTGCTGCAGCCAACAAAATAATGATGGCCAGAATGATTGCCAACATTCGGACCGAAAAGGCACTTTAAGAAGAAGATTATCAACAAAAACTCTTAGAAACACTAGCCGAGTGCCGCCTTGATCATCGCTACTCTGAATCAATTAAATATATATACAAGACGGCAACAAGGAAAATCCTAAATAAATTAAAGGTACACCAAAGAGCAATAGAACGAAAAATGCTAGAAATAACGCTTAAAGATCATAAAACCAATGAGTGGATAAGAAATAGAACCAGGGTCGAAGATATAGTGAGGCGATTAGGTGGTCTTGAATGGAATTGGGCCGGACATGTTGCCCGAAATACAACCAATTGGAGCGGAAAAACAACAAGATGGAGACCTTGGGTGGAGAAAAGAAGCACCGGCAGACCACAGAAATGATGTTATGATGACATCAAAAGAACAGCCGGACTTAACTGGTACCAAGTGGCACAGAATGGAGAAAACTGGAAAAATATGGGGAAGGCCTATTTCCAAAGGATAGAAAATGGCTAGAAGAAGGGGACAAGAAGACGGCAACAGCAAAGGTCAAAATTACAGAAAATCAGTATACAGACAAATTTCAAATCGAGAGAGGATTGAGACAAGAAGACGAGCTCTCTCCCAAAATATTCGTAGCTTTATTGCAGAGTATGCTAAATAAAATAAACTGAAAAAACACAGCGATAAACAAAGACGGAGAAAGACTAAATCACTTATGCTTCGCAGATGACATCATGTTCATATCAGATATTATTCAAGATGCTCAACTAATGCTAGAAAAGCTAAACAACGATGCAAGCAAAATGGGGCTGAAAATGAATCAAGCAAAAGCACAGTTCATGACAAATCTGGTACTAGTAACACATTAAAAATTAAAAACGAAATTATAGAACAAACATACGTATATAAATATTTGGGACACGAAATTAACATTGGACGAGACAACCAAACACACGAGATTCGACAAAGGATAGATTTAACATGGACGGCTTTTGGCAAGTTAAGCACAGTAAAGTCCAAGCTACCAATATGTCTCAAAAGAAAAGTCTTCAACCAGTGTGTAATCCCTGTATTGACATATGGCGCGAAAAAGCTAACGTTAACGAAGAAGAATGCTCACAAAATACAGGTGATGCAACGAAAAATAAAAAAAGGCAATGCTAGGAATCAAAATTTCTGACAAAATCCCTAATCGAACCATACGAAACAAAACAGGAGTACGAGACGGCGTTAAAACTATTCTGCATCTGAAATAAAACTGGGCAGGCCACGTGGCCAGAATAAGAGATGGTAAATGACGAAAAATATTATAGAATGGCGACCAAGATCCGAAGCTTTTAGAAGTAGAGGCGGACCACCCACACGCTGGACAGATAACATAAAACGGATTGCAGGAAACTGGATCTCTGCAAAATTATTATTAATACACAAGTTTTTTAAATAGGGAAATATTTTTCATTTAAATAAGTAAATAAAAAAACTGTTTTATTTCTTTGATTTTTTACACAAATGTGTTTTAGAACATACAATAATTATATTCATAAAAATATTAGATTGCACTGTTTTAAATAATAAAAAGGGGCTTGCTTGTTTAATAATTTTGATTAATACTTTTTTTAAATCTATCCATTATTCATATGAACTGGTTAAAAAAATAATAAATAATAAAATTTTGCCATATTTTATACGTAAGATTACCCAATATTATTTTTAAGGTCGCATTTTTAAAAACTTTAATACAATTTGATGCACAAAATATTTATTTATTTATTATAATTTAATTTATTTGTTACAAACTAAAAAAACACAAGTATTTTATATTTTTAATTTTAAAAAATAAAAAAAATGCTGTTTTATTAATTTTTAAAAAATATTTTTAAAACAATTACAACATCAAAAATATTTGACTGCACTGTATAAAGCAATGAATTTGAACATGTAAATATTCCTGCAGGTACAAAAATGAAAGTATTTTTAAATTTTTTAAACCTTCGTGGAGCCCTAAAATATCCCTTAAACTAATATCTACCTTAACAAATCTTCTGATAATTGTCTCTTGCAGGAGTAACAAGTCCTAAAAGAGCGGGAAACGACAAAAACACGTGATAAAATACTTTGGAAGTGAGACGGCGTCCAAGCCAACCGATGATAGTTGCGATACTAAAACACTGCTGAAAAGAGCAGGATTGCTGGCAGGAGACGAAACACGGATGGAAACGAACATTTACGAATGCACAAGGAAATGATAAAAGCTCAGAACAGGTAGAGCTTTACCTTTTAGACGTAAGTACGCCTTGTTTATAAGCAAAAGCTTCTGAATTGGAGTATTTTAGTTAGAATATAAAAGAAAATGGAAACGTGTTAAAAAGAAAAGGGGTGATCAATTTATTAAAAGGTTTTTTTCTTTTTGCATTTTCTATCTTCCGGGAAAAACTTGCTTAAGAGTTGCCCATTATAATTTTTAAAAAGTTAAAAACAAAAAAACTTATTTAAAATTATTTTTACAAAAAAATAAACAGAACGGACGAATCTATCAACCCAAGATAACCTGATTTTTTATTCAAAATACTTTTTAGTGCACATTATTTGCAATGCTTCTGGTAATAATTAAACAGGCTATACATTTAATTAATAATTGTTTCCTAAAACAATTAAAAATTAGCTATTGTTTCACCAAAACTTTGTCAAGACAACATTTCGAATTGCACGTTCTTTTTGAAACATTCTCGTTTCACATGCAATTGGGGTAGAGACCTTTTTTGTGTATGAAAAATTATCCGTCAAAAAGCGTTAAATAAAGGTGGCGTTTCGGAAGCCAGAGGATAAATTTTCAAGAAAGCGCCAAAAGTTAGTAGGTGAATTTATTAAAAAAATTATAAATTTCAAAATCTTTTACTCAATATTCGATAAAAAATTATTTTTCGGCAAATCGCTAGGAAATTTTGACATTCTAGACAAAATTTCTTAAAGAAAAAGTCAAGATTTCCTAACTGTTAGGAAATATTCATTTCCTTACTGTAAAAAGCGGCTTGGCAAAAATTTGTTTCATTAATTCTCACGGCTTTCTAGACGATTACAAAGCTGAAAACTAAGATCAGCTGGTTAAGACTCTCATAAAGAACAATGGGGATGCAGAATTTTCCTTAAGGTTCACATCCTTGATGATTATCTTAACAAATTCAAAAACATGAAAGCTCACTCACTCCGAGGAGAAAATTGGGACTTTGGACTTTAAACGTCGTAACCAAGGACAGTATTACAAAAACATGATGGGAGGCTATGTTTAAGGGCTTCTTCGCTTACTTTAAATAGATAAAATAATAAAATTTCGCATGTTTTGTCACGTTTTATCTCTGTAAAAACAAAATTTTGTAGGCTGTGTTTACAAAATAAAAATTTGCGATAAACATAACCCTTTTCCTATACATCTAATGTATACATACATAAAGTCACGCCTTTTTTCCACAGGGGTAGGCAAAGACCACTTCCTTTCACTTGCTACGGTTCTTACACACATCTTTTGCTTCCTCTACTTTAATCAGTGCTCTTATACATGCTCGTCGGTTGTTGGTACTCTTGACCTGGCCTTTCCTCAAAAGTCTACCGACTTGTCCATTTACACTCGCCTTATAAATTTGTTTCGTCAATATTTCTTCATCCATCCTTTCTACGTGTCCAAACCATCTAAGAATTCTTTTATCTATCTTTGTAACCACATCTTTTTTAACACCACAGCGTTCTCTTATCTCACTATTCTTTACTTTATCCAACCGAGTCACTCCGGCTATACTTCTCAGACTACTCATCTCCACAGCATTAATCCTATTTTCATGCTTCTGCCAAACCCAGCTCGTTTCGGAAAAATGTTAACTGTTTCTGTGTATTTTTTCTTTAAATAGATGACATAATAAAATTTCGACTGTGTTGTCACGTTTTTTTTCTCTGTAAAAACGAAATTTTGTAGGCTGTGTTAACAAAATGAAAGTTTGCGATAAACGCACCCCTTTTCCCATACATCTAATGTATAAACAATTAAAATATTTTATTTAGAAGCAGAAACAAAAAATGCATAACATAGTATTATCAATCCCAATATTTAGGTAGTTTCTATTTTTGTGTTGAGTATAGCTTAAGTATGATTGACATCATATATTATTTGCTAAAATTTTCGAAATGACACTAGAGAGATTTTATAAAAAAACTGTTAAATAGACTATAAAATGAACTTTTATTGTTGATTCGACCTGTATATTTATTATTTATAATAACAAAGTATATTTTTAGTTAAATAAAATTCCCAGCTTAGTTTTGAATAGGGCTCTTAGTTTTAACAACTTTGAAAAGGGGAATGTTCTAAAAAATTCGAAGCTTGAAAGTAAACTCCGAATTCACTAAGTTTGAGGTGTCTTTAAATATTCGAGTTTTTGAACTTAACTTCAAATATACAGTGCTTACTTTTTACAACCAGTCAGTCTAAATAGCTATTGATTTGGCGTAAATGTAAGAAAAACTTAAAACACGTTAAATTTATAATCAAAGGGAAGGTTTACGTCTGCTATTTCCAAGTGAAAATCCTTTAACATCCCTCACCCCTTGTTTAAAATGTCAAATAGCAATCCCTAAATTGCGATATATTAATTAAAAACCCAAGAAAAAGCAAATCAGCCATTAAACAACAATTTATTTTGCTAATGACAACAAATTTTTTAAAATAACATGAGACCATAAAAAAAACAACCTACGCTAGTATTGGATAGGCAAATGTCTAATTAGAGATCATTAACGTTTTGATATTTCTTGTCATTTTGTTTTTTTGTTTTAAAAATATTAATAGAAAATTTAGCTAGTTATTCGTTACGATAAATTAGCCATTATTTGTAGCTGTACCATCTTGAGTTAGTTTAAAACGGTGTATTCTCGCTAGAACGAATAGAAATAATAGGTGTAGCTGTACCATCTTGAGTCATTTTAAAATGGTGTATTCTCTGCAAGAACGAATAGAAATAATATTTATTTACGGTCATCAAAACAAGTGCGCTCGAGAAACAGAATTTTTAATGAAAGGCATCCTGATAGAAATATAGGCTACCAGTCCATCATGGAGTTACTACAAAAATTTGGAGAAACTGGATCCGTTTGTAATAAAAAAATAATTATCCCAGAGTTCTCGACAAATTGAAGTACTGGGTTATTTTGCTATAAATTCGACTTATTCCATTCCAAAAGTATGAAAACTTACAAATATTTTCGTTGGTTTCATACACAAAGTGTTAAAATTACAGAATTTTTTTTTTATAAAATACAAATTCATCATCAGCCTAGTAAAGACGACTATGACCGCATAATTAAATTTTGAGAAACAATGTCCCAAAAAATACAATCAAGCTTTTAATGAAAGGCATCCTGATGGAAATATAGGATATAAAAAACATACACACAGAGTTCTCGACGAAGCTACACAAATTAAAGCAATTTGTCATATTGCTATAGATCCTACCTATTTAATTCTAAAAGTATCAAAACTTACCAAATATTTTTGTTGGTTCCATACACAAAGTGTTAAAATTGCAAATTTGGTTAAAAATATTTGTTTTAGTGATAAATCAACGTTTTATTTAAATGACTTTGTTAAGAAACATAATTGTAGGTACTGGGTTGACTAAAATCCTTACGGGTTTCGACAGGAAGTTTCCAGCGAAGAATAATGTATGGGCTGGTATTCAAGGAAATGAGATAATTGGACCACTTTAGATTGACCAAAACTCAACGGGAGAATTGTACCTACAATTATTTGAAAATGTTATTGATCCACTTATTGCTCAGTAACTAGAAAGACAAGTTAATGAACAGGCAAGTATGGTGCTAAATGATCAGAATATTTATCTCTAACAAGACGAAGCTACACCACATTACGCACTAACTGTAAGACAATGGCTAAACGAACGGTTTCCAAGACATTAGATCGGCAAAAGAGGTTTTATAGAATAGCCAGCAAGATCTCCAGATCTAACACCACTTGACTTTTTGCTGTGAGGTTATTTAAAAACATTGAGGACATTGAAGAACTTAATCTTGAAATAACTGAAGAATGTAGACGAAGGTTATATTATTGCTTACAATTTAATGGAGCACACTTTGAACAGTTACTTTAAATACATTTTATTAGCTGTTTGTAATTAACTTTATTTTAGTTTTTGTTGTAATTTCGCTATGTTAAATTTTATCTGCAAAATAAATCGATAGAATAAATTGTTGTTTATAGCGCAAATCTGCACTCCACGAGGTTTTTTGTTTTGGTTCCCCTGCAGATCGATATGCACTTGATTTTAGAGTTGTTTCTACAAGCATTCAGGGTGATTCTTTGGGAGTTCCAATTGGACGTTTTAGAGAAACTTGACATAATTAAAATGGGAAAATTTGAGGTCAAAAGTTTTCGGATAAGCCGAATTGATTTAAAATATTTAAAGTCTGCAACTACTTCCGGTTATACTGGAAGTTGACTAAAACTTGCTTATTTTAAATAGAACACCCTGTATATTACGTATTTTGATAAAGCTACTTTTTTCCTATCGTGTGGGAGATGATTGTGGACCCGCTTTTTGAAAAGTTGCAGGTCATAGTTTTCTGGAAAAACTGATTTTGAAAGCCTATTCCATTCCCTAACAGCCCTGTAAAAGAAGGACTCTTGATGGAGATTGGTCCTTGTAGTGTCAATCTTGAGATTAAATGGGTGAGACTGATCAGCGTGCCGAATTCTTCGGCCGAATGTGGCCAGTGGTGGTATAATAGTTTTTATTTCTCTGGATCATCTGCCATGGAAATATCTGTAGAGTAATGCCTGATCTGCAACTCTTCCTCTATGTTCTAGTGGGTGAACGGTATCTGTGATAATTGAGCTGTTTATCAACCCTTTTATGAATGGAACTAGAAGACGAAGAAAATGCTTTGGTGCTGAACCCCAAATGTGCGAGCAATACTCCAGTAGAGGTCGGATTTGAGCCTTGTACGTCGTTAACAGTTGATGAGAAGTTAAAAACTTTCTAGCTTTCCACAGAAAACCTAGCCTCTGACTTGCTGACTTTGCGATGTTAGCAACATGGTCATGCCAAGACATATTATTACTTGGGATTTTCCCCAATATATGTGTTTTACGAGATATGAACATTTTTATCACGAAAAAGTATCATTATCCTCTTCTTCTGGGTGCCATGACCGTTTAACGATCGTTGGCGATCATTCTGGCTATCATGTTTGCAATCATTATTTTGTTGGTAGCCGCTCGGAAAAGTTGTATAGTGGTGAGACCAAACCACTGTCTGAGATTTTTGAGCCAGGAAATTCTTCGTCTACCGGGGCGTCACTTAATATTAATCGTACCCTGTATTATAAGATGTAGACTGTTATACTTTTTTGTCCAAAATATTCAAGTTTTTGTTGTTTTACAATATTGACCACTGCTGTATATTTATGCATTATTTTAAGCACCACCTCGTTTGTGATCTTTTCTACCCAACTTACTCTTAGCATCCTTCTATGCAACCACATCTCGAAAGCTTGTAGACGTTTGAGCGTGGCTTCTGTTAGTGTCCAGCTCTCGACTCCATACAAAAGAACTGGAAAGACATGCTCCAATCATCCTCAATCGCAGGGCAATCGATAGATCGTGACTGGTAAAAAGTTTTTTTATGCGAATAAATGTTGCCCGGGCACACTCAATACGTATTTTGATTTCAGCTGATGGATCCGAGTCCTCGTTTATCCTGCAGCCAAGGTAGCTCGCATTTGAGACTCTGTCTAATTGTGTTGACGTAGACACTAGCAACTTGTTTATGAATTCCTTTGCTAATTAGCATTATAATTAATGTAAATTTAAACATTTTTTTGGTTTATGTTTTTCTAGAATTGTATATTTTTACTAAACTTAATCATTTTGTTAATAAAATTACTATTATTGTACAGGGTGATTCGAAACGCATATTTAAAGATTTCTTAACTTTCTTAAATGGATTACCCTGTATGTTATCAGCTTTTTAATTATGAATTGTGAGTTAGTATGTTATTTGCTCAATACTCAAAAACGACTTTCTGTTGATGCTTTCAACTAAAATTATAGCAATATTTTTGTTTTTCATGGCACTCTACAATTACATAATACAAACTCATAATCCATAGGTTAAAAGTTGAATATCTCAATAACGGTTGGATTTAGATGTAGGAAGTTGTTAACGAAACTTAAAGAGCAGTAAAAGTTCTGTCTAACAACGTTATAAAATACAGGATAATCCATTTAAGAAAGTTGAGAAAGCTTTAAATATGCGTTTTGAGTTACCCTGTAGAATAATAATCATTTTCATAACTAAATGACCAAATTTAGTTTAGTTTAGTAAAAAATACACAATATTTAAATTTGCAATAATTATAATAATACAGCGTGTCAAGTCGGACACTTTTTCGTGATAAAAATGGTCATATCTCGGAAAAAGCTTATTGTAAGGTAGCAAAACCCTATACTGGGAGAGTAGCTTTATTAAAATATGTAATAATATACAGGGTGTTCTATTTAAAATAAGCAAGTTATAGTAAACTTCCGGTATAACCGGAAATAGTTGGAGGCTCTAAATATTTTAGATCAATTCGGCATATCCTAAAATATTTCACCACAAATCAGATTTGAATTATGTCAAGTTTCTCTAAAACGTCTAATTGGAACTCCCAAAGAATCACCCTGTATATTATTATTAGTCCAAAAAGAATCTTTCAGCCATTTCAACACGATATTCTTTTTTAAACACTTAAAAATTTGTGATTTTAATAAACATTTATTTTCGTAATACTTTGGTAACATTTTCACTGCATCAGAATAAGAAATTTCATTTTCTTTTTGACCAAATTTGATGCAAATTCCACAAATTTTTTCATTGCAAAAATAGCTTGCAACAATTTTCTTTAAGCATAAATAAGGCAAATGTTATAAAATTTATGTAAGCTGTTCACAGCAGTCATACCAACCCACAAAATTAAAAACACACATCGATATTCGTAGCACAAATATTTTTAAAAAATACAGCCTTATTACTTTTTGTCCGTTATTACTCATCCTGTTTACAACAAAATTGTGTTACGAAAGTATTCCATCTTAAAATGTCTTGATATAGCTGACAGAAAAATTATGATTTTATCGTCAAACCGATATTTTCTAAAAGTATCTTGTAAATCCCGAATGGCTTAAAGGCTCATCGAAGTTTTCCTTTTGCAAAAAAACTTTCTTGACTTTTTTGAACTAACAAATTTATTGCTGTTAATCGAAATTTATTTTTGTTTACATAAAAAAAGTTACTGGACGTGGTATCGACCTCAATTATGTAAGTAACGTCAGTAGCATAAGACCACCATCAATTTTTTTTATTGTCAAAATAAACATTTTAATTTTATTTTTTTAAATTTTTTGCAGTTACCGTTAAAGTACTTGAAGTACTTGAAGCGGAAACGGTCGAACATGGAAACTCACAGTGGTAATTCCCATTACCTGCATTGGAGCTAACGAGCATTTATATTATGGTATTATTAAAGCCAAAAACATTCTTTCTAGTCGATCCACGCAAATCACACCTTACCCTTAAATATACAGTATTAATGGCAATAATTTATTCTATTGCAATATTAACATTGAAGTCCCCATCTAAAATAAATGACAATTCATGTTTATTGTTTTTAAAAATCATTGAACCTCTGCGATTGTATGAAAACTGCCATATGTCATTAGTAATGTTTATTTTTTGTTGTTAAAATCTCATTTTTTAGTTACTACAGTCAAGGTTTACCAAGGTATTTTGGGTCGGACGGAAGACTGACGGTCACCTTGCCAACAGCTGCTTTAACTTTCATCCTTCGCATAAGATATTTCACAATGGCAGTGAAGTGCGTAAGATGTGGAGGAAATCACCGAGCACCGACTGCGAAAAGAAAAGATATGCTACAAATGATGCAACATTCACATCCAGCCTAATCCACCCATCGTCGAGTAAAGGCCTCCCTTTATATCTGCCAGTCACCTCTGTTATTGGTTTTCCTTATCCAGTCATGTCAAGCCAGTCTATTTATATCATCCGACCATCTCGTTTGAGGTCTACCTCTACTCCTTTTGTTTTTCTATGGTCTCCATTCTATCATCCTTCGCGTCCATCTGTTGTCTGTCCTTCTCCCAATATGTCCGGCACAGTTCTACTTTAGTGCTCATATTTTTTCTATACCATCTTTAACTTTTGTTCCTCTTTTTATTTCTGTGTTGGTAATGCGGCGTGTTAAATCTGCAGTCAAATTATCAAATGATTTTACTTTTTCAATTGGTTGGTTATTTATGGTTATAATATGTTGATTCTGATGTATATCATTGGTTAGGTACTTAGTCTTGTTAATATTGATTTTTAGGCCTATTTGCTCTGATTTCTAGTTAATTTCTTTAATCATACTCTGTAGTTTATCCTGGTCACGTGCCATCAATGTGATGTCGTCCGCAAATCTAAGATGACTTAGCCTTTCGCCGTCTATGAGGATACCCTTGTTCTGCCAGTTTAACTCTTTCAACATGTCCTCCAAAGCCAATGTGAATAGTTTGGGTGAGATCAAATCCCCTTATCTCACTCTACGTTTTATTCTTATTTTTTTTGTTTTTCTGTGTTGTCAATATTTGTGATGTAGCGTTATCATATATATGTTTAATAATGATTGTGTATCTATCATCGATTCTCGCATTACTTAGAGCATCCAATACTGCCCATATCTCTATTGAGTCGAATAAAGCAACAAATGAAGCAATTTTAAGATACGATGACACAGATAGCCAGCATTTTTAGCCAGATCATGCCCGTGTTCAGAGGAACAAATTAAAAACCCAAAAAACACAAAAAATTAATAAAAACTAATAAAAAATCTTTTTGTTTTTTATGTTACAGAAATGAACGAGTCCCACCTCTACACCGAAAAATCTTCGAATAGACGTAAAGAAGCGACTGACGATTACGAGACAAATATAACAATAAAATCAAACGATTTAAATGACGAACGACTTTTTACCTAACTTTTAAATTATCCAAGAGTTTCTCTTGCATCCCTTTATGATGCTAACTGCGTTAGGTTCTTGTGCGCTGACTTCATTAGCGACCTCTGAACGTCAAGGTTGTATTAATAAGAGGCCCAGACAATGTGTCTAGGGGTGGTGGAGTGCCAAGGAAACTACGAAGGGTCCGCGAACGAAGAGCGCTCCTCCGTAGACTTCTGATCGGGTTCTCTACAGACTGACTGACTAAGATATTTCTCATTATGAAGCACTTTTCAATATATGATAAACTTAGCAATATTTTGCCAAGTCAATCATGAAAATCTACCCAAACGGAAATTGCTACAACTAAATGAAAAAATTGTAATAAATAATACTTTTCTTTTTGTATTCCTGCTCATAGCTGATAGATATAGCTTGTATGTACTCGTACATGTGTGACTTTGTTAAATATTTTGTAATAGTAAATAAACAAATGTATTAATTTAATGACTTAATTTGTTAAAAGCTACTAAAAGACTTAATGCGTAACAAAATTACAATATTATAAATAGGTTGAAATTACAAACTAGTAATTTATTTATTACTAAGAATTCTAACATATGAAATAACATTTATTTGTTTACTAAGAATGTAAGTAAGTAATAAATATTTGCATAAGAGCGTGGGTTGTGTAAAAATATAACTAGTTGGTGCATTTTATATGTTAATAAATAGTAATTAAAAATTAATAAAAACTATTTATTACGTTTTTATTATTATTTATGCTTTACGATAGACTGCGTACTACAATAATTACAGATAAAATACGTGGTCCAATAATACAGGGTGGCCAACCGAAAACGAAACAGAGCCATTTGCAGGAACCTCGTCAACATTTTAGAAAAACGCTTAGACCCGTCGATTTTTGATTAAAGGGGGACACTCTTTTCCGGTATTTTTGACTCCACTACTTTCAACCCCAATCGAGGGTAAGAATTACCCCATAATTTTTAAATGGCATTTGGGGTCAAATAAGATGTCTTTCATAAGCTCTTACAATTCTCTATACCTTCAGTTGTGGCGTTGACAGTATTTCTCGTCTAATTGCTAGGCAACATTCTATCTATCAATCTATTTAACCTTCTTCGGTCTATCTTTGGACATAGGCCTTCCCCAAATAGGCAACATTAAACAACCCAAATTTACCCGATAAAATACAAACCTCTCGTGCAAGTGAATATTATTTTGGCAGTCGGAGTTGAAGAGTTTTTCCATTTGAACAAAGGACTATCTTTGTTTGTCTTGAAAAGGAAGAACAAAATCAGCTGGATTTTTCACCACGTGTAACTTTGCAAGGTTACAGTATAGTTTTAATTTTTAACTTTTTCTCTAGTTTATTTTTTTTTGGGGGGGCTGTAAACAGTTAATTGATTTGTTTTTTTATTGCAATAAACCTGTTTTTATAATTCCAGTTTTTTGATTGTTCCTAAAAAAAAGATGATAGCAATATTGAAGCCGGTCGAATAAGTTGCTTGTTTACAAGCACCAAATTAAATAGTACAGTTGGACTTTTTCGAGGTTTCATCTACTTATTTTTTCTAGTGGTTTTTAGAGAAATCACTTGGCGCCATAAGAATAAAATTACTGACGAGAAAATTAATGTCACTGTTTTAAAAGCGTAAAAATGTCACACAAAGCACTTCATGCTTTTATAACAGTAATATTAATTTTCTCGTCAGTAATTTTATTCTTATGTTAAGAATTATTTTTTATTTTTTAGTTTGATTAATTTTAAAAGCGTGTTTTTTAGTTTTGTTAAACTATAATTTATTTTTCACTTTTTAATTCGATTTGTTTCACTCACCCTCTTGCCATTAATCCTTTAGCACGTTTCGCACCAGTATATTTGATTGGGTGAATTGGAACTGCGCGCATGCATAGTTCACACACTAGTTCTATCTCTCTTACTCTCATGCAAAGGATCCCTAAAGAAATTTATAAATCCTAGCGAAACTAATCAGGATAATCGGATATTTTGATCGGATTATTACATTGTCGTCGGTCTCTGACAAGTGTGCGAAATTTGCCACGTCTTGTTCGTTCTCTATAGAGTACTCTGCCAGCGGTCTCTCTACTGGCAAATTATGCCCGAGCTCAGCCGTACAGGATAGAAGAAAAAATATATATATAAAAGTGAGCCGCGCCACCGACTTAGACGGTTCAAGCCGGAAACCCCTAGGTCTTATAGGCACTAGCAGAGCTACACGATAAACAACTGAGATTATGATGAACTAAATAAATGAAATTATAACTAAAATATATTGGATACTTTACTCCTACAATACATCAAAGTACACAGCTTAATAACAAAATTATAACAAATATAGTCAAAATCCACAGCTAACAATAAATCAAAGTACACAGTTCAATAACAAACTTATAACAAATATAGTCAAAATCAACAGCTAACAATAAATCAAAGTACACAGTGCAATAATAAAATTATAACAAATATAGTCAAAACTAACAGCTATGGTAAATTTCTTTGCTAAAACAAACCAAAAATTTAAAATTTACAATTTTATAAAATAACCAAAACAAAAGCAAGAGTAACAGACTTTACCAAGTTACCAAAAAAAACGTATACAAGTCAACTCCTTAATAATACCAAATCAAACGTTCACATAAGGCCGCTAATCCACTCATGCTTTTACCATTTACATAAAGATCTACACTGTTAAAACAATCAAGTTTATTTAAAAACATTTATACAATGGTTGTCTTTTAAAATATCAATATTGTAGGATATTTACAAATAAGTATGAAGAAAATATTTTCACTTGGTCACAAAGAATTATTGAGAAGATTATTTTAATCAAAGTTTAGTTTTGGCATATTATCCAATGCAATAAATAGTTTTTAAGAATGTATTATATTAATAAATTAAAACAAAACTTAACTGTAGTGTCAAAAATAAGTCACGTCGTTAAATATTCGTAAATAAATCACTTGTAACCTTTGGGTATACGAATGCACTACTCCTGTGGCCGGTTTGGTTATGGAACGGCACCTGCTAATTAACAATGGCTTCCCTCGAAGAAATCCCGCATGCGGTTATTTTAACTCGACACCAAAATCGAAAATATCAACAACGAAGGTAAGATAGAATGGTCAAGTTAAAAATTAAATGATTTTTCTTCAAAATCCAATTAAGATGGCCCAAATACAGCCAGATATGAAAGAAAAACCGTAGAGGTTTTGCACACTTGTTAATATCACACCGCCCCAAAAATTCTCACCACACCACTCCCAAGACTCTCACCACATGACTCAGACTACTTCCCAAGCCGGATATCAAGAAATGACACGGAATTGACGTAAACCAAGAATATTCACAAGTCTATGTTCCACACTAAGAATCGCGTTCGCCCGTGTTGATAGCTAGCCTCATCTACACAGAAATGTAAACCAAACAATAATATAATCGATAATACACAATAATCGAGGCTATGCAACACTATTTACAACGAATGATATATTTAAGTTACGACAAAATACGGTACGCGACACTATTTACGAGTACTTGAGGAATATAAAATCATCAGAGATATAATTATAATGGAACTGTAGAAGGAAAAAAAAAGGCACGTTACAAGTTTAAATTAAATCTGATCGCAAAATCGAGGCCAAAAAGTCAGTTACAATAAAACATGCAGGATACAGGTGAAACTAATATAAGCGTGTTAAAATTTTCTCCACATTAGTTTACGCGAAAATTTGTTATAAATATTAAACATAGATTTAACATCGTAATCATGTAAATTGTTTCAAAGTTTTACTTTGATATATCAGGCTTTTTGTTTGAAAATCTTTAAAGGATATAAACAAAAAAAGTACATGAAAATAATTGTTCGCTAAAGTTCTAAACTTGTAATATTAAAATGGTTCAGATAATCGGAAATGGTCATAACAAGATAAAGGGGCAACAAAAAGGATAAACCTCGAAGGTCACCAATTATCAAAATCGATATATACGGTTATTAATAATTTGTAGACACTGTCGATTTAAGCTTTTCCAAGAGAATTGGGAATATAAGTAGAGCGCACGTTCCATAGTTTTACTCCAAGAAAGAATTATTAAGTAGATTTATGCGTTCCATGCCTACAATACCCCTAGCATTTGCTCGCCACAATGGACCCAAAATGATTTTGGCCTCTATTAAAATGGAACTGAATGTTGTTTAATAAATTAGGAATAAATTTAATAAAAGATAAATCACAGGTCGACATCGACGTAAAAGATATTTTTGCGTTTCATTTAGTTGTTTTTAAAAATTACACCTTTTCACAATAATAGCCTTTTTTATTAATGGATGGTCGAAAATATTTTACAAATACCCTCAACCTTTCCGACTAATTCACTCTGCGCCTGCATGAGTCTCTCCAGTAAGAATAGTGGAACAAGTAAATGAGTTTGTTTACTTGGGCTCAAAGTTTACGAGAGATAAAAAGTACGACAGCGACATTGAGCGAAGGGTGTTGGCAGGAAAACAAATGAATTGGGTACTGTATAGCTTTATGAAAAGCCAGAAAGTGACAACAAAGGTACGTCTGGCTGTGCATAGAGGAGTGTTGGTTACTACACTTATGTATGGTAGTGAATGTTGGTTTTGGCAGAAAATAGGATTAATGCTGCGGAGTTGAGTAGTCTGAGAAGTATAGCCGGAGTGTTTCGGTTGGATAAGGTGAAGAATAGTGAGACAAAGAAACGCTGTGTTGTAAAAGAGGATGTGGTTAGAAAGATAGCTAAAGGAATGCTTAGATGGTTTGAAAACGTAGGAAGGATGGATAAAGGAAGATTGACGAAACAAATTTATAAGGCGACCGTGAATGGACAAGTCGGTAGGAGTCGACTTTGGCGAACATATCTCGATCAGATCAACATTGTTTTGAAGAAAGGCCAGGTGATCTCTGGCTACCACTAAGGGGAAAAGGCGTGACTATATGTATGTATGGGACGCTGCAAATGTGCGTTTCCATGATGAAACTGTTCTACTCGCCTAATCAATAGCTTACATCTAAAAGTTTTGCTTATTTTTGCAGATACGTGACCTTGCTTTCAGGTAGCAGCATCACACAATCCCTTTTTCCACTAAATGCACTCTTTCACCGTGCAGCTTTTAACTCATTTATGCACTGCGATTTTAGATTGTAAAGCTCACTTTCGTGTAATATTTTTTCTGTTCTTCTAATCTTTAACGTGCTGTATAAAATCGTGTTTTACATCCACATGAACAAACTCATGCATCGCCTGCGTGATTTTTTTTTAAACAAAAACAATTACACAGAAATAAGTACGAAAGCTGTCATTTATATTTTTCGAATAGCATATTAAAAACAAATAGGTACCTACTTGCTAAACTCGGTCACGCTTCACTGTGGCTCAATCTGATATTAATTATAAGGAAAGTATATAAAAGTATTCTAGCGAACATAAATTTACCAAGTAAACACATCATTTAATTAAATACCCTAATTTGCGTTGATGGTGGCTATGCTGTGGAATAAAATGTAAAAAAGAAAAAAAATGTTACTATAATTGTAAATGTAGTGAACGGAATACATTTTTTGTTTGTCCCTTTTCTGCAACAACATAAATCAAAGTAACTTGCAATATGATTTTTAAAAACAGTCAATTAAATGGTTTTTAAAACAAAAAAACTTAGTTGAATTCAACATTCACTATCAAATTTTTTTTATAAATTTATTATTTATATTAATAAATACTATAATCACTTTTTATATGAAATAAAATTTATTCTAACCCCCAACTAAATAATCATAAATAATAGTATGTACATCAATTTACGTTTGTTGTTAAAATATAAGTATTTTACATATTTAAAAACAAATTAGTGAAAATAGTAATGTGTGTAAGCATAAAAATGTCACATTTTTCGTGGGAATAAAAACTTTTTAATTAAAATTCAACGCGGGTAAAAATTTCAAGTCAATCGATTCACTAATTTTTAAGTTTTGCGGAAACAAACATACGGAAGCTGAATTTTGATGAACTTATATAAATTATTAAATATGGTTTTAAAATAATTTTCATAAATATTCTACGCCTATTTTTCCTATTTCTCCGAAGTTTATTAGCAAACAAATGGTTGTATACAGTTTGTAAAGTCTGACATTAGACAAGAGAATACCTGCAGCAAGGGAAATATAAATTATGTGGCAACAGCGCTTACTTCCTTTCTCCGGCCGGCCAACCGATAACGCGACGAGTCTAGAGATGTGTAATCCACCAAAAAAACTGTGACAAGTCACTGCTTTTTTTAGAGCAGCTTTTAAATAAAAGATTTTATAAATCACTTTTGTTCTTACAACCTAGTAACTTATTTACTCGATGAAAGTTTTTAGTTTAGTATTTTACATGTTCCAAACATACCTACTGATAAAATCAACATGATATTGTTAAAACAAAAAAACAACAAAATCACTTAATTCTATCTTAAATATAAATATCTTTACGCCTTTATGCCTGAGAAGGAGTTGCAATGTAAGCAAGACAAAAGTAATGGTTTTTAGAAGAAAAGAAAGCATGACAAACTGCAAGGTGCTGATTGAAGAAGAAAGAGTGGAACAAGTGAATAAGTTTGTAATTTTGGGTTTTAAGATTACGAGAGATGGAAAGTATGACTGTGACATTAGGTGAATGAAGTTGGTAGGGAAACAAATAAATGGGGCTTGTAAAAATTTAAAAGCAGCCAGAACGTATTAAAAACATTGAGTTTTTATAGATAGAGTAAGTGAGACATATGACTGGTGTAACGGCGTATACAAGTGACTTAACATCCCCAAAGAAAATAATTTATTGGAGTAAAATCGCACGATCTTGGTGGCCAATTAACAGGACCACTAGTGAAATTATTCGTTGAGGTACGAAAAGCTAGTGTACATGTCTCTACACCGTTCACCGTTAACTGTAACATTCTGTTCATCATCGTTTTCGAAGACATATGGACCAATGTTTCAGCCGGCCCATAAAGCGCACCAAACAGTGACTTTCTCTAAATGTAATGGTTTTTCGGTAATGGTTTAGAGTAAACGTGGTGCGAAAACGATCCATAGTTAATCAAATTAGCCGCTCTGATGGACGTAAAATTGAGGTAGCGTACGATAAGTTACGCGAACAGAACTATTTAATTTGATAAAAAATATTAACAATTAGCAAGCGTTGCTATGGCGTGATTTTATTTATTCTTCTTCTAATCACGCCCTCTCCCCACGAACGTTGGCGATCTATATGGCCAACATACTCCTGGATACAGCAGCTGTAAATATCTCAGTCAAAGTGCACCCAAACCATCTTCTAAGGTCCTTCAACCTGGAATTCTGACGTCCACCAACAGATTTTCTTCCATGAATCTTTCCTTCAATTATCAGCATTGGTAATTCGTATTTTTCGCCTCTCTTAATATGGCCTAGGTATCTTGTTTTTCTCTATTTAATGATGGTTAATAACTTAATGACTTATTCATTCGTCTTAATACCTCTTCGTTTGTAACTCTTCTCTCAAAAGCCTTGATCCTTCTCTCAGTTATCGGATCGAAAGTCCAGCCTTCACAACCATACAGTAATAAACTGAAGATATAGCACCTGACCATGCGCATTCTGAGCTCCAAGCTAAAATCAAGACTGGTAAAAAACTGCTTCATTCTAGTGAACATTTTCCTGGCTTGCTTCATTCTAGAACGTATCTCCCGCTTCGATATTTGAATGATGATACCTGTTTGATTTTTTCGCCATTGATCAAAAGCGTTTTGGTGATATGTGCTTTGGAGAAGCGATCAATTTTATCTTGGAAATATTCATGTGTAGTCCGAATCTGTGTTGTGTAATATGGTCCATCATTTCTTGCAAGTCTGATTTGTTATCGGCTAAGGCCACGGTGTCGTCTGCGTATCTTATATTAGTGATGCGGACTCCATTCACTTTCTATTTATTATAAAATGGCAAACCAAACTAACCACAAAGCAACTGTCAGCTGTCAAATCGGTTGTTAAACAAAACAGTATTGCCTAATTAGAAATGTAAACCTCTAAAAAACACCCTTTATTAAAGGAACTTGAGATTTGCTAACAACTTCTTTATTTATTTAGTATTAATACTAGATTTTAAATTAATTATTTAATTTTTAAATGTGTTTTTTAGTCTATAAAATAATCTACAAAATACAAACATCGATTTAGTAAAAAAAATTGGTTACATATTAAATACAAACCCAGAGAGTATTAGCAAACTAAACTGCAGCATAAAAGCTCTAGATCAAAATTGTATCCAAGTTTGCAAGGATCATAAACTTATATTTTAGGCTTAAGGTTTATTACTTTAAATGGAAATTGCTTGAATATTAATGTCGACTCAATATGGATGCTTTGCAAAGCATAATTTTAATATCTTAATGGACAAGTAATGTAGTTTACGAATATTTAAAATATAACATTTTAAGAGATATATTTTATTTATAAATGTATTAATAAAATATTATTTTAATAAAGCAAATTTATTAACGAAAGAGTTGAAATTTTTGGACTTAAAAATGCCATTATCGTATTTTTATTTTAAAGCGTAGTTTTATGGTGGAGTTTTAGACAGGTCAAAGTAAAACATTTGTTATGACCACCCTAAGAAAAAATTTAATTTTTAGCACGCCTTGCAAATAAAATTCAGAGTAAAATTAGTAAAAATAGAAACTTGCAATACGCCCCACTTATTTAAAAAAATAAGCCGTGTGGTATCATTGAACACCCGATAGGAACGAAGTTTCTTACGTCATTCGACAAATATGTAAGTAAGTGTTAAATAACAATAGATAGGTGAGGTGAGGTGAGGTAAACCTTGGTACCTACTGATATGTTTAAAGTTAATAATTAACTTTCATCTTTGTTATACACCATAATCAGTTAGCTATTTATTAGTTATAAATATTAGCAAATCAACCGAGTTTATTATATAATATTTATTTTTAATTTATGAAAATAACTGAAAATACAAATTTTTTAAATGCATAACATTAAATAAAACAATTAATTAATACACTATTTAACAAACTAAAGTTTATATAAAATTTATTTTTAATTTATGTAAATAACTGAAAATACAAATTGTTTAAATGCCTAACATTAAATAAAACAATTAATTAATACACTATTTAACAAACTAAAGCTCAAATAAAATTTCATATAGTAAAACTACAAGTTAAACAGATAAAAGTTTTGACACGTCAACACATTTCAATTTAAAAAGGTTAGGTTAGGTTAGAGGTTGCGAATTATTCTAACGTCTTTGTCGTCCAGGCCTTAGTGTTCCAAATATCGCAATAATAAATCGTGCCTTACATTATTAAATGCTTTCTCGTAATCAATAATGGATTAGCATTTGCAGGCTGAAAATAGCCTCTCTGGTACCAAATCCACTTTTGAACCCGAATTGACTATCCCTGCTAACTTCTTCGCAACTTCTATATAGTCTAGTATGTAAAACGCTTAGGAATAGTTTTAAAAAGTTGCTCATCAGACTTATGAGACGATAGTCCTTGCAAATATGTGCTTTTTTGGCAGCGGTATAAAGGTTGGTCGTAGCCAGTGATTGGGGATTACCCCAGTGCTGTATTTGTTATTGAATAGACTGACAACTACATCCAGACTCTCCTCATTTAAAAGTTTTGGAGTCTCTGAAAACATTTCTTCCGGACCAGGAGCTTTTCTGTTTTTTATTAGTCTAATGACGTGAACTACTTTTGATTTAAAATATAAAATATAAAAAATAAAATATAAAATAAATATAAAATATAAAATATAAAATATAAAATATAAAATATAAAATATAAAATATAAAATATAAAATATAAAATATAAAATATAAAATATAAAATATAAAATATAAAATATAAAATATAAAATATAAAATATAAAATATAAAATATAAAATATAAAATATAAAATATAAAATATAAAATATAAAATATAAAATATAAAATATAAAATATAAAATATAAAATATAAAATATAAAATATAAAATATAAAATATAAAATATAAAATATAAAATATAAAATATAAAATATAAAATATAAAATATAAAATATAAAATATAAAATATAAAATATAAAATATAAAGTATAAAGTATAAAATATAAAATAAAAAATATAAAATATAAAATATATTGGATTCTCTTTTATTTGTGGAGGTATTGTAGATCTAAGTCTAAGTCTGCACTATACGACTTTCAGATACTTAGGAGTTTATCTTTGTTGGTTACTAGTGCTTTTCTGTTGTCCTTTATACTCATGATAGCCATTTGCTTGTGCACTTCCGCAATTTTTTGATTTTTTTATGAAGATTAAACTATCAAAAGGGTGGGAGAATCCTTCCGCGTCAGCACACAGTTCAGACATCCATTTTTGTTTCGCTGCTCTAATTTCCAGGCGGATCTTTCTTTGCAAAATCCGGTATTCATTGTTATTTCCTCGGACCTTGCATTTCCTGCGTTCTTCCATTATTTCTAGGATTGCATTTGTCATCCACTGCTGTTTGGGAAGAGTTTTGGGTCGAGAAAGATCGGTGTTATTGACTGCTAAGAGGGTTTCTCTTATTTTGGACCAATATTCTTTTACGTCCTCTTCAATTGCAATCGTAATGATCTCGTTATTAATGTGTTCTTGGTATTTTAATTTAACTTATGGATCTTCGAGTGCTTTAATATTTGACACTTTTTTTGTCAGGATTCTTTTTAATTTTCGCTAGGTATCATGTGAGTGGGGCGTGGTCTCCCCTCCGCCGCGACCTAATAATTTTCGCTTACTAAAACATATTTACATGAAGTAAAAATTAAATAAATATTATCTCTGTATAGAGAGTTATTTAAAAAATGTGCTAAATGATAATATTGCTTAAAAAAATTAAAAAAATATTTACATAAAATAAAAATTACGTAAACATAATTTTTTTATAGAAAATTAGTCGAAAAATGTGCTGAATGATAATACAATAACATTTTTTTACAATCTCAAGAAATTATAAAAAAATAGTTTGGATCGTAGAAAAATTTATTCATTTAAATTTTTTTATTGCTCTCGCTTTTATGGCATCGGTTAACTTTTTTTTCGCTATGTATATGTCTAGTTTGGTGATTACGCGATTCCAAAAATACTTTATTACTACCTCTTCATGCATAAAAATGGATTATAATAGTTGGCTCGTACACACCATTTATCTCCAAGTGAAGTATTTAATTCGGTCCAATTTATTCCATTTATAATCCTATTGTCCCACATTCCATGAAATTAAAGATTAACATCACAACGTTAATAATAAAATTTGACATTTAAGCTTCTAATCTTCCTTAAGACACTGATAAGTTAACAACATTTACGACACTGGAAAAATTCCATTTGAATGGCTGAATTCTTAATTTGTTGCTATTCCAAAGAAAACAAGACCAAAGAAGTGTCAAGAATATCGCACAATAAGTCTTATGAGCCACTTCTTAAAAGTATTCCTTAAGGTCGTCCACAGGAGAATATATAGCATATGAGAGAGCCAAATATCTCCAAATCAATTTAATTTTATAAAGGGGGTCGGCACTAAAGAAGCACTGTTTGCAGTGCAAGTCTTATTTCAGAAATGCCGAGACATGAATGGCGACGTATACGCCTGCCTGATCGACTACCAAAAGGTATTTGACCGAGTAAAGCACGAAATGATGGTCAAAATACTGAAATAAGCAGGTATCGATAGCAGGACCTGCGAATAATTGGGAACCTCTATTGGAACCAGGTTGCTAACCTCAGAGTGGAGGGAGAACACAGAGATTACGTAATAATAAAGTGAGGGGTTCGACAGAGTTGCATACTTTCGCCTTTTATTTTTAACCCATATCTTCAATAAAGCCCTAGACGGCATTAACAAGGGATATTTTAATAAACGGACTCAGACTGAATAACATCAGGTACGCCGATGATACCATCTTCTTTGCTGACAATCTCGAAGACCTACAAGCCCTGGTGGACAAAATTATCCATCACAATAGTCAGTACGGCCTTGAAGTCAATGTAAATAAGACCAAACTTATGATAATCAGCAAACAGAACATCACAGGAAGCCAACTATTCATAAACCAAGCGACTTTTTTTTTTTTATTGAAAATAATCGCAAAAAGGGTAGACCCATCGTGTGGGTCGCGGACGGCCCGCACTGCGACTATTAGAAGAGGAAGGGATTATAGAAAGGAAATGATTGTGGATACGCTTTTTAAAAAGTTGCAGGTCATAGTTTTTTGGAAAAACTGATTTTGGAAGCTTATTCCATTCCGTAGCAGCCCTGTAAAAGAAGGATTCTTGATGAAGATTGGTCCTTGTAGTGTTAATCTTGAGAGTAAATGGGTGAGACTGATCAGCGTGCCGAGTTCTTCAGCGAATGTGGCCAATGGTGGTACAAGAGTTTTTATTTCTCTGGAGCATCTGCCATGGAAATATCTGTAAAGCAATGACTGTTCTGCAACTCTTCTTCTATGTTCTAGAGGGTGAAGGGTATCTGTGAGAGTTGAGCTGTTTATCAAGTGAATGGCTCTTTTCTGAATGGAATCTAGAAGACGAAGAGAATGCCTTGGTGCTGAACCCCAAATGTGCGAGCAATACTCCAGTAGAGGTCGGATTTGAGCCTTGTACGTCGTCAACAGTTGATCAGGAGTAAAAAACTTTCTGGCTTTCCAAACCTAGCCTCTGGCTTGCCGACTTTGCGATGTTAGAACATGGTTATGCCAAGACATATTATTGGACACCGTGACTCCCAAACCGAGAGAGTTGATCATTACAACTATCTGGGAACCATTATTAATGAGGATTGGAGCCACGTACAGGAAATAAGAGCACGCATGGGAAAAGCCAGAGCAACCTTTAACCGCATGAGCGCCTTCTTTAAAAGTCATAACATAACCCTGGACACTAAAGTGAGACTTCTGCGATGCTATGTCTTCTCCGTTCTCCTTTATGGTGCAGAATCCTGGACGCTTAATGAAACCACATCCAAAAAACTCAATGATTTCGAGATGTGGCTATACAGGAGAATGCTGAAAATCCATTGGACGGCAAAAGTGAAAAACATCGAAGTTCTTAGGACAATGAAAAAAGACCTGGAACTGATGAACATAATTAAAGCACGTAATTTAAAATACCTAGGTCATATTATGCGAAACAAAGAAAGATACGGTCTGCTGCAGACAATCTTACAAGAAAAAATCTTTGGACTAAGAAGACCAGGAAGACGCAGAACATCGTGGCTCAAGAACCTCAGGACCTGGTTCAATAAAATATCTACACAACTGTTCCGGATTGCTGCAGACAAAGTTTGGATCGCTATTATGATCGCCAACATTCGTAACGTATCGGCACCCTAAGAAAAAGAAAAAGAACTGTTTTTTTAGCAATGATCCAAACAAACTTTTTTATTTATTACTTTGACATTTAGTTAATAAATAAATTTGAATCAAGCAGCAACACAAAAAGCATAATACTTATTTTCACCTAAAAGATCGGGCCAGGAACTCTGCATACAGACTAAGGTGCCAGGGGGATGAAGGAGCAACGGGATTGGCCACACCAAGATCAAAGCCCTCCACAAACACCCCTTCACATTAAATTCGGACAAGATTCCGAAAAAGACCTTGATAGGGACAAACTTTAAAACAAAAATACCAACCAGAGAAGACTGGTTGAAGAAAATATCATTGACCAGCCCAGGAGGGAAACGATGGTACACTGATGTACAGCTGATGCGGCGGCTAATGTGGCGGCTGTCAGTTAAAACGTTGATGTTAAATTAAAACTTGTAAAATGACATTTTTAAATGCTGATGACAACTAAAAAATAGGAAATGTCAACGAGACGTTTTTTCTGTTTAACCTGTCATATATTTTGTGTTTTTAGTTTACAATATCCATTGTATAAGAGATTAAACAACTTGCGTTTTGCCGACGACATCGTGCTAATCGCTGACGATATACAAGAAGCCCAAGAAATGCTGACAGAACTAGCAAATGCCACCACAAAAGTAGGACTACAAATAAACACACAAAAGACAAAGATAATGACCAACCTAGTTCTCGGAGAAACTCTTACATTGGGAAGTCACAACATTGACGAAGTAAGAGAATATAGATATCCAGGCCATGACATAAAAATACACAGAAACAACCAAACGCAGGAGCTACAAATACGGGTGGGGCTTGGATGGGCAGCCTATGGGTAAGCTGAACGGAGTATTCAAGAGTGATATCCCGATTTGTTTAAAGCGTAAAGTGTTAAATCAGTGTGTGCTCCCTGTCATGACTTACGGAGCAGAGACACTCACGCTAACAAGAGCGAGTGCAGAAAAACTTAGAATAACTCAACATATAATGGAACGCTCTATGCTAGACGCAATGATGATAGGTGGACGAAGAGATTATTGGAGTGGCAATCGCGAAATGACAAACGAAGTGTAGGAAGACCTCCCACAAGATGGCGAGATGACATAAAAAGAATCGAAAGTCAGTGGATGAGTGTGGCTCAAGATCGTAAACAATGGAAATGTAAAGGGGAGGCTTACGTCCAGCAGTGGACTACGGTAGCTGGGTCAAGAAAAAGAAGATTGTATTTTTGTAAAGTTCAATAAAGGACGCACTTTACATGTTTTAAAGAAAAAAAGGAAAATCAATTGATTTTTTTTAAAAAAAGTCAGTTTTTGGGTGGTTTTTATTTGTGACCAATCGGAAACAACATGCACAGAAAATATGTTTACAATGGATTTTAATGAAAGCGAATAAAACGGTTACAATGCAACAGAAGTAGCTTGGCGGGCAAGAGATCACAAAATCTGCGTACAACGAAAACATTAGAATAACGATCCGATCGGCGACGACGAAATTTTCAGTAATCGTGAGTCAAGTACAATCGGAGGAAGAAGTTTACGAATGTGAAGTATATTCAGTCGAATATTTGTTATTTTAGAGGCTAGTCGCCCGCCAAGCTACTTCCATTGCACTGTACCTACTTTTAAGTGAAAACATACGTGTATTTTGTATTTGACACATTTTACCTTGGATAAATTGTATTAAAAATTAAAATTTTTAAATTAAAATAATTGAATACTAAATAACCTAATAAAAGTAGGCCCCTTTTTGACAAAACAGTCCGAAAAAAAAACTGTGACGTCGCCATTTTTTTAATATTATTTTGATCGATAAAGGGCAGCGATAAGAACAATCTCCGTGTTAAAAAAATTACTGATTTTTCTCTGAAATGTGAAATATGAGATAAAAAATTGCAAAAAAAGAGATTGCCAATCCTCCACACAGCTTAAAATTTAATTCAGATGCAGTTCTTTGAAGATTCACAAATCAGATCCGAAATTCTCCTATTATTATCCTCGACAAGTTACTTATTCCCTTCGAATTTTAATACTTGCATTAAATCTTCTTTGAAATCGGTTCTTGGAGATCGGAAATTTTTTATTACTGAGTAATTTCGTCCCCGAAGTTATTACGATGCGAAATTCAAGGAAGTTAAAGCGCTTTTTGAAAACCTTCACCCAAATTAGTTTTTAAATTTAATTTAAAATGTTCTTAAACATAGCAAAAAAAAATTTATCATCACTATTGGGAAGTCAAATCTTATAGGCCCATAAGTCTGTTACCTATATTGTCAAACCTCTTTGAAAAACTTCTTGTAGGAAGATTTTTTTTTTATGAAAATAGTCGCAAAAAGGGTAGACCTATCGTGTGGGCCGCGGACAGCCCGCACTGCGACTATTAGAAGAGAAAGGGATTATAAAAAGAAAATGATTGTGGACACGCTTTTTAAAAAGTTGCAGGTCATAGTTCTCTGGAAAAACTGATTTTGGAAGCTTATTCCATTCCGTAGCAGCCCTGTAAAAGAAGGATTATTGATGAAGATTGGTCCTTGTAGTGTCAATCTTGAGAGTAAATGAGTGAGACTGATCAGCGTGCCGAGTTCTTCGGCCGAATGTGGCCAATGGTGGTACAAGAGTTTTTATTTCTCTGGAGCATCTGCCATGGAAATATCTGTAGAGCAATGACTGGTCTGCAACTCTTCTAGAGGGTAAAGGGTATCTGTGAGAGTTAAACTGTTTATCAAGCGAATGGCTCTTTTCTGAATGGAATCTAGAAGACGAAGAGAATGCCTTGGTGCTGAACCCCAAATATGCGAGCAATACTCCAGTAGAGGTCGGATTTGAGCCTTGTACGTCATCAACAGTTGATCAGGAGTAAAAAACTTTCTAGCTTTCCACAGAAAACCTAGCCTCTGGCTTGCCGACTTTGCGATGTTAGCAACATGGTCATGCCAAGACATATTATTGGACACCGTGACTCCCAAAATCGAGATGAAGGGACTTAGTTCAAGGGTATTTCCGGACATTGTGATGGTATGATTTGAGGAATTCACTTCCTTGGCAAACGTGGCACTTTGTGGTTTTTGGGCGTTGAACTGAATAAGATTGTTGGTTCCCCACTCTACGATTGCTTTAAGATCTCTATTGATGGAATCAACCTGTTCCTGTCTGAGTCTATTTGTATCATTCACCGAAAGTGATCTATAGGATGTGAAAGTGGAGACAACAACCAATAATCGAAAAAAATCGACTATTACCTCATCATCAATTTGGCTTTCGACAAAAACACGCAACCATAGAATAAATACACAGGGTCGTCTAGAAGATCAGTGAAGATCTGAAAACAAAAAAGTTCTGCGCAGCAGTTTTCTTGGATATACCGCAAGCCACTGACAAGGTCTGGCATCCAGGCCTTCTATACAAACTCAAAAAATCCTTACCTCTAAATTACTTTACCATTCTTAACTCATACCTTACAAACCGTCATTTCCTAGTAAAACACCATGGAGAATACACACCTTTGCAAAAAATAGAATCTGGAGTTCCGCAGAGCAGCGTACTAGAGCCACTATTATATCTTCTATATACCGTCGACTTACCTACTAGCGACAAGAGCTTGTCAGCAACATTCACAGATGATTCAGTTATCCTTAAATCTCATGAAGACAAAAACATTGCTTCCCAAAAATTGCAAGACCACGTATATAACATAAAATAGTGGCACATTAAAGTTAACACCAACAAATCTGTCCAAGTTACATTTACAAACCGTCGTGAAAACTACCCACCAATTAAACTTAAAAACAGTCAACTACCACACCATGACAAAGCGAAATACTTAGGATTTTACCTTGAAGACATGAAGAAAACATATATTCTCAAAACGTAAGCAGATGGTTTTTAAACTAAGGCAGCTCTACTGACTGATTGGAAGAAAATCAAAACTAAACTCAAAAAATAAGCTTCTAATTTATAAAGCCATCCCAAAACCAATAAGTTACGGGATCCAGCTATGGGGAACGGCAATATAGAAATTTTAGAACGTTTCCAATCACAGGTTCTTCGCCTGATGACCAACGCTCCATGGTTTGTTCCAAACTACATAATAGCGAGTGACCTGCAGATGAACTTTGTAAAATCGGACCAACTGTGATACGAAGACTCAGGCGTTATATGCCGTTGGATTTAAAAGATAGATCTTTATAGTGTAGTGTTATGTACTCCCAAATTTTAAAATTACTTTTTAACTTTTGTTTTAAATAATAATTTATAGGAAAGAAGAAGAATCATACACAACAAAGGTGTACAAGAGTTTATCTTGGCAGAAATATTTTTTATAAATTTTTATTTTTCTAATAATGATGAGTAATTTGTACTTTTATGAAAATTAATTTTGTAGCAAATTTTACGTATTTTCAAAAAAATTTGGTGTGATAACTCTCATCGTGGCAGAGAAGTCTGTAACACCGACTTTTAATTTCTAAAGTTCATTAAATATTTCCCTTATCGCGAAATTACTTTTTTTTAATCTCTTTCTTTTCAGTTATTCTTTTAAAATATCTCGGTGTGACAGCTCAAAACTTGACCAAAATATCTGTTACACCACTTTATATTATAGCTTCAACTCTTCAAAATCATGAAAATAAAGCATATTGAAATTATTTTCTGTCCTGGTTTTAATTTTCGACAAAAAATACAGTCTGTCATCTATAATTTTTTCTTTTTTAACTTTTGAATTGAGCTACCCTTAATATGTATAATATATTATACCTGAGTTAGCCTAAAAGACTTGAAAATGTTTAGCTTATCTTTGTCCCTTCAGTCAGTTGCTTTGAAGCCCTGTTAAAACGTTACAACATTTCGATCAGTGTGCTTGTTCATTTATTATTTTAAAAATATCTGTCACACCAGGTAGATTTAGATTTGGAATTTTTTTTATATTTAAAATTTATTTATTAATGAAATTTATAAACTAATACCGAAAAAGAGAGTAAAGGTCATTTAATTGATACAAATGTATTGCTGGAAAACATTATTTATTTATAAAATTCAGCATTCCATTTAATTCCACTACGGGAAAAAGGCGTGACTATATGTATGTATGTATAATTTTGTCAATTTCTATACATTAGTTATTTAATAAATGCAGGAACAAGAGAAATAAAAAATGAAGGTTATACGATCAAGCTATATACAAACAGTTCAGTTCAGTTCAACGCCCAAAAAACACAAAGTGCCACTTTTTCCAAGAAAGTGAATTCCTCAAATCATCCCATCACAATATCCGGAAATACCCTTGAACCAAGTCCCTCCATCTCGATTTTGGGAGTCACGGTGTCCAATAATATGTCTTGGCATGACCATGTTGCTAACATCGCAAAGTCGGCAAGCCAGAGGCTAGGTTTTCTGTGGAAAGCCAGAAAGTTTTTTACTCCTGATCATCTGTTGACGACGTACAAGGCTTAAATCCGACCTCTACTGGAGTATTGCTCGCACATTTGGGGTTCAGCACCAAGGCATTCTCTTCGTCTTCTAGATTCCATTCAGAAAAGAGCCATTCGCTTGATAAACAGCTCAACTCTCACAGATACCCTTCACCCTCTAGAATATAGAAGAAGAGTTGCAGACCAGTCATTGCTCTACAGATATTTTCATGGCAGATGCTCCAGAGAAATAAAAACTCTTGTACCACCATTGGCCACATTCGGCTGAAGAACTCGGCACGCTGATCAGTCTCACCCATTTACTCTCAAGATTGACACCACTAGGACCAATCTTCTTCAAGAATCCTTCTTTTACAGGGCTGCTACGGAATGGAATAAGCTTCCAAAATCAGTTTTTCCAGAGAACTATGACCTACAACTTTTTAAAAAGCGTGCTCACAATCATTTCCTTTTTATAACTCCTTCCCCTTCTAATAGTCGCAGTGAGGGCCGTTCACGGCCCACACGATAGGTCTACCCTTTTTGCGACTATTTTCATAAAAAAAAAAATATATTATAATAAGATAAAAATTTACTCAGAATCATCTATATCATCACATCTATAACATCTATTTCTTTGAGATTCTGTATCTTTCTTCTCATTTTCATGATTTTGAAGGATTGAAGCAATAATATAAAGTAATGTCACAGATATTTTGGTCAAGTTATGAGATGTCACACCGAGATATTTTAAAGGAAGAACTGAAAAGGAAGAGATTAAAAAAATCCTCGATAAGGAAAACATTTTATGAACTCTGAGAGACCGGGGCGACTAAACTTAAGGGGTAACACCACTGTAGAGCCCGGTTTTTAAAGGTCATTTTTGAAATTGTTTTTAAAAAAACTTTATATCGGATGCAACATTCAATTAGATGACTTTATTATGCTTGTTTTGAAGTACTTAAATTAATTTTTACAGAGCGTTTAAAAACAAAATGGCGTTACAGAGCTATAAGCATAAGTTTTTTCTTAATGTATATCCAACGTAGTTCCTTAGTCAATGTTGTTAAAAAATGTTTGACAAAGTTTTAAATTAATCGGATCAAAATTAGCATTATCTTTTACATAAGGACGCCCTGATGACGGAGTCTCTGTCTGATGAATTATTGTGCGTCCTTCAAGAAATCATCAAAGTCGTCAATTACATCAAGTCGCGACCGCTGAACTCTCGTCTGTTTAATGCAGTGTGTCAAGAAATGAGAGCAGATCATCAGTCACTACTGTTTCATATAGAAGTACTTTCTCGGATTTACGAGTTAAAAAAATAAGACAAAGACGTTTTTGCAGTCCCAGCAATCAGATTTAGCATTACTGTTTAAAAAAATGAATGGGTAGTAAAACTTACAAATCTGCGGATATATTTGGTTACTTAATAAAAAAATGCAAGCTAGAAATTAAACAGGGTAATGCCCTCCAGCGACGGTCTACCAGATCAGGGACAGAGTAGGTCAAAACATTACAATGTGTGACTGCAACACTACAACTTCGAACGGGTCAAATAATTCAAATATCTTGGAACAACACTATCAGAAGACACTGATGGGACAGAAGAAGTTAACTGTAAAATACAAGCCAAAAACCAATGACCTTATGCAACTCATAATCTACTAAAATGAAAGCAAACATCAAGGCGTACAAAAATAAACATATACAAAACAATAATTAGACCAGTGTTGATGTACGGATGTGAAACGTGGACGCTGACCGTGGCAAATGAAGAATGCCCGAGTCTTTAAGAGGAGAGTACTCAGGAAAATATATGGCCCAACCGTGGATGCAACAACGGAAAGATATAAAACTCGTACAAACAGAGAGCTAGAAGACCTATACGGAAAGCCTAACATTGTCCGAGAAATAAAATCCAAACGATTATAGTGGGCGGGACATGTGAGAAGACTACCGGATGATCGCACTGTCAAGGGAGGAAACACCGGAGGGTAAAAGACCCCTAGGCAGCCCGCTACTCCGATCTTCTTCTTAAGTCCTATGTCCTTTTAGAACGTTGGTCACTAACAAGGCTATACTTACTCTGTCGACGGCAGGTCTAAACAAAGAGCTTGAGTTAAGTTTATACCAGTCACGTATATTCTTGAGCCATGATGCTTTTCTGCGGCCCGGCTTTCTTTTACCATAAATTTTTCCCTGCATGATGTTCTGCATTTTCTCCGATGGAGAGACAATGTTGCCAAATACCTAAGGAGAATGGACATCTAAAATCCACTCGATGCCATGAGCGACATACAACAGTGGAGAACTATTGTAAAGTCGGCAAAAACCCACCCTGGATTGTAAGCCACGGAGTAAGTAAGAGAGTAATTCAGAAATTCCAATATTTTAACGTCGTCGGACGCTTTCGCGCAAATTTGAAGGTATAGCTCAGTCTCGCTACCAATGGTGATATTGAAATGTTCCCAAATGTCATGGCAACCGATCCAAAGCAAAAAATGCATGCTCTTATTGTGAAACACTTAAAGCTAGGTACTTGCAGAGTACGCTTCTACAATTTATTCAAATTTCCAGAGCTAACCTAATGATTTTAAACGAGAAAAAATTAGCGTTACACCATGTCAATCAACTATTACTCCAAATTTGAAACGCCTTTGCCTAATAAAACAGGCTCATATTTCGCATTAAATACCTTTGTTTATTATAGTAAAGTATAAGTTTGATAATTAATAGTAAACAATGGGTTATTAAAAATTTATTTTTCATTAATGGCGTACCTCCAAAATTTCCCGATTTCCTATATGTACCTTGAACACAAAAAGTTTGCGGAACACTGGTCTAGGGTATTATTAATTGTTAGTAGGATCAATTAGGAAATAACCCGCATCCAATTTAACTTTACCCTTTGTTTTCACTTTTAGCAAATTAGTATTCTTTGAATTAATTATGCAAAAAAAATAGAAAACTATAAAGATTTTTATATGATCCTAATATGACCTGATCATGGGCGCAAAGGAGACATTTGACGAACAAATTATTCATTCTTAATCCATACGCACTCTCTTTTAAATCTTATAAACACCCATCTATGAATTAGTCAAACAGCTACGACGAAGCCACACACTTGCCTTACACCTTTTTTAATGTTAAACTAGTCTGTATAAGCTGGAATTCTCGTAAATTGATTCTAGCACTTGTATCAAACTACTAAGACAATGACGACCATAATTCTTTTATTCATTATTCATAACTTTCTGTATGTTTTGAAAAAACAATAAAGCTCGAAGCACGAAATAAATCTATAAAAGGTTAAAAACGAATTAAAATTCCTCTAAAAAAATGTATAAGTGAGCTATAAATGCTGAATATTGTAGTTGTTGTTCACTGTCTCAGCGGTTAAAAATTTGGTCATCAGAGACGGCACCAAATGCGACTCACAAATTTGTAACAAAGCTTACAAAACTTTAAGTAAAAGCTTGTGATTTACTTGATGTTTTGGTAAACGTTTGTTTTTTTTTAATTTTTATAAATTGTATAGCTATGTACGATAATAAGCTATTAAATATAGGTCCAACGTTTTTAATTTTTAAGCTTCATAAAACTGGCGGTACTAAATGGGAGGAACTTGAAAAAAAAAGTTGCTAAATTTGTTGCTAATTAGTTGCCAAAGAATCGAATTTGTTGCTTGAACCGATCCCGAAAAATCGCCAACAAATACACAAATACTGTGAGAGAGAACTGCATTTTTAAAGAAAATAATGCAGCCTTTTTAGTTTAAATTCTGACAAATCTTTAAACAATGCAATTCGTATCCATTTAGAGTAAAAAAAGATACAATCGTCTGTATATAAACTAATTTAAAAGTGTTTGAACTTCCTACAAAACTCTCGTTAAACTTAGTCTACCAGAAACGTGTAAAAAGAATAAAACTATTTCTTTATTATAGCATATTTCTTTATATTTGTCATTCTTACGTTTTCTTTTCCCGCATATTCATCATCGAACGCGCAACTACATTGCAGTGAATGATGTCTCAGCAGGAGGTAAAAGCAAACAAATTAAACTTTTCCAGGGGTTGGGAAAAAACAATGAAACTGAATTGGTCGTTACCTGTAAATACAGGAATAAAACGGATTTTTATTGAAATAAAGAAAAGTTGTAGAAACTTGCATAACACAAAAATATATAATAAATCGATTGTATGAAATTTAATGTGTACTGACAACTCAAATAAACAACAGAATAATGATAATAAATAACAAATTTTAAAATATCCTTTGGTCGTTATGGAAACTAACTAGTAAATATTTATATTTGTACGTATTAGCATGCCATGATAATATGGAAAGTTGTGTTAATTAATATTCTGGTATCATTAACATTTATTTTATATAATATTTTATTATTTAATAAAAATTCTTAATTTTTGGGTACATTGTATCATCATCATCCTCAACTTCTCTCCGTTCATCTTCGGACATTAGCCTTTCCAATTCGTCGCGATTCGCTTTTGTTGGTCGTCTGACTCATCAATTGGGTACCTGCCAGTTTCTGGATGTTATTTTTCCACCTCGTTCTTGGTCGTCCTGGGTTCCTTTTAGTTGTTCTGAACCTCCACTTAGTTGCCTTCCTAGTCCATCTATTATCATCTGTCCTCATTAAATGGCCAGCTTATCTTTATTTTAGCCCTGCCATTCGTTCTGCGATGTCCATCACTTTTATCTTTTGTCTGATCCATTTGTTTGTCTTTCGGTCTTGTAGTCGTCCTCCTATTTTTTTCTTTTAATTTTTTTGAGCAATCCTTAAACACTCCATGGTCACCTTATTAAGGCTTCATATTTCTGGCAAGAAGGCAAGAATCGCATTTTCCAAGATGAAAAAAGTCTTGATAAGCCGCGACATACAGCTAGCCACGAAAATACGTTCACTTCGTTGTTATTTGTTTTCAGTACTATTTTATGGAGTCGAATCGTGGACGCTTACGGAGGCTTTCTCCAAGAAACTTTTAAAATGTGGCAGGAGAATTTAAAAAACCGGGTTACTAATGCTACTAATGTTTAGAGGACCAGGCAGACGACGAATATCGTGGCTAAAAAACTTAGGAGCTTGGTTCAACCAGACAACAACTCAGCTATTCCGAGCTGCAGTCAATAAAGTGCGAATTGCCAATATGATAGCCAACACCTAGGACGGATAGGCACTACAAGAAGAAGAAATTGAAGAGGTACCAATTAATAAGCTTTCGAATCTTTGTTTAAGACACATACGTCACCATTTTTTTTTGTTGGTACTACCGCATGTCAATCCACATGATCAAGACAACTATTGTCTTTTATTTATAAGTTTTGTTTCAATTAGTTAGCTTTCCAATTGATTGTTCTCGCAAAATTGTAAAAAAAAAGTTTTATCCAAATTTTATAATAATTTGGACAAGCAGTAAATTTCCAACCCGATGTCAATTTAATCGCGATTAAAAAGATTTAAAAAAAACCGTCAAGCTCTACATTTAACCTTTAGACTCTACAGAACTTTATCCTATGATAAATCGATTTTTTTTACAAGGTGGATTTTATATTTTTAAATAGTTTTTCTAATAATTGCGAGTCTTGCGTCAACTACTAGCTTTTCAAAGGATTAATTGATGTCGGACGAATTTACAACTCTTTCAAATTGATTAATGTTGTAGCACTTTGACCCCTAAGCCTACAAAAGTTTTTTAACAATTAATTTCTTGGGCTTTGAGTTAAAGGTACATTTTAAAATTATCGGGGAGCATTTTTTCTGATATTTTTAAAGACGTTACCCATTTATTTAAAACGTTATTGAAAATTTAATACTAGAGGACCTGAACAATTTTTGTGGGTTTTTAATGCCTACAACGTTACTCGAAACTTTTTTAACAAATTTTAAAATATTGCCAAGCTATGGAAACGCGTAAATATATTCGTTTTAATAACATTTTTTAGATTCGTATAAAAATATACAACACCACTTAACATGTGTGTTTGCAAAATCGATTTTAACTTTATAGAAACAAAACTCAACAAGTATGGTTATTATTAGAGTAAATATTGTTTTGAATATAGATTGTTTTTGTATACATTTACGCATTTTTTGTCAAGATTTTTCATTGTTTAAAATAAATTAGTCTGGAGCAATGGTTCCCAAACTGTGGGTCGCGGGATCTCGGGATAAATAATTATATATTTTTTTATAATTATTGAAACTACCGATGATAAGTTATAAGTGTATTAAAAAAACCCAAAATACTACTGCTACCACTACTCCGTAGCACTGCAACCCTTGGAGGGTTTTGGATGACCGGACTATTTATCTCCATTCCTCTCGGTTCGTCATTAATTGGGTATCCATTTCATATCCCATGGATTCAAGGTCGCTTTTGATGTTGTCGCGCCATCTTAGCCGTATTCTTCCGAGGGGCCTTCTTGTTTGCAGGTTGCTTTACCATACTAGTTATACTAAACGTTCATCTAACTGTCTTTGTACAACGTAGCTTTCGGGATTTTATCTCACGTACAATATCCTGGTCTTGGTAGAGTTGATTTAGTTCGCGATTAGTTCTCATGCGATATCTCTGCGTCTCCGGGTTGAATATTGGTCCAAAGATTCTTTCCAAAATCTTTCGTTCGCAACACAGTAATTTATACTCACTCGCTTTTGTCAGTGTCCATGTTTCACTTCCGTACATGACAATAGGTCTAACCACCGTTCTGTACAGAAGAACCTTAGATTTTCGTGACAGATTCTTCCTTTGAAGGGCTTTGTTTAGCGCGTACATGCATCTATTTCCATTGAGGATTCTAGTCTTGATTTTTTCCAGTATGTCATTATAGTCTATCTGCCACCAAGTCTTCGATCATATTTTTGATGCCATGCAGTATACAACTGTTTTTTCAGTAGTGGAATGTAATCAGTTGCAGGAACTTTGCAATTTATGTACATGCCACTCGTTCTGGATTTTTTACTAGTATATCTACCTCTTTATTTTGTTTTGTTAATATATAACCTTCATTTTTGTTTGGAATGTTTTTTATATAAAACGTAAGGTTTTCAAGTTATTTGTGAAAAATAGTTCAAAAACATGCATTTTTTAGGTCGAAAATTAACATATTAATTCAAGAAAACTCAAAAACTATTAACTCACCAATAAAATGTCATATGGCATTTTATGCTTAGAATTGATTCCTGAATCGACCTATTGGGTTATTTTTAATCTTAAAATTTTCACCCCCAAAAAAGGGGTGTAATTTTATCAAAATCGGTGTTGTTTGAAAGAATTCGGACCTAAATACCTCTACTAACTGGACTACTAGTAATATAGAATAAAATTAATACTATTAATAAAAAATAAGCCTTACCTGGGAATATCTCCAATTTTCGGCGGTCTTGGTTTGCGACGTCCACATCCATCGTGCCATACGTTTGCTGAAAATTAAAAAAAAGTTTTAAAACTCTGACTGCGGACTGCATTGCTTAAAACGTATCAAAGCGACTCAAGCTCGTATCAGTAAAATACATTTTAATCTACAGTTATTTCTATAACCGAACGATATTATACTCGTACCTGAGAAGCTTAAAATACTGACTGTCTTAAAGAAATCAAAAGTAGTAAAATAAATAGGTTTCGAAAAATCTGGGCATTTTCTCACTTCACACAAGGTATCTCCAAACCATGGTTTAACATTATGAAAAATAATTCAATGAAGCAGGTCAACAAAGCAAATTTAGTAGTCAATGATTTTCAATTTGAATTATTTTTTATTTTTTTTTGTTTGGGATAAAATTTTTTGAAAGTTTATTTTGTATGCAAATGTTAATTTTATTTAACGTATGTTTTTTACTGTAGACTTTAAAGTGTTCAACGACATTAAATATATGACACATAAACGCGTATGTTCGCGCCACTTTATATTGTAAGAACAAATTAACGCGAAGCTTTTTGACAAAACGGGCAAGTGCTGCTCTACCGCCTTTTTTTACAATATTAACTATTAATTTTTGATAACGAGGTTTTCGGCGCGGTGAGGTCGAAACGTACCTTTTTAAAATTAATAAAACGGATTGAGAATTCCGAATTAAACATTCATTTTTACGGTAGCTTTCTCAATTTTAGTCATATTCTCAGAAACTACTTTGTTAAACCGCTGTACGCTTAGTGGGTATCAGTCCCATCTTCGTAATTAAGTTATTAAACCGTTACACATTGTGCAATTACATTTGTGTTTACGATGTTCCTGTGTTCGCAAAGATATTTAAACGAAAAACATTGGAATCGAATTTATGTTACATTCAAAAGGGCAGGAGTTCATACTTGGAATGGACATTCACATTATGGTAAGTACCTTTTTTAAACGTCAAATACCTGCACTTAAAAACCTGAGAATACTTGAAAATGTAGTTATCACAGCATGAAAACAAATTCTCCAAGATTTCATTCAAAATTTAATTAGAAACATACCTAGACGCATAAATGCTACGATTTGAAGTAGAGGAGGCAACACACGCTACTAGTGTCGCACTTACACCAATAATTTCGCTACTAATGTCCTATTTATACTAAAGCTCATATAATATAAATGTGCATGCACGTCATAGAGCGAGTATAAGGTCACATTTGAACAACGTTGCCAGACTTTGACAGTTATACGGACTTCTTTTTCTTAATGTGCCATCTCCAGCAGTGGAGGTTGGATATCACAGTCACAAATTCTTCTCGGTCTTCGGCTGCTCTTATGAGTTCTTCTAAGTCCAGGCCAGTCCATTGACGTAAGTTTCTTAGCCATGACATTTTCTTTCTTCCGAGGCCACGTTTGCCTTCGATTTTTCCTTAACAATAAGCTGAGCGTAACGGTATCTAGGGTTTCTCAGAATGTGGCCTAGATACGCTGTTTTCCGTATCTTTACGAGTTTAAACAGCTCACGCTCTATCTCCAGCCTGCGAAGAACCTCTTCATTTGTGGTGTGCGATGTCCATGTTATTTTGAGCATTCTACGGTACGTCCACATCTCA
Organism: Agelastica alni; assembly: GCA_950111635.1. Taxonomy (NCBI): domain Eukaryota; kingdom Metazoa; phylum Arthropoda; class Insecta; order Coleoptera; family Chrysomelidae; genus Agelastica; species Agelastica alni. The sequence continues at coordinate 6,916,145 of OX467717.1, forward strand.
AAGGCTTCTAATTTATTGATAGTTTGTGTCCATGTTTCTGCTTCATATAAGAGGGTAGACCAAACGTAGCACTTCGAGAGTCTTAAGCGCAGGCCCAGGTTGAGTCGTGAGTCGCAGAGCAGCTTTATAAGTCGCATCAAGCAATTTCTGGCTTGTTCTATTCTACATATTATTTCCGCGTCCGGATCCTACTTGCAGTCCATCCAACATCCCAAATATCGAAACCTATCCACCTGTTCCAGGACCTTGCCGTTTAACTGCATTGACAGTGAGACATTCTTAGATCTTTTGATGGTCATAACCTTGGTTTTCTTCATGTTTATTTTCATGCCAGATGCTTCGCAAGCCATGTGGACACCATTGAGGATTCGCTGTAAGCCCAGATCCGAGTCTGCTATCAAGACAGTATCGTTGGCGTATCTAATGCTGTTGATGTTTACCCCGTTAACCTTAATTCCGCTCGGAGAGCCCACCAGAGCTCTGCCAAATATTAGTTCCGAGTAAAGATTGAACAGCAGTGGTGACAAAACACAACCCTGTCTGACTCCCCTGTGGATCTCGATTTGTTCAGAAGTCGTTCCTTCAATTTTAATTCTGGCGTTTTGATTCCAGTATTAATTCTGCTCCTTCTCGTCCAGACCTATGTCACGAAGACAATCCATCAACAGGTCATGCTTTACTCTATCAAATGCTTTCTTAAAGTATATAAAGCAGATGAATAGGTCTTTTTGTTGATCATATCATTTTTGTGCTAATACCAGCAAGCCAAACAGGGCCTCTCTCGGCCCTGAGAAACATTGAGGAAATAATAAGATTTTGTTCTATCAAATGCTTTCTCAAAGTTTATAAAGCACATGAATAGGTCTTTTTGTTGATCATATCATTTTTGTGCTAATACCAGCAAGCCAAACAGGGCCTCTCTCGGCCCTGAGGAACAGTGAGGAAATAATAAGATTATGTTGTTGATTATTTAATAAACATACTTTACCATTAATTAGTCTAGGACATTGCAATAAAACTTTGAGAATTTTACCTAAACAAAAGGTTTTTAATAAAAACTATTTAAGTTAGTTTATTAATGCTTTATTTAATTCGAATTAACATAGAGTTAATTAGAGGCAGTAACAAAAAAATTATACTGATCATAATTTTATTAATAAAAATAATACAGGTTAAAATGCTTCACAATAAAGGGAGAATGCTATTTAGGGGCTGACATACTTTGTTAAATTAAGCTACAACGACAAAATGTTTGAAACAGGATGGATAAGTAATTTCTCTAATATTAAGTAATAATAAAAGCAAAATTTAACAGAGTCGAAATTATTTTATAAACAAAACCAACTTATTAATCTAACTAACTGCCAGCTGGCGCAATGGTAAAAACCGTTTTTATTAATACATAATAAAACTTGAACTGTGTGTAATATTTGATGAAATAATTATGTATAATATCTGCAATTTTATATACCGTCTAAAATAATATAGAAATTGTAATATTTAACAAGACATTGACTTGATTGATGCAATAAAATATTACGAACAGACTAACCCGATGTGTTCAAAATTAAATAAAGAGATTTTTATTATTGTTGGTGTCAAGTTTTGAAACGAACACATCATTGATGAAGTGCATGCATATTTATATTATGTGAGCTTTATAATTTATTTTTTTCTGTTACCAAGTGCTGAGAATAATTTTAATTTCAATATTGTAAAGAAATTACTGAAGCTGATTAAAGTAACCAATGTCCATAAAAAATTATTAAAATTAATTTAATATTTCAATTTGTTATATTTAGTATCTTGTTGCGTTAATTTTGTCCAGAATTTTATATTAAATGGAGATTAAAAGTTAATATAACAAAATTCACTTGCATTAAAGAATAACAACAAAATATAAATGTCAAGGATGGGGTAATAAACAGTGCATTGAATGTAAATACAAAATTGTAAAATAATGGAATCCTGAATGACGCCATTAAAGACCGAAACATACAAGAGTTGAGGCCATTTTTATTTTAAAAACAGTACCCAGGGATGAAAACATAAATAAATAAAATATAAAAATTATTTAAAGAACTATTGTTTAGAGCAATAAAATAGAGTATGTAAAACACAAATAACTTACACACACTCCGAAATACCAAAACAAGTAGTTATATGAAAACCAGTTACTAGGAAAAGACGAGAAAGACCAAAAAGTATATAGAAAGGTTAAGAAAATAATGAAAAGGATTATCACCATAATAGAGTACATAAAACACAAACAACTTACAAACTCCGAAATACCAAAACATATAGCTATATGAAAACCAGTTGGTAGGAAAAGACGAGGAAGAACAAGAAGTAGATGAAAAGGCGACATAGACGAAGAAATAAGGGACAAAAGATTGAAAGAGGATGTCTGGAATGACAGAGTTGACCGAAGAGATGAAAAAAAATTAAGCTTACAATAATTAAGTTAAACTAAATTAAAATAGTGCGCGCCACTGGATGGTTGTCAAGTTGGTTTACTAATAATAAAAGGAATATTAAGTGAGACATTTAAGGCGTTAAACTTTTATGGAATTATCAGGGTAACAGTCTATAATATTATGAAGGCAGAAATTATTTTTGTTTAAATTATGATCCTTATCTTGATCGACCGGAGTTAATGGCTTTCTATGACCAAAACAGAAGTGATATTCTTCTTAGTTGGGGTAATAAAAATGATGTAATTTTGATTTGAGTTGCGCTACCTACCGCGTTAATTATTTTTTAATAATAAATTGAAATTATCGGCGATATAGAAACCTAAATTTGGAATAAAAATACCTTTTTAAAATTGTACACACATTTATGAACAGCCAGAACGTGTCAAAAATGACACAACTGGCCGTGCACAGAGAAGTGCTGGTCCCAACGCGTATGTATGGTAGTGAATGTTGGCTTTGGCAAAAGAAGCATGTAAATAAGATCAATGTTGCAAAGATACGTAGTCTAAGAAGTATTGCTGGAATAACTCTAATGGATAGAGTGAGGAATAGTCGATAAGCAGGCATTCTCTTCGTCTTCTAGATTTCATTCGGTTAATAAACAGCTCAATTCTTACAGATACCCTTCACCTACTAGAACATAGAAGAAGAGTTGCAGACCAGTCATTGCTCTACAGATATTTCCATGGCAGATGCTCCAGAGAAATAAAAACTCTTGTACCACCATTGGCCACATTCGGCCGAAGAACTCGGCACGCTGATCAGTCTCACCCATTTACTCTCAAGATTGACACTACTAGGACCAATCTCCATCAAGAGTCCTTCTTTTACAGGGCTGCGACAGAGTGGAAAAAGCTTCCAAAAGTAGTTTTTCCAGAAAACTATGACCTGCAACTTTTTAAAAAGCGGTTCACAATCATCTCCTTTCTATAATCCCTTTCCCTTCTAATAGTCGCAGTGCGGGCAGTTCAGTAAAAAAAAAAGTCGGTAGAGGTCGGCATAGGCGAACGTATCAGATGAAAACTGTTTTGAAGAAAGGCCAGGTTAGGTTAGGTTAATGGTGAAACTAATATAAGCGTGTTAAAAACGTACAAACTACAACTAGCAACTATTAAGACAACTGTGGTTTGTTATTTATTATTTTTTAATAACATTATTTAAATAAAAACCTGGACCACAAAGCTACTCCACAAGGTCAGGAACGTAAAAGGAATATCCACGAGTCTTCTAATAAAGCGAGATATAAATATCTAATTGTATAAACCAGTCGAACCAGTAAGTTTGTAGCTGAGACCATTTACATAAATAAGTATTCTTTTAAAAAATTAGTAAGTAGTATAAAATGAAGGTAAATTCAGAAACGAGTCCCGGTAGCCCGCTATCCCCCATTAATTAAACGGCGTGCTTTTAAAGGTTGAGGGCTGGAAGTTTCCCCTGTACAAATTTCTAGAACAGTCCAGGGCATTCGAGAACATTTTACAACATTTTAGAACATCCTGGAACACTTTGGAACGTTCGGGAATGGTCTAAAACGTTCGGAAGCCTCCCGAAACATTCCAGATCATTGTGGAACATTTCAGAACACTCTTAAAGTTGTGGAATGTTTTGAAATGTTGTGGGGCATTCGATAAAGCCAGATCCGTCGTAGGTTTAAACAATGGTTTCCTATCAGCGAAGTGCAGTGAGTAAATAAAAACAAACAGTACTAGTAGTACTGAGCCCCAAGTCTCCCATCGTGCATTATGGTGGTGTGGAAGATACGGGGGTTGAAAATTGTTGACTCTAATATGAAAGTTGCAGTATTTTAAAAAAAGTTTTACAATGTCCTGGAACATCACATTTTTCGTTTTTGCCCTTATTTTCCACCCCAACAACCTACTATCTCTCATCAGAGAACGGACCTTAACTAGCCTTAACTAGGAAGGGATGCTTTGGTTTCTGATAGTAAGTTGGCACGGTACATTGGTTCCTTTACGGATTATCATAAATTTGGTCTTATTCTTGTTCAGCGTTAGACCGTATTTTTCACTGGTATCTTTTACTTTTGTTATGATTTCTTGTAGGCTTTTAATATTGTCAGCAAATACTACGGTTTGCGTACCTTATATTGTTTAATCGTTGGCCGTTTACAAATATTCTCAGTTCTATGTCATCTAGGGCTTTTTTAAATATTTTTTCTGAGTATAGGTTAAATAATAGTGGTGAGAAAATACATCCTATATTCTACGGACTAAAAATCATAACGTTAACTTCTGAAAAACAAACTAAAAATTTAAACTAAAAAAAAGAAACATTACAAATCCACCAAACCACCTTGCAAATAATGGAATTTTGTGAAACCGTGATGGAAAAGCAAAATAAAAATTATTTTAATTTACAAAACATATTATTTGCAGACGAGCTATTGTGATGAACGTTTTATTTAGACCTTTATTGCGTTAAATTTGGAATGTCTTTTTTTTTGGTTTATATTTCAAAACTTAATGTCGTGTTTTTTTATTCGCAGAATATTTATTTTATGTTCGAAGTCATTGTGGTGAGAGTTTATAAAAGAAACTTTTTAATCTTTTTCTTACGTTGTAGTCTTTTTCCTGATAAGTCAGACGTACACACCGTCGCCAACAATTCTATACTGATTAGTAACGTCGCAAACAGTCGACGAAGTAACGACAATTTAAATTAGAGTCGTGTAGTTAAATACTTGATTATTTATCGCGAATATTTATTTTAGCTTGTGCTCGTCGACTGGTTATCGCCCATCTCATTTAATATAAGTGTTTAATAGCTCAAATAATAGGTCTCGAGTCACTGAGCGTTCTTTCTGTTGTTTATTAGAACACGAGATATCTAACTTTGAGTGGAAAAATCTCATAAAGAGTTAAATGTCCGCGCCTTGCTCTCCTCCATCTCATTTAATTTGAGTGTATAATAGCTCAAACATAAAAAGTTCGTTTGTCTTGAAGAACGCTCAGTGACTCAAGACCTACGAACTTTCTATGTTTATTAGAACACGAGATATTTAACTTTGAGAGGAGAAAATCTCATAAAGAGTTGATTGTCCGCGCCTTCCTTTTCTTTATCTTATCCAATAGAAGTGTTTAATAGCTTAAATGATGAGTCTTAAGTTACTTAGTGTTCTTAGACCAAAAAGAACCTTCTATGTTCATTAGAACACGAGATATCTAACTTTGAGTGAAGAAAATCTCATAAAGAGTTAAATATCCGCGCCTTGCATTTTTCATCTTATTCAATTTGAGTGTTTAATAGCTCAAATCATAGGTCTTAAGTAACTGAGCATTATAAAAGAAAAACGAACTTTCTATGTTTATTAGAACACGAGATATATAACTTCGAGTGAAAAAAATCTCATAAAGAGTTGATTATCCGCGCCTTGCTCTTCTTTATCTTATGCAATTTGAGTGTTTAATAGCTTAAATGATGGATTTTAAGTCACTAAATGTTCTTAGACCAAAACAAACTTTCTATGTTCATTAGAACAGAAGATATCTAACTTTAAGTGGAGAAAATTTCATATAGAGTTGAATGTCCGCGCCTAGCTCTCCTCCATCTCATTTAATTGAAGTGTTTAATAGCTCAAATCATGGGTCCTGAGTCACTGAGCGTTCTTAGAGAAAAACAAAATTTTTGTTTTTATTAGAACACGAAATATTTAACTTTGAGTGGAAAAAATCTTATGAAAAGTTGAATATCCGAACTTTCTGTGTTTATAAGAACACGAGATATCTAACTTTGACTAAAGAAAATCTCATAAAGAGTTAAATATCCGCGACTTGCTCTTCTTTATCTAATTTAATTAGAGTGTTTAATAGCTTAAATGATGAATCTTAAGTCACTTAATGTGTTTAGAACAAAACGAACCTTCTATGTTCATTATAACACGAGATATCTAACTTTGAGTGGAGTAAATCTCATAAAGAGTTGAATGTTCGCGCCTTGCTCTCCTCCATTTTATCCAATTTAAGTGTTAAATAGCTCAAATGATAGGTCTTAAGCTATTAATTGTTCTTAGACCAAAACAAACTTTTTATGTTCATTAGAAGTTCATTAGAACAGAAGATATCTAATTGTAAGTGAAGAAAGTTTCTTATAGAGTTGAATGTCCGCGCCTTGCTCTCCTTCATCTTATTTAATTTGAGTGTTTAATAGCTCAAATCATAGATCTTTAGTCACTGACCGTTGTTAGAGAAAAACAAAATTTTTGTTTTTATTAGAACACGAAATATTTAACTTTGAGTGGAAAAAATCTTATGAAAAGTTGAATATCCGCGCCTTGCTCTCCTCCATCCTATCCAATTTGGGTGTTTAATAGGTCAAATCATAGGTCTTAAGTCAAGTGTTTTTAGACCAAAACGAACTTTCTATGTAAATTAAAACAGAAGATATCTAACTTTGGGTGGCGAAAATCCCTGAAATAGTATCGCTAGCAAATTCGCCGAGGACATAATCTTTTGGCAAGTCCTTTAAAATTAAAATCGTTGTATTTTTTTGACGATTCGCTAACTGCAAGACATTTTTTTCGCTATATCCCATTTTCAAGCAACGGCGCTTATAAAAGTTTAATAAATTAAGTTACAATATTTAATGTTCCTTAAATAAATCCGATGTTCGAATCCTCCTGGTAGAAAAAAAACAAGTAATTTTTAACCAGTTGCGTAACACAAATTTTAATTTTTTTTGTCTTGCTTTTAGAAAGCGAGTAATAACAAATTACATAATCTACATTATCTAAAATTGTATGTATTAGCTAAGTCATCATATTAAAATTGGATCCTCAACCACACGTTTTAATAATAATAGTTCCAAGTGTCGACTTGTGTTTGTGATTCGTTTTTTAAGTCTACCATTAATGCTTCAATTATTATAACGAGTTTTTAATAAGTGCCATGTGAAGGTCCAAATTGGATATAAAAAAATATAACCTAATAAATATAACGACTTTTAAGAAGTGTTAACAATTGAAAGAAAAGACCCAATTCATTTAATTATTACGTGTTTATTACTAAATTTACTAAAAATAGTTTAATTAGGATACTAATGATAATTCTGGCATCATAAAGTGTAAGTAAATACAGGGTGGCCAACCGAAAACGAAACAGAGCCATTTGCAGGAACCTCGTCAACATTTAAGAAAAACACTCAGACCCGTCGATTTTTTATTAAAGGGGTACACTCTTTTTCGGTATTTTTGACTTGACTACTTTCAACCCCAAGCAAAAGTAGAAATTACCCCAAAAAAATTTTAAAATTAGATTTTAAATGTGAAACTTATCTGCAAACAATCACGAACGGTAAATATGTCATTCATTCGAGTTAAGTACGCCAACCGGTATGGGCTGGCATTTGCGGTGACCGACTGGTGGTTCCTATTTTAGGCAATTAGACTGGTAAAATGTATTATTAATTACTGGAAGACGCTTTTGACCCTGCTCCACTGATATATTCCAAAATAACTCACAGTATGACGAAGATCATTTTTATTTTCAACAGGACGGTGCTCCCCCGCATTGTGCGGCGATTGTTCGTCAGTATTTAGACCAACATTTTCCACGGCATTGGATTGAGAGGAGAGGCAGCATTGAATGGGCTCCGCGATCGCCAAATTTATCGCCACTTGCGATTTCTTTTTGTGGGGACATCTAAAAAGTAAAATCTAAGAAACACAACCAGTATCTTTGGAAGATTTGCGTCAAAGAATCGTTGATGAGTGCCGTCGAAATACTCCGGAAGTTCTTCGGAATGTGCGTGAACGTACTAAGTAGTACTAAGCAAGCAACTAGAATAATTGGAATTTTATTATTATTATTTTTCAAAGTATTGGGAGAAAATCTAAAATTTAAAGACTAGTGTAAAGAGAATTGTGAGAGCTTTCAAAAGAAATTTTATTCGAACCTCAATGCAATTTAAAAATTTTGGGACAAATGTTTACCCTCGCTTGGGGTTAAAAGTAGTGGGGTTAGAAATACTGGCAAATCGACGGGTCTGAGCGTTTTTCTAAAATATTGACAAGGTTCCTGCACATGGTTGGCCTACCTGTATGTAAATATGCAAAACATTGTATGCGTAATGGAATTATTTAATTTTAATATCATACCAACCATATGGAAAGTAAACTAACCAATTAAAAATTGGCAATTTTTTCCGAACAACAATACATAACCAATTTTAGAGAATAAAAACTGCCACATTAAATATACATACATACATACATATAGTCACGCCTTTTTCCCGTGGGGGCAGGCAGAGACCACTTCCTTTCACTTCCGCTACGTTTCCTACACACATTTTTTGCTTCCTCTACTTTCATCAGTGCTCTCACGCATGCTCGTGGGTTGTTGGTACTCTTAACCTGGCCTTTTTTTAAAACAATGTTGATCTGATTGAGATAAGTTCGCCGAGGTCGGCCTCTACCGATTTGTCCATTTACACTCACCTTATAAATTTGTTTTGTCAATTTTCCTTCTTTCATCCTTTCTACGTGTCCAAACCATCCAAGTATACCTTTATTTATCTTTGTAACCACATCTTCTTTTACACCACAGCGTTCTCTTATCTCACTATTTTTTACTTAATCCAACCAAGTCACTCTGGCTATACTTCTTAAACTACTCATCTCCGCAGCATTAATCCTATTTTCATGCTTCTGCCAAACCCAACATAACCCAACTACCATACATAAGTGTAGGAACCAACACACCTCTATGCACAGTCAGACGTGCCTTTTTTGATACTCTTTGGCTGCTTACAAAGCTATGCAGTGCCCCATCCATTTGTTTTTCTGCCAACAACCTTCGCTCAATAACACTCTCATACTTTTTATCTCTCGTAAACTTTAGACCCAAGTACACAAATTTATTTATTTGTTTTACTCTTTCTCCCTTAATCGAAACTTCACAGTTTATCATGCTTTATTTTCTTTTAAAAACCATTACTTTTGTTTTGCTTACATTTATTTTCATCCCTTTGATTTTCAGGACATCATGCATACGATTAACCATCGCCCGCAACTACTCTTTAGATGACGCTATTATGACTTGATCATAGGCGTAAAGAAGGCATTTGACGATCAAATCATTCATTTTCAATCCATACGCACTTTTTTTTAAATTATTTAAACAATCGTCTATGTATAAGTTGAACAGCTATGGCAAAGCCACACTTCCCTGTCTTACACCTTTTTTGATGTTAAACCAGTCCGTGCAAGCTCAGTTTATCCTGACACAAGAAGTGGAATCCTCGTAAAGTAATTTCAGTGCTCGTATTAAAGTACCGCTCACCCCATACATAGACAATGTCGACCACAATTCACTTCTCACCACACTGTCATAGGCCTTTTCCATGTCTATAAAAGCGCAATAAACCCTCTGACTTCTAACTAACTAACTAACTTCCTACCAACAACTGTAAGGAAATATCATTTCCTTACAGTAAGGAAATGAATATTTCCTAACAGTTAGGAAATCTTGACTTTTTCTTTAAGAAATTTTGTCTGGAATTTAAAAATTTGCGGAAAAAATATTTTGTTTATAACATTTTAATAGCGTAGTTATTCGTTATATGTGGATATCCTTATTTTGACTACTGCTAACAATGCATATAATAAAATATGATGGACATGTTGGTATGTTAAAATATTACGGATGACAACACTATACAATAAGAGAAATGATGGTACCAAGTTAAGTGAAAGTAACAGTTGGGTAAATTTGATTTTAAATGAAAAAAAAGAGGAAAGTGAAAGAAGGCAACAAAAATAAATTTAATTTTGGTTGTTGATCCTTTGATGGGAAGGAATAGAATCTCTATTCAAGTTTAGTTGATTGATCAAGCAGTAGGTAAACATTGTTGGGAATTTCTTTGGAAATTTTTTTTTTACTGAAAATAGTCGCAAAAACGGTAGACCTATCGTGTGGGCCGCGGACCGCGAATATTAAAAGGTGGAGGGATTATAGAAAGGAGATGATTGTGGTTCTTATGGTGCCGTCTCTACACGGAGGTTGGCTATCATTATGGCTATTTTTACTTTCGACGCTGCGACTTTGAAAAACTTGAGGGATCCAAACCACTCTCTTAGATTCTTTAGCCAGGATATACGTCTTTTTGTGGACCCGCTTTTTGAAAAGTTGCAGGTCATAGTTTTCTGGAAAAACTGATTTTGAAAACCTGTTTTATTCCGTAGCAGCCCTGTAAAAGAAGGACTCTTGATGGAGATTGGTCCTTGAGGTGTCAATCTTAAGAGTAAATGGGTGAGACTGATCAGCGTGCCGAGTTCTTCGGCCGAATGTGGCCAGTGGTGGTATAAGAGTTTTTATTTCTCTGGAGCATCTGCCATGGAAATATCTGTAAGGTAATGTCTAGTCTGCAACTCTTCTTCTATATTCTAGTGGGCGAATGGTATCTGTGAGAGTTGAGCTGTTCAACCCACGATACTCTCAGCATTCGTCGCAGGGTCCACATCTCGAATGCCTCAAGTTTGTTAATAATTGCTGTTTTCAGCGTCCATGCCTCGACACCGTAAAAGAGAACGGACCAGACGTAGCACTTTACCATCCTATATATGAGACTGAGATTTAGGTTTTTATCTGTCAAAATCTTAAGAACGTTGTTCTTGCTTGCTCGAGTCTGCATTTTATTTCCTGATCTGGGTCCCATTTTTGGTTGATCATGCATCCCAAGTATTTAAATTGAGTGACTTTTTCCATGCTCTCTCCATTTATGGATATTGTGGTATTTGGAGTATCGTTTCTACTAATGGCCATACATTTGGTTTTACGGATTTTAATTTTCAGACCCAATCTTTGACTTTCTTTATTGACCTTATCTAGTAGAGTTTGTAGATCATTTGCACTATCCGCCAATATCACGGTATCATCCGCATATCGAATATTTTATGGGAATTCCGTTTACTTTAATGCCTATGGAACTGTCGGAGATTGACTCAGCGAATGCTCTTTCCATATACAAGTTAAACAACATCGGAGACAGGATGCACCCTTGGCGGACGCCCTTTTTTATTTCAAAATCCTCAGTTGTTCCTGCATTTTGAATTCGGATTTCCGCTTTTTGGTTCCAGTACAAATTACCTATAAGTCTGATATCCTTTCCATCCAGTCCCAATCTCCTAAGATATGATATGAGGAGATCGTGTTTTACATAGTTACAGTCAAATAAACGTCAAACCGCTTGTCGTGTTAAAGTCGCTCCGGAGAAAGTTAGTTATATTTCCGATAATACACACAATTTAATTGTCCCAAAAAGTAGAAGAGCTACAAGAACCAGACCCAACAAAAAATATAAAAACAACATTCAAATAAAAAAAAAGGAAGAGAAAGTAAGAACCGCTAGGGCTTCGAAATTATTCCCAGTAGAAGTTAAGCTGGCAAATAAATAAAAGAAAAAATATCAGAAAGCGTTCGAATAAAACGACTTGGTTGCCAGAGTCCAAAAGAGCATCTGACAGATAAGTGACTTAAATTATTTTAATTGATAAGTTTCATTTATTCCAATTTACTATTAAAAGGAAAACCACAAATCATTATATATTGACTATAACCAACACGATAGCGATAGGCGTCGCCACCTGTCATGTCATGCTTCATGTGAGGGCGAAATGTGGACTGCGGACAGTCACTTTGCTACTTTGAATGTGAGGGGAGGATTAAATGATAAAATTGATGAAATTTACACGATGATAGAAGAAAGACGGATTGATATTCTTTGTGTAAATGAAACCAAGCGGAAAGGATGTGAATCCACAACACATGGACCTTATACAGCCTACTGGTCAGGAGTTCCGGAAACCAGCAGAGGTTCTCAGGGCGTTAGTGTAATACTCTCTGCTAGAATGAATGAATGTGACTGACTTTCAATGTGTAAGCCCAAGACTCCTCTGGGTGAGGCTAAAGGTTGGTCTTACTTGTATCTTTTTGCTAGTGGTTTATGCCCCACAAGATGCGCAGTGGAAAGCTCAGAAAGAGAGGCGGGAGTTTTGGGATAGTGTGACAGATATTTTAAATGGGTGTAACCAGAATGAAAGAATTGTAATGTTGGGTGATTTTAATAGTAGGGTAGGAGTAGAGCGTGATGGATATGACAGTGTTCTGGGAATGTACGGTGACGTCAGAGTAAATGAAAACGGAGAAAATCTACTTGTAATATGTTTGGAGCGAAATCTTGTGGTAACAAATACAATGTTTAACCATAAAAGGATTCACTTGTACACAAGACAAGAAGGACACCATAGAAGTATAATTAATTTGTAATTGTGGATGAAAGATTGAAAAAGAAAGTAATGGACACTCGGGCATACCGCGGTGCAGGTATTGACACAGACCACTTCTTAGTAATGAGCCAAATAAGAGGTCTCTTTAAGCGGTGGCGCCATCGTGTGCAGGAATCAAGTAGTGTACTAGAGCGTATAAAAAATGAGAATTTGCAAGAAGAAGGTATAAAAGAGGAGTTCGTTAGTAAATTGACCGAGAAATTTGACAGTTTAGATGAAGCATGTGAGGTTGAAGAATTGTGGAAGCCATTCAAGAAAGGAACCGTGGATATTGCAATAGAAGTATGCGGTGTAAGTAAAAGAAGGAAAGGATGCAAGTTACAGAAAACGTGCGTAGAGGTTCAAAAAGCAGTGTCAGAAAAAAGAAAGCCTGGCTGAATTGGCTAGCTACAAAAGCCAATCAAAGAACGCAAAAGGCAACGATTGAGGATGTAAACAAGGCAAAGAATGAGTATACAAGGTTAAAAGGTGTGGCAAAAAATAAGGAGAGTGATAAAGATCAATTTGGTAGAAGGTTATCTGACGATTTCCAAAACAATATTAAACTCTTCTGGAAGTCCATAAGAACAGCCAGAGGTAAAAAAAACTACCTCGCAATTGGAAAGAATCAGAAACCAAGATGGTAATATGGTAAAAGGAGAGGAATGCGTATTAAAGAGATGGAAGGAATACTTTGAAAGTTTATTTAAGAAAGAGGATACACAAGTACAGGCCCAATTCGAAGACATGAGTGAAAGTTGCAATGAAAGTGAAATTAATACGACAAAAATTGTGGAAGCGTTGAACAGTATGAAATTGGGTAAAGCTGCTGGGTACGACAGGATAACAGTTGAAATGCTGAAGGCTGGACAAAACGTGGCAGCTAGTCTACTGGACCGCCTTTTTAACCTTTGTTGGAGAAGTGGTAGTGTACCAGACGACTGGTGCAAGGCCGTTATCGTGCCGCTTTACAAGGGAAAAGGTTCGCAGCAGGACTGTAAAAACTACCGAGGTATTAGTTTACTCAGCATAGTCGGCAAACTGTATGCAAAAATATTGATCAAAAGAGTAACGAATGAAACTGAGAAGATGATATGGGATGTACAAGCAGGATTTGGAAGAGGAAGGAGATGTGTGGATCAGGTCTTTTCCTTACGAGGTATAGTCGAAAAATTCTTGGCTAGAAGTCAGAAGGTCTATTGCGCTTTTATAGACTTGGAAAAGGCCTATGACAGAGTGGTGAGGAGTGAATTGTGGTCTACATTGTCTATGTATGGGGTGAGTGGTAGTTTAATACGAGCACTGAAATTACTTTACAAGGATTCCACTGCTTGTGTCAGGATAAACGGAGCTTGCACGGACTGGTTTAACATCGAAAAAGGTGTGAGACAGGGATGTGTGGCTTCGCCATATCTGTTTAACTTGTACATAGACAATTGTTTAAAAGATCTGAAAGAGAGTGCGTATGGATTAAAAATGAATGATTTGATCGTCAAATGCCTTCTTTACGCCGATGATCAAGTCATATTAGCGTTATCTGAAGAGGAGTTGCAGGCGATGGTTAATGTTATGCATGATTCCCTGAAAATCAAAGGGATGAAAATAAATGTAAGCAAAACGAAAGTAATGGTTTTTGAAAGAGAAGAAAGTATGACAAACTGTGGGGTTTCGATTGAGGGAGAAAGAGTGGAACAAGTTAATTAATTTGTGTACTTAGGTTCAAAATTTACTAGAGATGGAAAGTATGACAGTGTCATTGAGCGAAGGGTGTTGGCAGGAAAACAAATGAATGGGGCACTGCATAGCTTTATGAATAGCCCGAAAGTGTCAAAAAAGGCACGTCTGGCGGTGCATAAAAGTGTGTTGGTTCCTACACTTATGTATGGTAGTGAATGTTGGGTTTGGCAGAAGAAGCATGAAAATAGAATTAATGCTGCGGAGATGATTAGTCTGAGAAGTATAGCCGGAGTGACTCGGTTGGATAAAGTTAAGAATAGTGAGATAAGAAAACGCTGTGGTGTAAAAGAAGATGTGGTCACAAAGATAGATAAAGGAATGCTTAGATGGTTTGGACACGTAGAAAGGATAGATGAAGGAAGATTGACGAAACAAATTTATAAGGCGAGTGTGAATGGGCAAATCGTTAGAGGTCGACCTCGGAGAACATATTTCGATCAGATCAACATTGTTTTGAAGAAAGGCCAGGTAAAAAGTACCAACAACCGAAGAGCATGTATGAGAGCACTGATGAAAGTAGAGGAAGCAAAAGATGTGTGTACGAACCGTAGCAAGTGAAAGGAAGTGGTCTCTGCCTACCCCTATGGGAAAAAGGCGTGACTTTATGTATGTATGTTTTACATTCGCAATATAACTGGCCTAAATTTAGAGACAGCAACAAGAGAGGTTAACAGCAGGCAACGATGGCAACAAATTATTAGTCACGTCCTGGACAGACTAGATAATAACAGAAATTCACAACAACCACCACACATCATGTCAGATGTAATGGACTAAAAAGAAGATCCATTTTTAAACACCCGGTATCTCGAAAACTAGCAATATTTGTATAAGGCATGTTGGGAAAAATCATCATAATTTTAGGTCCAAAATCTACAACTCGGGGATTAGATATTTTTAATGAATTACCCATTATAATGCAAAAGAATTACGAATTTTTCCTGCTTACTTAAATCATGGATGAAAGTTGAATAAAAAATTAATGATAGCATCTCCAAACCAAAAGTTTTCAACAAAAACTGGTTTTAATGTATGCTAAAGTCGTATCTTATTACTGAAGTTATAAAGTTATAAACTCTACGTTTGAGCGAAAAGTTTTTCGTTTACAAGGAGAAAGTGCATTGGAAGTAAAACAGTTGTTCAAAACTTACTTTTAAAAGTTTTCATACAACACTGAATATTTATTTTTACTTTACCATTATCGGTTTTTACATTATTTGGCGTTTTTTAACACGCTTATATAAGTTTCACCTGTATTTTTTATGTATGTATGTATGTTTGTAACTGACTCTGGCCCCGATTTTGCTTTACTTTAAGCAATCAGATTTAATTTAAACCGTGCACACTTGCCAAAGACCAACAGCAATGAAATAATTCGATCAAAATATTCGATTATCCTTATTACTATCGCCAGGATTCATAAATGTCTTTGGGGATCCTTTTCATGAGAGTTAGAGAGATAGAACTAGTGCGTGAACTGCGCATGCGCGCAGAACAAATATTAACACAGTTCATCGCATTGGTGGTTCAGTGGTAAAATGCTCGCCTGATACGCGGGCGGCTCGGGTTTAATGCTTTCTTTTTGTGCTTTTACCATTTAATTTATAATTTTTTTGGTAAGTAAAACAAATCAAACTAAAAAGCGAAAAATAAATTACAGTTTAAAAAACTAAGAAACACGCTTTTGGAGTTAATCAAACTAAAAAGTAAAAAATAATCTTAACATAGGAATAAAATTACTGACCAGAAAATTAATGTCACTGTTCTAAAAGCGTGGGGTGCTGTATTATTATTAGGGACTTTTTTCACGCCAAAATTTTTAATCGCGTGCAAACGAGGGTGGTATATTGACCTTGAAATTGGAGCAACAAAATCAAACTAAACATTTTCCGAGAGCACCTAATTTATAGTATACTTCTACCAAAAGAAAATGCTGTATTCTTATTGGGGACTTTTTTCACGTCAAAATTTTTATTCGCGTACGAGCGGGGTGGTAAAGTGACCTTGAAATTGGAGCACGAAAATCAAACGATGCGTTTTTAAGAGCACCTAACCCATAGCATATTTGTACTGAGTAAAAATTCTGTATTATCATTGGGGACTATTATTACGTCAAAATTTTTATTCGCGAACGCGCGTGGGTGATATACCGACCTTGACATTGGAGCACCAAAATCAAGCAATACATTTTCCGAGAGCACCTAATTTTTAGCATATTTCTACTGAGAGGAAATGCTGTATTATTATTGGGGACTTTTTTCACGTCAAAATTTTTATTCGCGTACGAGCGAGGTGGTAAAGTGACCTTGAAATTGGAACACGAAAATCAAACGGTGCGTTTTTTGAAAGCACCTAACTCATAGCATATTTTTACTAAGTAAAGATTCTGTATTATTATTGGGGACTTTTTTCACGTCAAAATTTTTATTCGCGAACGCGCGGGGTTGGTATACCGGCCTTGACATTGGAGCACGAAAATCAAACGGTGCGTTTTTTGAAAGCACCTAACTCATAGCATATTTTTACTAATTAAAAATTCTGTATTATTATTGGGGACTTTTTTTACGTCAAAATTTTTATTCGCGAACGCGCGGGGTTGGTATACCGGCCTTGACATTGGAGCATCAAAATCAAGCAATACATTTTCCGAGAGCACCTAATTTATAGCATATTTCTACCAATTGATAAAACGGTTTTATCGTTGGGAAGATTTTTTATATTATAAGGGATGGTGCCCTCGACTTAGCGGTTGAGCTCAAAAATCCAATTATGTCTTATTAAAAAGCACCTAGTTTATTAAAAACAATGTACATTGGTAAATTTGGCTATTAAGAATAATTAAAAATGTGAAATTTTGATAAATTTTAAAAATTTGATTTTGCGATTTTCGGTCGGACTTCCGGTTCGATTCTTAAATAAATCGAAAGCACCTAATTTGGGTTCTTTCAGTTTTAAATTTTTATCGTTTTTGTAAAAGTTCTGATACCGTCACGTTACGAAAGCAGACGAATTTTCAAAATCGTCCCATACCCCTAAAAAACGAGCACGGAAATATTGAACTCAGCACCTAAATAAGGTACTTTAGGAACCCAAATCGGAGAATTTCGCCTGCTGCCGTCACGGGGGTAACAAATGCTTAACTATCAAACTCTCCAAAATTACTTACACAATTCATCTGATTTCGTATCCATCAAGAAAAAATTAGTGGTTTACGATCAAAATACAAAAGAAGACACTACAATCTACACTACAAATATGGTTGTTTAAAATTCAATTGGATACGTATTCATAGATTAAAATTTTTTGAACAAACAACAGTTATTCTTCTTGTATTAAGACCTCAGTGTTAATTGTTATCTCAACAGATCCCCAGCGAATTAGGCCAGGCAACATATTTAGTTAATTCGTCAAGTGTATTTCAACTATTATTGTAAATTTATTTTTATTATCAAATAGAACAATTTCGGAATGCGAATACAAAAATGAAGTTTTGATTTTGTAATGTGTACGTGATGCGTGTGAACTATAATTTTGATATGGTGTTTTTAATTAATAACGTTAAAAAAAATAATTTAATGAGCGTATAACGAGAAATCCATTAAAGTTAACATTGAACCACTCACCTTAGTGTTGCTTGTAGCGTAAATCTTAAAATGTTGATTAAAGACACAATAACGAGAGTTAGTTAAGTCTGTCTGTCGAGTAGTTTTGTAACTGGAACGAGGTTCTTTCCTCAAAAATTTATTTTAATAGATGTCACATTAGTTTTTATTCTTCTTCTTCAATTGCCTATTCACTACTATTGGATGTTGGCGATCGCATTTTCGTACGCTTTCCTGTCCATTGCAGTATGTACAAGGTCCCCCATAGTCCCGAGACCTGTCCTTTCTCTCAAATTTCTAAACCAGGACATCTGTTTTCTTACCACTTCACGATCAATTGGAGAAGTAGATATTTTGGGTTTCTACTTCTTCTTCTTCTTAAGGGGCCGTGACCGCTTGTCGATCGTAGGCTCTCATATTGCACAGCATATTAACAATCATAGTCTTATTTACAGCTGCGCGGACTAATTCACTGGGGTAGTTTTTCCAAACCACTGGCGTAGATTTTTAAGCCAGGAAGTAGTACGGCGGCCCACACTTCTTTTTCCCATGATTTTGCCTTGTATAACAAGGTGTGGTATGTTGTACTTTTCTGAGTGACGCATTATATGACCGAAGTATTCGAATTTACGTCGTTTAATTGTGTTCACGACTTCGTAACTTTTATTTAAGCGTTGCAATACCTTTTTGTTTGTTACTCTATCTACCCAACTCTATCCACACAATACGGCGACATACCCACATCTCGAATGCTTCTAGTCTCTTCAAAAGCGATTCGGTCAAGGTCCATGCCTCAACCCCGTAAAGCAATACTGGGAATATATAACAGCGAACCATTCTTATGCGAAGTTCCAAATTGAGATCATGACAGCGAAGTATTTTTCTAAATTTCATAAAATTTGTTCGTTTGTTTCTGATTAGATGTACATAATAAGCCGTTTTTTGCTTTTTTATATATGCCAAAAAATTTCTCTGTCTTTCCCCATTCTTCTCAAGATCTTCTCATTCGTAAGCCTATCAACCCATGGTACCTTCAGCATTCGGCAATAAGTCCACATTTTAAACGCTTTTAACTTTTTTTTTAATGAAAATAGTCGCAAAAAGGGTAGACCTAACGTGTGGGCCGCGGACGGCCCGCACTGCGACTATTAGAAGGAAAAGGGATTATGGAAATAAAATGATTGTGGACCCGCTTTTTGAAAAGTTGCAGGTCATAGTTCTCTGGAAAAACCGATTTTGGAAGCTTGTTCCATTCCGTAGCAGCCCTGTAAAAAAAGGATTCTTGATGGAGATCGGTCCTGGTAGTGTCAATCTTGAGAGTAAATGGGTGAGACTGATCAGCGTGCCGAGTTCTTAGGCCGAATGTGGCCAGTGGTGGTACAAGAGTTTATTTCTCTGGAGCATCTGCCATGGAAATATTGTTTGTTTAGGTTAGGTTATCGTTTGTTTATTGACAATGATTTTAGTGTCCACGTTGCGCTTTTATAGACTTGAAAAAGGCCTATGACAGAGTGGTGAGAAATGAATTGTGGTCGACATTGTCTATGTATGGGGTGAGCGGTACTTTAATACGATCACTAAAATCACTTTACGAGGATTTTAGTGCTTGTGTCAGGATAAACGGAGCTTACACGGACTGGTTTAACATCGAAAAAGGTGTGGGACAGGGATGTGTGGCTTCGCCATGGCTATTCATCTTATACATAGACGATTGTTTAAAGAGAGTGCGTATGGATTGAAAATGAATAATTTGATCGTAAAATGCCTTTTTTACGCCGATGATCAAGTTATATTGGCGTCATCTGAAGAGAAGTTGCAAATTTTATGAGAGATGGAGAGTATGACAGTGACATTGAGCGAAGGGTGTTGGCAGGAAAAAATAAATGGGGCACTGCATTGCTTTATGAAGAGCCAGAAAGTGTCAAAAAAGGTACGTTTAGCTCTGCATACAGGAGTTTTGGTTCCTACACGCTTTTGGAGTTAATCAAACTAAAAAGTAAAAAATAATTCTTAACAAAAGAATAAAATTACTGACGAGAAAATAAATGTTACTGTTCTAAAAGCGTGGGGTGCTTATTTTTTAAAGTTTATTAAAGTTAAATAAAAAATGAATAATAACCGCTGTTTATTTATGGCAGGACATAATTTATGTGATCCTAATACTGCACCCTAGGGGCGAAATGGACGACACATAATCAACAATCCGTAAATTGCTAGCCATATTTTTTAAAAAAAATCTAAAATTGGTATAGCTTAAAAGCATCATTCATAATATTTTTTTTAATACATTGATAAATGGTAAACGTTTTGTTTGCTTGTATAGCATTATATATTTTTTAAATAAAAAATCAAAATGGGGTGCGGTATGTGGAATCTTTACCCTAATGTTGTTTTTACTACTAACGGGCCTAAATATCGGATTCATAGTTCACATTTTATAATTGGTTATGAAAATTTTGTTGTTTAAATTTAAGATTAAGGATGTACAAAGTGCATATGCAAATGTTTGATAAAATTAACGATATGACTAAATCAATGTCAATTTTATTTATGTTTTGTCTAAATATTACACATAATTTAATAATACTTTATTGATACTTTTGAAGGATACAACAATGTTTTGGAGGTAAATAATATATTTGAGATAATAGTCGCTACGTAAAAATAAAATGACATTAAAACATTGTTTGATTTGAATGAGGACACAAATGAGTGAAATTATCACGTCATTGTTGTCATTGGGGTAATCTTTACTGAAATGTTTCATCTTCTTCGTTTATTTCAGTAGAATATATGTGCAGGTATGAAAAATTATTTGAGAAACATAAAAAATTTCACTAGAACTAGAAATACAGGATGTCGTAAGATGGGCTAGAACACGCAAGAGGTGCTGGAAAGACCATATGAAAAGGATGCCAGATGAAAGATGGGCAAAGTGGGACATGTCTCAAAAACCAAACTCGCGAAGACCGGTAGGCAGAACACCCAAGAGATGGTACGAAAGCAGGAGCTCAGCATCACAGGAAGAGCTCCAAAGGAGGCTAAACGCAACGGATTAAACAGGACCAGCTCCTATTATAAGAAGAAGAAGAAGCAGAAATTTTTAATGCAAAAGACTGACCTGAAAGGTAGTCAGTCGAACAGCACAAAATACAGGGTGTTTTTTTTGGAGTTCCAAATAAACGTTTTAGAGAAACTTGACATAAGTAAAATCTGAAATTTTGAGGTTTGAGGTTTTCTTATATGCCTAATTGATCTAAAATATTTATAGCTTCCAACTACTTCCGGTTATACCGGATATTGACTATAACTTGCTTATCTTAAATGGAACACTCTGTATATTATTACGTATTACGATAAAGCTACTTTTGAAGATTTTGAAGAGTGTTTTACGAGATATGACCATTTTTATCACGAAAAAGTGTCCGATTTGACACCTTGTATCATTACAATTAATGTAAATTTAAATATTTTTTTTGCATTTTGTTTTTATAGTATTGTGTATTTTTACTAAACTTGGTCATTTTGTTAATAAAATGATTATTATATTTATTGTAATTCTAATTTTACTTTTTATTTTACATTTGACTGGTTGACAGTTCCGCATATTCGGAATATTTACAAACAGTAATTGGTTTGAAAAACTCTACATAATAAAGAAAAACAATGGTTAGTTAAAATAATAACGAAATAAAGTATTAAATGAAATGAAAAATATGTCACATATTTTAAAATGGTTTGCAAAATTGCAAAACAATCTTAATTACATCCTACAGAATTGTTAAAATGTTGGTTTGTAAATGTCCTACTTTTACTATGTTTTAACAATATTACGAATTTTATATTAATGCAGCTTAGTAATGGCACATCACACAAAAATTTCATGTATAAATTTAGATTAAACTTTTAACTCAACATAGTCTGATGTACTTTTAAGAGCACTAATGAATAATCCACCGTTCTCTTTATTTTTTAATGGTACGAAGAGAAACGTGCATTTTCATTTGCTTTGACAACTTAAATAATTACTTTATGCTCAAAATGCGAATAATTTATAAGTTTTCTGAAAAATTTTAGTTAGAATCCATTTTGATGCACCTTCGAATAATAATGAAAAATCTAATCGATACCAGCGACATGGCTTTATGAAAGGAAGATCTACAACAACCAACCTACTTTTTCTGACAGAATTTATATCCGGATCAATCAACGCTAATTCACAAGTTGATGTCATCTATAATGACTTTTCTAAAGCTTTTGATCTACTATCAGTAATTTTATCCTTGTTACATACATACATATAGTCACGCCTTTTTTCCGTAGGGGTAGGCAGAGAGCACTTCCTTCAACTTCCGCTACGGTTCTTACACACATCTTTTGCTTACTCTACTTTCATCAGGGCTCTCATGCATGCTCGTCGGTTATTGGTACTCTCGACCTGGCCTTTCTTCAAAACACTGTCGATCTGATCAAGATATGTTCACCGAGATCGACCTCTACCGACTTGATCATTCACACCCGCACTCTCATATTTTATTGCATAAAATATTGAATAAAAATAACACCGAGTAACGTTATCTAAAAATTTTATACAATTTTATATTTTTACTTTTACTGTTTTTAGCATAATTTTTTAACATTGTTTTTGATTTTTGACAAACTTTTTCTTCTTTGCAGACTTAATAATAGTCCTATTTGCAACAGTAACTTATACAATTTTTAATTACAAACTACTAATTTTAACCAAAAAATCTTTTAAATACCTCTATTGTTATTTTGACTTCCTATGTTAAATATTGATTTTTGAAAATTAAATCCATATTTATTTTGCTTTATTATGACCAGCCAGAATAAAAATTGTAATTAACTGGTTTTTACCTAAAAACCTTTAGATATTTATTGCAATTTTAAAAAAGATGAGTAAGGAATTTGTAATGTAGAAGTCAAAAGGTCTATTACGCTTTTATAGACTTGGAAAAGGCCTATGACAAAGTGGTGAGAATTGTCGACATTGTCTATGTATGTGGTGAGCAGTAGTTAAATTCAAGCACAGAAATCACTTTACTTGGATTCCCCTGCTTGTGTCAGGATAAACGGAGCTTACACGGACTGGTTTAACATCGAAAAAGGTGTGGGACAGGGATGTGTGGCTTAGCCATGGCTAAGACAGTGCGTATGGATTGAAAATGAATGATTTGAGCGTCAAATGCCTTCTTTACGCCGATTATCATGTCATATTAGCGTCATCTGAAGAGGAGTTGCAGGCGATGGTTAATGTTATGCATGATGCCCCGAAAATAAAAGGGGTGAAATAAATGCAAGCAAAACGAAAGTAATGGTTTTTGAAAAAGAAGAAAGCATGACAAACTGTGAAGTTTCGATTAGGGGTAAAAGAGTGGAACAAGTAAATGAATTTGTGTACTTGGGTTCAAAGTTTACGAGAGATGGAAAGTATAACAGTGACATTGGGCGAAGGGTGTTGGCAGAAAAACAAATGAATCGGGCACTGTATAGCTTTATGAACAGCCAGAAAGAGTAAAAAAAAAGCACGTCTAGCTGTGCATAGAGGTGTGTTGGTCCTACACTTATGTATGGTAGTAAATGTTGGGTTTGGCAAAAAAAGCATAAAAATAGGAATAATGCTGCGGAGAAAAGTAGTCTGAGAAGTATAGCCGAAGTGACTCGGTTGGATAAATTATAAAAAAAGTGAGATAAGAGAACGCTGTGGTGTAAAAAAAGATGTGGTTACAAATATAGATAAAGGAATGCTTATATGGTTTGGAGACGTAGAAAGGATGAATGAAGAATAATTGACGAAACAAATTTATAAGGCGAGTGTGAATGGACAAGTCAGTAGAGGTCGACCTCGGCGAACATATCTCGATCGGATAAACATTGTTTTAAAGAAAGTCCAGGTCAAGAGTACCAACAACCGATGAGCATGTATAAGAGCACTAATAAAAGTAGAGGAAGCAAAAGATTTGTATACGAAACATAGCAGGTGAAAGAAAGTGGTCTCTGCCTACCCCTACGGAAAAAAGGCGTGACTATATGTATGTATGTATGAGATGGTCCGAATATAAAACTTAACTTTTTCTTCAGTAATAGGAAAATCAACACTTGGGTTCCTATTTCATTATTTAATATTTTATAAATTGTCACGTGCCTATTTTTTTCCCTTCTACAGTTCCATTATTAATTGGGTCTCTGATAGTTTTTGTATTCCTCAGGTACTCGTAAATAGTTTCGCTTACCGTATTTTGTTGTAATTTAAATATATCACTCGTTGTAAATAGTGTTGCATACCTTGTAGTGATAGGATTCAATTATTAATGGCTGTGACATTTTTGTTAATCGATGGAGATGGAGTGGGGGTTTTTGTTATTAGATTTTGCCTTGATTTTTGGCCTCGATTGTCGTGTGTTGTCAGCTATATTATTGTTTGGTTTGCATTTCTGTGTGGATGGGCTGGCTATCAACACGGACGAGTGCGATTATGAGTTTGGAAGATAGATTTGCGAAGATTGTTGGCTGACGCGTGTCATTTCTTGATATCCGGCCTGGGAGTCAGTAGTTTAGTCAGTCGTTTGGTGTCAGTCTTCGAAGTCGGGTGGTGGCGAGAGTTTTTGGAACGATTTGATATTAACCCGTGAGCAGAACCTCTACGGTTTTTTCTTTCATATCTGGCTGTATTTGGGCCATCTAAATTGAATTTTGAAGAAAAACCATTTAATTTTTAACTTGACCATTCTATCTTACCTTTGTTGTTGATATTTTGGATATTGGTGTCGAGTTAAAATATCCGCATGCGGGATCTGATGGAGGGAAGCCATTGTTAAGTAGCAGGTGCAGTTCCATAATCAAACCGGCTACAGGAGTAGGCCACAGGATTAGTGAATTCGTACACCCAAAGGTTACAAGTGATTTATTTTAGAATATTTAAACGACGTGATTTTTTTTTGACACCACGATTAAGTTTTGTTTTAATTTATTAATATGGTACACTGTTGAAAACTTTTTATTGCATTGGATAATATGCCAAGGCTGAACTTTGATTAAAGTAATATTCTCAATAGTTCTTTGTGTCCAAGTAAAAACGTTTTCTTCATACTTATTTGTAAATATCCTACAATATTGCTATTCTGAAGGACAGCCATCGTAAAAAGAAATATTTTTAAATAAGCTCGATTGTTTTAACAGTGTAAATCTTTATGTAAATGGAAAAAAAAAACGTGAGTAAATTAGCAGCCGTACGTGAACGTTGATGAAGTATTGTTAAAAAGTTGACTTGTATACGTTTTTTTGGTAACCTGATAAGGTTTGTTATTCTTACTTTTGTTTTAATTATTTTATGGAATCGTAAACTTTGGATTTTTGATTTATTGTTGTCTTATAAAGTTGTAAATTTTGAAGTTTCGATTTATTGTTGGCTGTTAATTTTGATTATATTTGTTATAATTTTGTTATTGAGCTGTGTATTTTAATTTATTGTGTGAGTAAAGTATTCAATATATTTTTGCTATAATTTTATTTATTTGGTTCACCATAATCTTAGTTGTTTATCGTGTGGCTCTGCTAGTGCCTATAAGACCTAGGGGTTTCCGGCTTGAACCGTCTAAGTCGGTGGCGCGGCTCACTTTTATATTTTTATTTTTTTTCTTCTACCCTTTACGGCTGAGCTCGGGCATAATTTGCCAGTAGAGAGACCGCTGGCAGAGTACTCTTTAGAGAACGAAAAAGACGTGGCAAAATAATAACGAAAACTTTTAACGCAATAAAAACCGTTGGGATTTTTAGGAACAAACTAAATTTAAAATACTAACACTTAAATAACAACACAAGTTGTTTTAAATGTGGTTTAATATGAGCTAGCATTTTATTAACGAAAGTTTACTTATTTTACAATTTATTTTACCCAACATATGCAAAATACTCCTGAAGAAGAAAAATTTAAAAACACATTTTTAAAATGGTTTAAAATTTCTCCATAACCTTTAAAAAAACACTCATAATTGTGCTAAAAAAACTGATATGTTATCTTTATTTACAAACGTAACTGCACAAGGTAAGTACACAAAAGTTAAAAAACTATGTTGAAAAATTACTTTTCACTCGTGGTGTCAAACAAAACGTTGCCAGGAGGATTTCCATTTAAAAAATTTTCCTTTTATTTTACCACCTTTGTACGATAAAAATACGCGTATCACTTTTCAAAGAGACTCGTTAGGTTACTGCTTGGAGAGTCCTTTAACAAAGAAATTTTTAAAAGCAGTTAATTTGATTTTCTTTCGTGAATGTTTCTTTGAAATAAAGAGTTCGACAAATTTGACTGGAATGCAGTTGGTTCAGTGTATTTAGTGTTGTAGTAATCGTGAGGGACATAAGTATTGTACTATTTAAGAGCTAGGTAAGAGTTTTAATAGGAAAAAATCAAGCTTTTACTAACAAAGAACTGAGGTTACTATTAACTGTCAATACATTCTTTGACAGATGATAATCGTAACAACTGTAGAGTTTTTCATTGTTGATATAAATGTTAATTCAGTTAAAGTTTGTTGGTGGTGTTTATTACCAAATAGCATTACTTTTGATTTCATCGGATTAATAACACTGGTCGGCACCAAAATAAGAGCAAAAATGTGTATATGTGAACTCGATACATATGGACACGGTAAATCCAAATACTTATGTAGTCATAATTTATCCGCCACGTCAAATTTGGATGCAGCAAGCATTTTTGGATTTCACTAAAATTCGTCATATTTCAATGCAGGCAACGGTATTGTATTTATCTCTGTATTAGAAAGAGACGGCAAGCTGTTGTTAACTACTAACTAACAAACATGCGCAAGCGCAGTAATTGTTTTGAATAAATAAGCGACGCCTGAGAGTAAACAAAAGAATTAGTTGCTTGTTTTCATTGAATTTTTGGTAAGTTAGATTTAAATATATAATTTTTATCGATCAAATAACCATTTTATACTATTTATTGAATATAAAACATAACAAAACCTTCAATTTTAATTGTTTTAGGTTCAAGACAATACCACGTTTATGTAAAAATTCACGAAACAATTTTTGTTATATTTGTGGTGATTTTGTAGTAGCCTTAAATCGCAGAAAATTGACACCTATAATAAAAAAGGCTTACCTATGTTATTTTGGTTGGAAATAGATAAAAGAGACAAAAGCTGGTTGCCAAAGATATGTAGCAAAAGATGTGCTATAGCTCTGACTGGTTGATTAAAAGGGAATAAAAAAACATTACGATTTAGTCGTCCTATGATCTGGAGGGAGCAACAAAATCACATAGCTGACTGCTATTTTTGTATGACAGATATCAAAGGATACAATCGATATCCGTCAGTACCATTAGCTTATGTAGTAAATATGAAGAAAAAAGGCTAAAAATTAAGAAGAGATGGTACAAGAACAGCTCATCGTATCAACAACTCGGATGCAACATGTCAATAAAAATGCATTTTTTGCATTCGCATTGAAAAAGATCAAGACATTGCGCACATGAAAAAAAGGTATAACGGCAAGTGGACCCCAGCAAATCTAGCAGATTTGCTGGCAGTCCGTGCAAGCTCCGTTTATCCTGACACAAGCAGTGGAATCCTTGTTAAGTGATTTTAGTGCTCGTATTAAACTACCGCTCACCTTATACATAGATAATGTCGACCAAAATTCACTCCTCACCACTCTGTCATAGACCCTTTTCAAGTCTATAAAAGCGCAATAGACCTTTTGACTTTAAGCCAAGAATTTTTCGACTATACCTCGTAATAAAAAGACCTGATCCATACAAATCCTTTTTTTTTTAAATCCTGCTTGTACATCCCATATCATCTTCTTAGTTTTATTCGTTACTCTTTTAATTTATATCTTTGCGTACAGTTTGCCGTCTACGCAAAGTAAACTAATAATTCAGACAATGCGCTGTTGCGTAATCAATAAATGCTTTTAAATTGTAATTTATAATGTACATTCTACATCATTCGGTTTAAAATTTAAATACATTCATAAATTTAAATAAGCAGCACAGTAAGCTTGTTATGTGTCATACAGACACATCCATAATTTAAACAAGACAGTAAACGTTCATCGTTTCGTCTCGTTTATAGTTGTAAAGATGGAAATGACAATGACAATTACAATAACTTGGATGTGGTTGTTAAACAAAAATTATATTAAACTTAAAAACCTAAATTTGTTAAAATTCAATTGGTCAAAATAAATCGGTTAAAGGATTTGATAAAAAATAAATTTAATAATGCCCAAAACAGGGTGAATCATTAAAATTTATTATTAGCTTAAGCACGCAAAAATTTGCTCGACGCGAGTTTGCTAAGATCTGATTTTGGGCACGCTCATCGAGTTCACGTATTTTCCAAGAAACGAATCGCGTGATAAAGACATATTATGGCTGGCTGGTATTAATTTTTGATGGAGTGAAAAATCCTGCTTTTCACGAACCATGTCATGACAAATTTTCACTTTTTCAACGGCACTTCTTAAAATTAATACTAACGGCGTTTGTTCACGTTTAGTTGAAAATTGTGCTGTGAAAAGGGACGAATATTTTTGCTTTATGCGCTAATTTTAATTAAATTTAACCTCTGGCTGTTTTTAAAAACGATACAATATTAAATGTTTACGTACAGAGACCAACTTTTTTCACTTGCTACGGTTCTAAATACGTCTTTCGCTTCTTCCACTTTTATCAGCGTTTTTATACATGCTCGTCGGTTGTTTGTAGTATTAACCTGGCCTTTCCTCAAAACAATTTTAATCTAATTGAGATACGTTCGCCTATGTCGACCTCTACCGACTTGACTATTCACATTTCACTTATAAATTTGTTTCTTTAAACTTCTTTCATCCATTCTCTCTACGTATTCATCAGTCACTTCCTTTAGAGTCACTCCAGCTATAGTACTCATCTTGATCTTACTTTCATGCTGCCCTTATCCACTCCTCCGGCAGCTGCGAAATGAAGATCCGCCGTCGTATGCATATATATATATATATATATATATATATATATATATATATATATATATATATATATATACCACCAAAAAATCACTGGTCCAAGCACTCGTGTTCTCCATTTTCTGGTACGCTTTCGAGACAATACCGTGGACGGCACATCGCACCTATGTGTCAGTGCTGAACGAGATTGTACCATCAAACCGTCTCAGCACGAATACTAAACTTCTTCGGACATATAACTCGTCATGACAACATTGAGAGACTGCTTGTCCAGGGCAAACCCAAAGCCATAAGAACTGCTGCTGACGGAAGATGGCGAGAGACTGTAAGAAGAGTTCTTAGTAATAACACCTAACATTAACTTGTGATCACTACACGTCGTTCTCGACGTTAGACTAAGAAGAAGAGAAAGTTTTCTTACTATTGTGATAGAACAGATTTCCAGTTGTTTAATTATATTTTTATCATGGATTTTAAAATTAAAAATTTCATATATCTAATAATAATTAAAGATTAATGTGTTGAAGTTTAAAATATGGTTATTAATGCAAAAGTATAGTTTATTACCTTATATCATTAAAATCTTTAGTTTAAAATGATGAAAACGGCTCCGACTTTCATTTCATTAAGTATTTTATTTTATTAATTTAATACTTCGAAGTCATTATTTATTAATTTAAATTGTCAAAAATAAAATATGCGTTTTGTTATTTTTTGCAAAATGATTATCTATAATTTTATATCATTCGATTTTATTATTAGAAATTTACGAGAAAATAATGTGTTTTCACTTCTATCGGCAGTATTTACAACTGCCAATTTTTTTTAGTAGGGTATTTACTATAAGACTTGTTATAGAAATAAAAAAAAAAGAAATCGATAATGTACTTATATACCGACAAAACAAAATAATTCACGTAAAGTAAACCAAGATGCTTGCAACTTTTACAAAATATCCTTATACCACTAGAAATAAGCAGGATTGAAAGATATGAGCACAAAAAAGTAATCGATTTTTAGTGGAGTTTTAAGCTTGTTCGAATTTAATACCAAAATGTTGGAAGAGTGCCAGGCAACCAATAAAATACAAAATTTACCGAAACTATATCCATTCATTTCAAAGACAATAAAAAATATTTTCAATACAAGAATGTGTAATTTTTTGAAAATTAATCTTATTTATGTGTTTAACTATTTTTTAATACTAATGGGGGAGTAACTTTATTAGTGTTAAAGCCCTCTGCTCTTCAACATCATTATGGACGAAGTAATAAACAAAGAACGTTTACTGAAAGGATACAGAATGGATAACCGTGAAATTACTGTTATATGCTATGCCGATGACGCAGTACTAGTTGCTGAAAATGAAGACAATTTGCAGCGACTATAACATCGAATTAACTGCACCGCCAAATCACTTAATATGGTAATATCGGCCCAGAAAACTAAATGCATGACGACATCAAAAACGCCATTAAGGTGCAAACTGGAAGTTGAAGGCAAAGTTATCCAACAGGAAATAAAAAATTAAGTATCTGGGCATAGAAATCTCAGGCTATGGTGATGTTGAGACGAAGGTAAGAGAACAGACAACGAAGGCAACAAGAATAGCAGGATGCCTGAATGACACAATATGGAGAAATAAAAACAATAAAACAGAAACCAAATCAAGAATTTACAAGGCAATAGTAAGACCAACTATGACATACACGTCAGAAACTCGACCAGACACAGCGAGAACTAAACAACTTCTAGAGACAACCGAAATGAGAGTACTTCGTAGAATAACCGAAAAGACGATCTTAAACAGAGAAAGAAGCGAGAATATAAGGACATGCAAGGTAGAAAACATCAATGAGTGAGTTCTCGGCAAAAAGAGGGAGTGGAATGAGCACATCAGTAGAATGGACAACGAAAGAATAGTCAGAACAGCACGCGATAAATCACCAATGGGTCGCAGGAGTTTAGGACGCCCCCGAAAACGATGGAGCGACAACTTAGCAGTGCAATAGGCAGAGGGACGATGAAAAGAAACAGGCGATCCGTCTAGATTAAAGAAGGAAGAAGAAAACCTTTTAATTAAAAGTTCAAACGCAAAATTTGTTGATGCCACGTATTTTGTATGTTGGTATGGTTCCATTTTTGAAATTGGTTTAAAAAAAATACCTAACTTTTAATTTTTGCGTCATGTGTTTAATAATAAAAAACTCTATGGTCCATTTGACACAGATACACTTTTTTTATACAATTCGTTAACTGCTACTTGGGTCATTACTTACTCAGACCTGCATTAGACTTTTGCTTCTTTTTGTTTGGCTCTACAACTTGCCCTCCATCCTTGACGGTCTTGTGCCTCTTATTCCCACTGTCTGATGCCCATCTTCCTAAAGTCTGCCGTTACAGCGTCCTTCCATCGGTTTCTGGGGCGTCCTACTGGTCTTCTGCCAACCGGTCTCTCCCAAAAAGCTATGTTTACAAGGCGCTGATCGTCGCTCCTTATTACATGACCTGCTCATCTAAGCATATTAGCCTTTATATGCCTAGTAAGGCTCTCTTTCCCAAACAGTTATTGGAGCTTATGATTATGTCGACGTCTCCATTCTTGCGTGTTAGCATCATTACATGAACCGTAAATGGCTCGCCAGATCTTACGTTCCCATACCAGCAGTATTTCTTCTGTGAATGGTGTTAATGTTTTCACTAGTATAATAGCTAATATTTTGTACGTAACATTTATCAGTGAGATACTAAGACTATTAGAATTTGTATACAGTGTGGTTAATCTTCTTCTTGTTTATAAACCATGTCCTCCCAGAGCTTTGGTTACCAACACAGCTACTTAAAATTTTGTAAACCGCCATCCTGAAGAGTGTACTTGAGTTTACGCCACACCAATCGCGTAAATTCTTCAGCCATGATGTTTTGCGGTTACCTGGATCAAGCTTGCTAGCAATTTTACCCTGCATGATGTTCTGCAGTAGTCATTATTTCGCGCCCCTCATTACATGACCAAGTATTTTAATTTTCTCCGTTTGATAACTTAGGATTTTAGTGTTTATATTTAGATATTTAAGTATATCCAAGTTTCGGTCTTTATCCATTTATGATACTTTCAGGATTCTCCTATAACACCACAGCTCAAACGCCTCCAGTCGCCTCATTTCATCTGTAGTCTCACACCTCTGACTGACAGAACTTTGGTTTTCTTGATATTGTTACAAATCCGGTCCTGTCGGCAACCGAGCAATCGACCACGGCTAGGGGCCGTATCGGCGACCGCCTTTGTCGGCCGCTGACGGGGTCTGGCAAGGTCGAGCAAACTCTCGAAGCCGCGTCACAAAGGGTGGAGAAACAGGTGGAATGATCTAGAATTGTTATATAGAAGTATAAAAAAACAGCGGTCATAACAAGGGACAGTATTGGTTTTAAAAGTGTTTATGAATTAAGAAATGTAAGTAGTTATAAAAGTTGTATATCTTAGTGAATATCCAAGTGATTAATAAAAGTAAAATTTATTGTATTAGAATAAACATTGTTTTGTTACTGTATTGAGAGTTTTAATCGCCGAACCCACGAAAAAACTAAAAGTCTTAACAATATTAAGATCGAGACCTGCTACTACACATTTGGTAGTGACCCTATCAAGCAAGTACTGTAAATCCTCTTCATTGAAGGCCAGAAGTACCGTGTAATCCGCTATTCGCAAATTGTTTATGACTTTGCCATTTACTATAATGCCCTCCATTTCTTCAGAGATTGCCTTCCTAAATATTCTTTCCGAGTAGACATTAAATATTAATGGCGATAAAATACATCCTTGTCTGACACCTCTCATAATGTTGACTGATTCTGAGTTGGTATTATCTATTCTCACTACTGCGGTATGATTCCAGTATAAATTTGCGATTATGCGAACATCATTTCTATCCAATCCAATATCTTTTACGACTTCCCCAAGCACATCATGCTTGACTCGATCAAATGCCTTCGAAAATCTATGAAACAAGCACACAAGTCAACCGACATATCTCGACATCACTGAGCAAGCACGTTCAGCCCGAATAAAGCCTCCTTGGAACGAACCCGTTGCGAAACTCGAACTGCGACTCACCAAGGTACTCTTCACATATTTAAGATATATGCGCCCTTTAAAAAGATTGTAAGTAGGTGACTCATTAAGCTGATGGTCCTGTAATTACCGCATGTGGTTATACAATGTGGTTATTTAAGTGTGCGACATGGGAATATTTAAAATTAATTGCATCCATATAAGTGCACTTTTAGTGCCACCGGCTCCCGGTCTATAATGCACCTAAATCTCAAAAGCAAAAATAAAATAATTTTAGACCTGTTTTACAATAAACAATCATTACGAGACGAACAAGCTAAGTAGATTGAACTTTGACAGCTACTTATTTATATTAAGAATACGATGAACATGAATATCTGGATTACGGATAGTCTTGCTAATTTCTAGGTTCACTAAATGGGGTGTTAATGTACGACCCTTTTAAATTAAACCTACACATCGTTAGCAATTCTGACCGCTACTCTAAATTATTCTCGTGTCGTCACGCTGCAACGAACACGTGTATTGCAGTTTGCCTAAATTAGAACGGTGAAAATTACCAACAAATTAATATGCTTGAGGTGCATAATTATGCTGTAAACTTCAATGCGCCAGTTTGCAAATTAAACTGTGGTTTAAAGCTCTAAACGCGTCGTCGTATATTAAACCCGTTAAAATAAAGTCAGCAGAAAAAATACCAGTCGTATACCTTTTATTTCATCACAGTGACGCATACATTTGCTATTGGCTAAATTGAGTAATATAAAAAAAATACAGGAACAGGTCGATTTTCGATTTTAATTAACTATTTTCTGAAAGATTAACCTTCTATACAGGGTAAATAATATTGGAGTTATTGAGGATTTCCTTGCTGAGCTGATTCCAAAAATGTATCACAATTTGATTCAAATTGGTACAGGGTGAAAAAAAACGCAAAAGATGTTTGTTATTTTAAAGGTTTAAAAGTACGTATTTCTTGCCATTTTTTTTTTAATTTGACATTAAAAACTGTGTGAATATTTACAATTGCGGCTTTTGCAAAAACTGGCTCCAAATTTTTTTGACATTTTTTTTATTAATAATCAATAGTGTCACAAGTAATATTAAGGAGGCTCATGGCTTTGGACCACTAAAAAAAATTAAAAACTACCCTTAAAGTTACTTTTTTAAAAATATCTCAAAAACGTAAATAGATACGAAAAAAAAATCTTTAGCAAAAAATGTAGATATTAAAATTTCCTATAAAATTGGTCAAAATCACTTTTGGCATATTTGCAATAGAAACCGAGATATTTGCAATAAACCAGGTGAATTTGTCAAATCCCGTCTCCACCTTGAAAGTGCTGCAAATTTTTTTCTATCGTTCTTTACCACTAGTATGTAGTATCCCAAGTAACATTAAGGAGGCACATGGCTTTGGACCCCTAAAAAAAATTAGGTTCGTTCTTTACCAGGTAATGTTGGTGTTAGGTTAGGACGTTAGGTTAGGTTAGATGTGTGAGAACAGTAGCAAGTGGAAAAAAGTGGTCTCTGCCTACCCCTATGGGAAAAAGCCGTGACTTTATGTATGTATGTATGTATATATATACTATCCAATATTGTCTGCTATTCTTATGTTTTTTTAGTCCTGTTCATTATTTTTGTTTTTGATAAATTCATTTTTAGTCCGATGTTATTTGCAGCTTCATTTAGTTGTTCTAGCATGTTCTTAAGCTCCTGTATATCTGAACTAATAAGCACCATGTCATCGGCAAAGCGTAAATGGTTTAAATAGGTACTATTAACATTTACACCTTTATTTTCCCACGTTAGTATTTTAAAAACGTCTTTCGAGGCCAACGTAAAAGTTTTGGGGATATAGGATCACCCTGGCTAACTCTCCTGTTAATTGAATTTTTTTCTTTTCTCAGGTCTTCCGTAATTCTTACAGAAGCGCTACTTTTCGTGTAAAATTATGGAAATTTCTCACAATACTCTCAATTAATTGTTTAGTTTCACAAATTTATTTTTATACATATCTTTAGCATACCTAGAACATTTTTTATACTGAGTAGGTTGATTATTTGAAATACTTTATTATTAATAATAATAATACTTGGAGGGTTGCTAGAACATTATACACCTCTATTATGCTCTGTATCATCAATATATATTATAGTAAAAAAAAACTGATAAGGAGAACAATACTTTCTTTTACTTTAGAAAATAAGAAATGAAATATAGCAGTTTAAAAGCTTTGTTGTGTGCTTTAGTGTAAATACTTATTAGTTAACTATTATTGACCTCTAAATAAACTGGTGGTAGGTTCGGATAGGTAAGGTATTATGTGAGTGGGGCGTGGTTGCCCTTCCACTGCGACCTTTGATAGTTCTATTGTGGCTCACCCCTAGAGGTTACAATTCACCACACAATCCAGCCCTTCTCACGAAGTTTGTGGTTATATAGGGTCAAATTTTTTTGAAATCGGTGGGTTCTAGGTTGGTGTAACCAAATATGTTGAACCTTATTCTTTCCAGGCCGGGACATGAACATAGTATGTGTTCAGCAGTTTCGTCTTCCACGCAGCAAAACTGACAGTCCGTTTGTTGGTTCAGACCTATCCTTCCGAGGTGGTATCGACAGTTTCCTGTAAGCAGTCATTTTGCAGGTCCTTTCTGCTTAGTTGTGTTTCTTGAGGGTTTAGGTAAAAACGCTTTCGAGTGAGTCAACCCTGGTATTTCGGACCAGTACGTGGGTATTTTCCTCTTCGCTCAGTCCGAAATAATTGTTTTGGCGGCACTTGTGGTGACCCCAAAAACCGGTTTTGGTCCATTGAACGCAGATTCGGCCTCCTGTTTTTCGTTTCCTTTCACCCCCTGGTGCCAAGGTACCCACAGTAGGGTCACACTGTTGTTCGCACCAAGGTACTCTAGGGATTCGATGCAATTTCATACAAGTTTAGAGTTTATCTTGTTGGAGCTCAGTGCTTTTAAAGCTGTCTGATATTATACTTATGTTTTTTTTTGCTGGAGGTCTGTTGGTCAGCTCTTTTGCACACAATTCGATAGCAAAGACTTCAGTCTGGAAAATTGGTGGTAAACATTGTTATTTTACTGGAAAAAAAACGTCAAATATGATAAGTTTTTAATTTTGTGATGCATATTGCTTTCGGCGACATTAAAACGCCCCATATCTAGGCAAATGATTTATAATCGCGGGCGACAGAAATGATTATGGTAATTCTTTGTTCTTTTGGATTAGACGTCCAAATTTAAAGTTAAATTTAGAAAGTTTTATAGTTTTGAAAAGATAGTAAAAAAAGTATAAAGAATTTATCGAATAGAAAGATAAGAATAAATTGTATAGTTAGGTTTTGTACTAAGTGTGTTAAATTATCGGACCCAAGAATCAATATCGTAACAATATTAAAGCCACTTCACTCAGTACGGAGTTAATTAGCAGCCAATGAGTTTGATAGTGCGTCAAATTGGTTCTGCTTAACGACGGCAAATTCTCTGGAATCTAGGGACTTTACCGATGCCCAATCAACTATCAAATGTCGTTTGTGCAATTAATTCTTTGACTTTTATTTTAATTAACTTGGGTCTGAATACAAATCCTTCTCAATATATTATAAAATATCTTTAATATTAAACAAATATATAATTTGGTCGGTATACTACTACATAAATAATAATAATAGCTATTTAGCTGGTTGATCCAAGGATGTCTTAACTTAAACCAGGGAGTCCATTGGAAATGCGATAGCGGCCATAACAGGACACTGGGCAGGCGGATCCCATGCACGGCACATGGGAATTGCAGACCTACGACACGACTTCTGTAGAAGCTGTCACGATAAGGAAGAGGAGGAAACAATGGTACATCTTCTCTGCCACTGCTCTGCTCTAGGCAGAAAAAGGCTTAATATACTAGGGCAACCGGACTTTGATGATTTAACTAATCTCAGCTCAGAAAGCATCAAGGACCTTAAACTTTTTATTAAAAGTTCCAACTGGTTCTCACGGTAGAGGGGGAAGGCACTGTCGTCCATCTCGCTATCACAACGGGCCAAAAGGCAAAAGTGGGTTTCATCCGAACCACCGTTTTAACCTAACATAACCTAGCTGGTTGATTTTCCTAATAATACGCAATTTAATTCAGTAATTCAAAGAACTATCACCAAAAATTTAATGAATTCTGCTAAGCTCCAAAAAGAACCTTAGATAAAGTAAATTTGGAGCTTTAATAGTTTTTAATTTTTAATAAAACTCAGCTTCATCGAAATGATTTACATAATTTGTGTATACATAAATAATGTCAACAAACAGCAGTAATTTTTTTTAACCACTATTAAGTAATAAAATTTTCATTTATATTATTTCGTAGGCGTATAAAATCCAGTCCAGATTATGGTTTATGATCCATAATTAATACAAGTTTAATTCATAACATGATGATGTGCAGACACTTGTTAACCTTCACAAAAAATATTATGATGTGCCAGGATTACACTCGAACACATAAAAGCTTTCAATATAATTTATTTTTATAATTTGAACGAACTATATTTAAAAATTAATTAACACAAAATCCAATGCTCGTCATTAATGACGTTTTAAAGCAGTGATACCTTCTATTAAAATGTTTAGTTTGGCCAACGTCCATCAGCATGTGCGAATTTTCGTGAAATAAATTATTTACACTACTTGAAACACATCGTTTGGAAACAGTTTATGCTTTTGTAATTTTTATTAACCAGAAAGATAAAATAACAATGAAACCTGTAAATATTAGTACCAACAAAACCGTTAAAACACGATATTTATCCACAAAAGCAGAAGAATTTCTCTCTTTCCTTTGTCCTTTGCCTTCAACTACTAATCTTTCCATACCTTTCCTTCGCCTAGTTATATGTCCAAAATATCTTAAAATGCTTTAGGTAAGTCTAGTGGTGATGTTGAGTTCCGTTAATATTGAGATGTTTGTGCGGTGTGCTGTCCAGGGTATGCGCATCATTCTGCGATACACCCACATTTCAAAAGCCATTATACGTTGTTAATCAGACTTTTTGATGGTCCAAGTTGCTGCCGCGTAAGTGGCGATGGATCCAGACGAAGAAATCAAGGCTAGAATAGAAATAGCTAGAAGAGCATTTCTAAATCTCAAGCCGCTACTCTGTGCCAAGCAACTTAACATTCATCTGCGGGAAAGGTTTACCATGTGTTATGTATGGTCTATTCTGTTGTACTCTTGCGAAACATGGACGCTCCACCAAAAAATTATTGACCGCATTGCTGCATTCGAGATGTGGCTGTACAGACGGATGCTTAAAATTCCGTGGACAAGCCGAACTACCAACGAGAATGTACTCATCAGAATAGGGCACGATAGAGAGCTCTTAACTACCATCAAGCGCCGCAAACTGGAATACTTGGGACATGTGATGCGTGGACCACGTTATAGTCTGCTTCGGCTTATTCTGAATGGCAAGATCGAGGGAAAAAAATGGATAGGCCGCAAAAAGCTATCCTGGCTTCGAAATCTCCGACAATGGACAGGTTTAACTGCTGAGGAACTTCTCCACGCAGCTCAAGATAGAGATAGATACAAAGAAGTAGTCAATATGGGAGTCGTCAACGCTTGAGAAAGCAAGACACTGTAAGAAAAAGAGAAGTGGCGATAGGAAAGACAAGTGATCGTACCAGGCGTAGTTTGGTGATCTTAGTTATGTCATTATTTTTCCAGATTTTGGTAAGCTTGGCCGTTGCTAATCTGGCCATTAGCGAAGGTTGCTGATTTTTTGCCCACCGACTGTTATTCCTCCTTGCCATTCATCGAAGACAGTGCGCATAATGTGTTCGCTGTATATATTGAACAATATAGGGGAAACAATACATCCCTGACGGACGCCGGCCTTTGGTTTGAAGGTATCGGAGTATGTGTTGTTGACATACAGTTGTCTAAATAGCTGTATTAGATGCTCTGGGGTACTCATTTCTTTTAGTATGTGCCACATTTTATTTCACTTTCCATTATCGAAAGCGTTTAAGTTGTCCACGAAGCATAAATATGTTTCCATATTAAATTCTCTGGATTTCTCTATTATTTGACTAAGGATAAGAACATGTTCTCGTGCGCCTCTTCCACGGACAAATCCGCATTATTCTTGGGGGATCTGTGGTAAGAGTATCGATTTTAATCTCTCGTTAATGAGAGTAAGAAGAACTTTACTTTCGTGGGAAATTAGAGCTATTGTACGGTAATTATTGCAGTATGTTGGTGATCCTTTTTTATAAATAGGAATCAAAGTAAGCTTGCACCAGTCATATGGCCATTTTCCTGTGTTTCAGATTTAATTACATATCCTGAACAATATTTTAATCCCCATTTCTCCAATTTCTTTGAGTGCTTCCGCCGTTATTCCGTCTTTACCTTGAGATTTTTCAGTTTTTAATTTCTTTGGTCATCCAATGTATTTTTTTATTTGTTCTTTCTTTGGGGTTTGTAGTGTTTATTGCTGGTCCTTGCACTTCTCTTCTTCTTTGTTTTCTCTCTTTTCGTCGTGATTATGGTTTACACTTTTGCTGTCGCTCTTCGTACAATATCCCGCGATCTTTCCCTTTCTCCGTTTATCCTGGCACAAGCAGTGGAATCCTTGTAAAGTGATTTCAGTGCTCGTATTAAATTACCGCCCACAACAATGCACTCCTTACCATAGGCCTTTTCAAAGTCTATAAGTCCTTGATTCGGAACCATAAAGTAGTAATGGGAATACCAGTGTTTTAATTATTTGCTTTTTAGTATTTAGAGTTATTCATCCATGTTCTTTGAAGTTCTCTTACGGTTCGTCTGGCCATTTTATATCTTCTGTTTATTTCTTTTGTGCAGGCACCATCGTTTATAATGAGTGCTTCTAGGTATATATATATATATATATATATATATATATATATATATATATATATATATATATATATTGGCTGACGAACTCGTATCCATCTATATGTGTTATGTTTAAATTATTGTTGTTGCCTCGGTCTATAACCATGATTTTTGTTTTGCTCATGTTGATTTCCAGGTATAGCTCTCACTTTCTGTTTTTAATTTCTGTACCAGGCCTGTAGGTTCTTCTGCAGTTGATGCTAGCAGGACAGTTTCGTCGGCATATCGCAGATTGTTTATGGGTGTTCCTCCTATAACTATACCTCCATTCCAGTTTTCTAGCACTCTCCTTATTATGTATTTTGTGTATATATTGAGGAGGATTGGTGAAAGTATACATCCTTGTTTTGCTCATTTCTTAATGTTGCATGGATTTAAGAGGTGTTTATCTATTTGTACTCTTGCCTTACTATTTTCGTATAGTCGTTGTAACAATGAGTTTAGATGATGAGGGACTCTCTTACACTTATAAATAATAGTAAATGTTGGGTTTGGTAGAAGAAACATGAAAGTAAAATCGATGTTGCAGGAGTAAGTAGTCTGAGAAGTATAGCCGAATTGATTGATAGATAAAGTGAGGAATAGTGTAACAAATATAGATAATGACATATAAAGAGGATGGATGAAAGAATTTTATTTTATTATTATTTTATTTATTTTCCAAACCTGTTGCAACAAAGGAAGATATTATAAGATAAGATAAGATAAATTAATACAAAATACCTAGTCAACGTTTTTAATGATATCCACAATTAATAATCCTTTCATGCTATTGGTTACTTTTCAAAATTAATAACTCATAAAAAAATAATAAAATATCACCTTAATAATGATAATTATGGCCTACCCTTTACTAATGTAAGAATAATTAAGTGTTGTTATGTTTTAACTAAGATAATGAAATATCTCAAAAGTGGTTGAATTTAGGTATGGGAAAAACTGATACCAAACGAATTGGTTTAATAAAATACAGCGGAAATTATAAAAAAATATAGGGTCTTCTTTTTAAAAAAAGCAACTTATAAATGATTTAAATTGTGCATATTGTCGGCTAAGTTTAAAACACCCCGTATAAAATATCAATGAGTTGGACAAATGGAGTTAACGAGCAAGCGCTTATTGTTTACTGGTTACAATTTCACGTCACTAGCTTCGTTATTAATGGAGATATCGTTATTCAATGTGGACAAGGAATTTTTTTAAATTTTGAAAAAAATCGAAATATCTCGGAAATACTTAATTTTTGGTAGAGGATATTATGCACAAATTTTATCTAAAATATCATGTAGAATTTGTAAATAAAATAAAAAATATAATGTTTTATTTAAAATAACAAAGTTGACGTCTACTTCTAGTATAATCGGAAGTGCCACATTTAGGACATTATATTTGAACTCAGCGTCATCCAAAACCTACAGTTTCATTATTTCAGATTTTTAACATAATTGTATCCGCCATTACCTTTAATCAAAACTTTTCGCGCCACACCCTGCATGTACGAATGTATGTATAACTTCAAAAACAAGAAAGATTACCTTTTTTATCATACCAGTCAGTGTTTTTGGATTTTAATGAGCCAAAACTAAAATTTTAGTAAAAAAATCTCCGAAACAAGTTGGTTTGAAAAAATTAAAGTATAAAATTATCCCTTTTGAAGCGTTAAAACGTAAAAGTAATGCACAAAGTAAAAATAAGTCTAAAAAAAGTTCTCAGCATTAAATAATATTGCTTGAAACAAAAAATTCCAAAGCCCAAATTTCGTAAAGTTATAACTGCTACATAATTATAATAAAAACAAATAAAGTTGCCTTTAAAAATATTTCTTTATCGCAAGCAAAGTTAATGTAAACATTTTCAGAAGTTTTTTTTTTATTGCGCCTTCCAGATTTTTTTAAAATAAAAAAATTATCTCGGCTTCCAACGATCGTAAGAACTCATTTTTTTAAATGCATAAAATGATGTCAGGAATCTATTTTCATGAAAGTCATTTCTATAAAAACAAAATTAAGAAATTTATTTTAAAAAAACACGTAAAAAAATATTGCAATTTTTTTAGTCATTCTTTTGACCCTAAAAATTAAAAAGATCGATATACTTTTTTAATAATATGAAAGTACAACTCTTACAGAAAAAAAATAAGCCCTAAATCGTTACTGTAGCATCATCTCCCGAGCAGAACTAGATAAATTAAGAGAGCATCTTTTTGGAGAAAACTTTATATATCTTGAAAAATAATTAATTTTTCAAAAAAATACTTTTTTGGCTTGCCATAGGCTACACTTAACAGTAAGTAACAAGTTTGAATACGTTACAGTTAACGAGTTATAGAAAACCCGATTTTTCACGGTAATCAGGAACGAGTCGCACGAAATAGAAACTCACCCTGAATTTTAATTTCCTATACGATCATATTTTATTTTTTGGATATTAATTTTTGCACATATAACATTGGGCCGCTTCCTAGTTT
The DNA here is from genome assembly GCA_950111635.1 of Agelastica alni. Lineage (NCBI taxonomy): Eukaryota > Metazoa > Arthropoda > Insecta > Coleoptera > Chrysomelidae > Agelastica > Agelastica alni. The sequence goes on from OX467717.1 coordinate 6,958,698, forward strand.
CTTTGACTAATACGCCTGTAGTTAAACAGGGTGCGCGCGCAGGATTGTATATGGAGTAGTGTGGAGGAGGTGAAGCAGAAGAGGGAAAAAAACGGAATGGGAGCGGAGAAGAAACAGCACGCATTCTCGTAAGATTTTAAAGTGATGACGTCACGTTTTTGCCGATTCACTCTCTGTATTTTTTTCGAGTCTCTTCAAAAATTTGTTAAGATTAATTTTAGCATGTTTTATGTATATCCATAATTATGTTGCGTTTTAGATTTTGAAATTAAACAAGAAATAATATTACATACCATGCTGAAGAGCGGCCATGAGATTGATTACACTCCTTGGTCATTTATCGATTCTTCCAAAAAAATTAGAAAATCCTAGTTTTAAGATTTTCCAGCTTCTCTAGACAAAATTTTGATGTAAGAAACGATTTCGACGAATGCCTGAAAAAAAAAGAATCATTAACTTTCTATTACGCATAAGATAAATTAAAAAAGTTACAAAAAAAGTAGATTTTTAGGGAGAGTTAACTCTGCCAAGGAAGAGTCAACTCTTACTTCTTCTTCTTCTTCTTCCAGTGCCTGACCGTTACCAGACGTTGGCGATCATTCTGGCAATAATTATTTTATTAACTGCGGCCCTAAATAGACCCGTGGTGGAGGTTGCAAACCAAGTTCTCAGGTTTTTAAGTCACGAGATCCTTCTTCTGCCTGGTCCCCTCTTTCCAAGCACCTTTCTCTGTAGGATAAGCTGCAACAGACTGTATCTTTCGCTGTTTCTCGTGATGTGTCCCAAGTATTCCAATTTCCGACTTTTGACTGTACTCATGATCTCCATTTCCTTGTTTAAAATGTCGAGTACTCTTTTGTTTGTAACATGGGCTGTCCAAGGGATTCTTAGTATACGTCGATACAGCCACATCTCAAATGCGTCCAACCTTTTACTGGCTGCAACTGTTACATTCCATGTCTCAACTTCATATAGGAGCACAGGAAACATACAGCATCGGAAAAGTCGTACTTTATTTGTTAAGTTCAGAAAGTGGCATTTAAACAATTTCGACATTTTAAGGAATGCAGCACGAGCCCTTTATATTCGACAACGTATTTCGAGAGAATGATCCCAACTCTCATTGATTTTAGTTCCCAAATATGTTGTAGTCTCTACCTTTTCAATAACTTTATTATTTATAATAAGCTGCCTGGGCGGTGGTGGATTTTTGCTTATCACTTAAAGTATTAATCAAAGTTGATTAAGAATAAACAAATCAACTTTTCCTAGAAAGAGTTAACTATGCCTGCTGTATTTAGTAAAAGTTGATTATGCGATGTTGCTCTCCACATGCAACTGCGCACGCACGTCTTGGTTTTGAATCTTTTAGCTCCATTTCTTGATTGTTTTTTTCATTGATTAGTCGTCTATTTGTTATAGTTTTCAACAGTTACGAAGGATTCAGTGTGTGTTTGATTAATTAGTTTTAGTGAGGTTTTACATCTTAATAATTAGTTTAAGTGTGTTATAATTATGTCAGGCTCCAAGAAACAACTGTTTCGTGAAAAAGTTAAGCTAGAACGCTCGACTTTCAAGGTAAATTTACTTACATTAACCAAAATGAAATACGATCTTTCTCCTGATTTAATCCTCGTAAGAGTGTAGTGACGTAATGTCGCGACTCTTTGAACGAGCTTCTTTCAGGACTCCCTATCTTGGGCATGATGAACGGCTTCGTGCATATTTTGCCCGGTTAAAGTTTCGAGTTGGTCCACCCATCGTGACGGTGAGCCTAGATTTTTCCTTTGATAATTAATATTTGCATTCCTTCTGCTCTCCTTGCAATGCGTCCAAAATATTTAAGGTACTGTTGACTGACAATGGTCGACAATCTTGTTTGTATGTCTTAGAATCGATTTATTGGTGCGGCGAGCAGTCCATGGTATTTGATGAAGCCGTCTATAGCACCACATTTCCAATGAATCCATTATCTGTCGATCTGCTATTTTTATTGTCCAAGTCTCTGCTGCATATGTCGCGATAGGAAAAACGACTGATTGGACCCGAAATATTGCAGTTTCCTCCTTTTGATGGTAGTAAGAATTTCGGTGGATTTATTCAGTCGTTGGAGTATTACCAAGTTGGATACTTTTTCCACCCATGAAATTTTTAATATTTTCATTTAAGCCCACATCTCAAAGGCTTCAAGTCGTCTTTCTTCGTACTTGTTTATAGTCCAGGCTTACATACCGTACAGCAGGGTGGAGAAGAGATACCATCTGAGAAGTCGGATTCCTACGAGTTAATTTCAATTGCTCAAGCCTGCTCAATCCTTGATTTCATTTTAGTTTAACTATCCGCGCTGTTAGTTATTATGTTGACTAGATATTTTATTTGGTTAACTTGCTTCAATAGTTCACCCCCAAATGTTATGTTAGCTATGATATTTAGCGAAGTATAAAATCTGGTCGATAGTGGATCTTCCGGGGCAAAAGCCACATTGGTAATCGCCTATTATTTCCTCTGCGTACGAAGTTATTCTTCTCAGTAATATGATAGCCATCATTTTATAGGTTGTATTTATTGGCGAAATTTCCCTATAGTTTTTCCAAATGTGTTTATCCCCCTTCTTATATGTAGGTATCATAAGGCTTCCTTTTCATTCTGTTGGTATTTCCTCTTTTTGCCAGATTTCGCATATTAGAAGGTGTATTTCTATATGGAGCCCTTTTCTAAGTAGTTCCGCCCAGATGCCGCCTGGGCCCGGTGCTTTGTGGTGTTTTAGTGACTTTAGTTCCTACTTTACTTCTTTCAGCTTCGGTAAGGATATTTCTGGTTCTGCTGTTTGGTATCGTGTGGGCCGTGGACGGCCCGCACTGCGACTATTAGAAGGGGAAGGGATTATAGAAAGAAAATGATTGTGGACACGCTTTTTAAAAAGTTGCAGGTCATAGTTCTCTGGAAAAACTGTTTTTGGAAGCTTATTCCATTCCGTAGCAGCCCTGTAAAAGAAGGATTCTTGATGAAGATTGGTTCTTGTAGTGTCAATCTTAAGAGTAAATGGGTGAGACTGATCAGCGTGCCGAGTTCTTCAGCCGAATGTGGCCAATGGTGGTACAAGAGTTTTTATTTCTGTAGATCTGTATCTGTAGATCAATGACTGGTCTGCAACTTTTCTTCTATGTTCTATGTCTTGCCACGACATATTATTGGACACCGTGACTCCCAAAATCGAGATGGAGGGACTTGGTTCAAGGGTATTTCCGGACATTGTGATGGGATGATTTGAGGAATTCACTTTCTTAAAAAACGTGGCACTTTGTGTTTTTTGGGTATTGAACTGAACAAGATTGTTGGTTCCCCACTTAACGATTGCTTTAAGATCTCTATTGAAGGAATCAACCTGTTCCTGCCTGAGTCTATTTGTATTATTCAAAGAAAGTGATCGATAGGATGTGAAAGTTGAGACAAGTGTGCTATCGTCTGCGAAACTGTAAATGGGGTTCGTGGTGGTTTTCAAGAGGTCGTTGACGTGTAAAAGCACTGTAAAAAAAGGATTCTTGATAGTGTTAATCTTGAGAGTAAATGGGTGAGACTGATCAGCGTGCCGAATGTAGCCAGTGGTGGTACAAGAGTTTTTATTTATCTGGAGCATCTGCCATGGAAATATCTGTAGCGTAATGTCTGGTCTGCAACTCTTCTTCTATGTTCTAGTGGGTGAAGGGTATCTGTGAGAGTTGAGCTATTTATCAACCGAATGGCCCTTTTCTGAATGGAATCTAGAAGACGAAGAGAATGCTTTGGTGCTGAACCCCAAATGTGCTAGCAATACTACAGTAGAGGTCAGATTTGAGCCTTGTACGTCGTTAACAGTTGATCATGAGTAAAATTTTTAGCTTTCCACAGAAAACATATCCTCTGGCTTGCTGACTTTGCGATGTTAGCAACATGGTCTTGCCAAGACATATTATTAGACACCGTGACTCCTAAAATCGGGATAGATGGACTTGATTCAAGGGTATTTCCGTACATTGTGATGGAATGATTTGAGACATTTACTTTCTTGGAAAACGTGGCGCTTTGTCGTCTCTTCCTCCAGCGACTCATCCTCCAGGGTCTGGAACTTGTTTAGTAATTGCCGTTGATATTGTTGCTCTTTTATTTTTGTATTTCTAGGTTTCCAACATTCCACATATTGTTTTAAACACTTCGTTTTGTCCACGTTGTGTTTAGCCTTGTTCTCAACTTTGTTATTGCCAGAAACTAAAGTGATCTGAATCACCTTCTACCCCTCTCATACTGTGTGCACTGATAATGCTGGAGTGTCTTCCTTTTAAAAGAAAATGGTCTATTTGGTTCCGTTGGTTCCATCATTGGAGTTCCAGGTTACTTTGTGTATATACTTTCTTTTGAACTGTGTGGTTTTTACCATTTTTTTTAATGTGCATTTATTTTAAAAAAAAATGTGTTTGTGTTATTATTGTATACTAAGCTCTCTAGCGGTGAAGTAGGAAAATAATGTTCAGCAGATTTACTTATGCGAATTCGTAATACAAATTTTTTTCCCTTTGTACGATAAACAGTTTTTAAAATACAGCTGGTTACCTCTCTTGATCAGACACCAGGGAATTAATGACATTCTTATTAACAATTATTGCTGTTTCAAAATGAAACTTTTATCGCTCGGCTAGCACTGGTTTGCGTTTTAATTGAACTAACTGTTTTCTTCATACTCTCTGTTCTCTATCTCTTGGACACTTCGCTTTTATGTTATCCAACAAGAAAGTTTCGAGTTCATGCTTTATAACTATTCTAAAATAGAATTACTAAAATGTGGGTATTAATTATTCCGGTAAAATGATTTTATATTATTGAATGCTTCCAAAGTTAAAATGAAGGGCACTTCGAGTGGATAAATTCGATAGTGGGATTGAAACTAATACAAAACACGACAATTGCCGATCGTGCCTGCTTGAATATTACAAGGAAGTACGGACGATAATTTTTGAAGAATTAAAAATAATGTTTAAAGCTCATACAATACAAATGTGCATGCACATCATCAATGATCTGTTCGTTTCAAAACTTAATATCAACAATAATGAAAATCACCGTTCGTTTTATATAATATCAAACACATCATGTCAGTCTGCATTAATCAATTCAATGTCTTGTTAAATATTACAATTTCTATATTATTTTAGACGGTATTTAAATTAAAGATATTATACATAAATATTTCATTAAATATTACACACAGTTCAAGTTTTATTATGTATTAATAAAAACGGTTTTTCCGATTGGATTTCTATGAGCGCCAGCTGGCAGTTGAGAGTTAGATTCATAGGTTGGCAATTTTATATACGTTTTTAAGACGTTGTCAAATCTGATTATCATGGTAAAATAAACCAAGATAATTTTTTAAAATGGTTTGAAAATCAGTTGCTAAACAATCTCACTGAGCCATCAGTAATTGTTAAGGACAATGCCCTTTACCACAGTATGTTATTACATAAAACATGTCCTGGCTCAAAGCGGATATTGAAGAAGTTTTACTGATTTTGTTAACAAAATTGAAACTGGTATATTTTTTGGAAACACACCACCAAAAATATATTTGATAAATGACCTAGCTGAACAATATGGACATAAAGTGTTACGTCTCCCGCTATATCACTGCATTTTCAATCCAATTGAATTAATTTGGGGCATTGCAAAGCAATATTATAATAAACATATTGGCCGTGATGTAAATGCAGAAAAAGACTGTTTAAATATGTCTTCTGAAGCACTTCAACCCGTTAGGGTGGGTCTTGATGGCTATGCTGCCTCTCAAGCACTTCGACCTATCAGATCTTTTGTACATTCAAACCGTTAACTAAGAGATCTGAAAACACTCTATTGATCATACAGAAAAAGAAATTGACAAATGGTATAATATTATTATATTATAAATTATATTAGAAAGACAAGAAATTACTCCCATTGTTATTGATATTGACACTAACATTGATACCAGTGACTTTGAGTCAGAATCAGAATAGAAAAATAACTTATCCATTCTGTTTTAGACATTTTGTCGTTGCAGCTTAATTAAACTAATGTAATATAGTTTAGAAATACTCTTTTTGTAATTTATCAATATTTTGCTAGAAACGAAAAAGCAGCTATTAGGTAAGTGTTTCAGCCCCTAAATAGCATTCTACCTGCATTGTGAAGCATTTTAACCTGTATTATTTTTATTAATAAAATTATGATTAGTATAATTTTTTTGTTACTGCCTCTAATTAACTCTATGTTGATTCGAATCAAATAAAGCATCAATAAACTAACTTGAATAGTTTTTATTAAAAATCTTTTGTTTAGGTAAAATTCTTAAAGTTTTATTGCAATGGCCTAGACTAATTAATGGTAAAGTATGTTAATTAAATGATCAACAACATAACCTTATTATTTCCTCAATGTCCGTACTACTATCAAAGTCTGGCAATGTTGTTCTAGACCTCATACTCGCTCTATAACGTGCATGCACATTTCTATTATATGAGCTTTATGTTAAAATTTGGCGTATTTGTGTGAGTATTTTTTTTTGCTTCTGAATTTTTTTTTAATTAAAAAGGACACACTTAAAGGTTAGAAGATCTACTCAGCGGAAACGAAAGAGCTAATTGCCAATGCAATTAAATTTATGACAAACAAGGTGAAACACGGCTTGCAAATTCCTATTAAAAAATATTATCTATATTTAATAAAGCAAGGAGAACGTTTTTACCGAGATGTGATGGAATTTGAACGACGTTATCAGGGGCGGTATAATGAGATCGTGATATAAAATTGCGTTCGGGGTTTGATACGGAAAATTCTATACAAACACAAGAAGTAGGAACATTTTTTTTTAAACTTTGTTTATTATTTTTTTTTACTTTTTTAGTTTACTATTAATAATTTTTTAATAAAGGTGATTAAAATACAAAAATAAAGTTTGTTTAACTGTTACTTAAAATCATTTTTTTTTATTTAATACAGTAAATTTACAATCTACTCTTATCCGTAATGAGTAATAAGTAAATGTTTTAGCAGTTTATATCTTGTGTTGAGTACCATCCAGCGAAGGTTCTCTAGTGTGTTTAATTGGTCAGATCTTTAGGTCAGGCTCTTTTAATTCTTTTGTGTAATCACGTCCTTGATAAAACGAATCCCAAGATCTTTATGTAAGGTTTCATTTGACACGTTAGCAATTCCGAGATACTCGCGAAAGTACAGAAGAACACCGAGATTATTGTCACCGTTAAGAAACGGAAATTAGAATATTTTGGGCACGTGATGAGAGGCAAAAAATGATGAGAGGCAAAAAATATCGTTTGCTCCAGAACATAATGCAAGGCAAGATAGCGGGTAGACGAGCTCCAGGTAGAAGAAAGACATCCTGGATGAAGAATCTTCGAGACTGGTTTGACGTGAGTTCTAGCACGTTGTTTGGACTGGCATTTGACAAGATAAGAATAGCCATGATGGTCACCAACGTTCTGAAAGGACATGGTACTTGAGAAGAAGAAGTCCTTTAAATAATTTTGACATTTGTGGTATAAGCTGATTGATCCAATTTTCACAAAATGTTAGAGAAAACAGAGATTATTTTTTAAACTCCGAAATATCGTTATCCAATAAAAATATTTTTTCTTTTATTAGTTATGTATAACAAATCAAAATTTGACATTAATAACCTAGAATCAAAACTCGTGGTGACCGGTATTTTATTTTAGTCAATCAAGATAACTCTAGACTTCGTAGTAATTAAGTCTTGGTTTTTGAAGTTCAGAGGATAATAAATGATTGATTTTACATTGTAATTTTAGTTGAAATTGTTGTGATTAAACCAGTTAAGATCAATTATAAAAGCAAAAGTTTGAGCAACCACTTATTCGATAACTAAAGCAGTAGGTAGAACTGGCGAAGAAAAACAAACAATTAATTCATTTAAAAGTATAAATTTTTGCTGCGCTACCCCTAATTTGGTGCCATTGCATGAAAAAACAGTCTGCCTAAATTTCAGATCAATCGAATAAAGGGAAAGGGTGCCGCAAATGCCTCGAAAATTGAAAAACCATAAATTCACAAAAAAATTCATTTATCTTTCCTAAATATCAATCTTATGCAAAAAAAGTGCTGTATAAAAGGTGTAAAACTATAAAAAATGCATATATCACAATGGATCCGCTTGTTACTTTTTTCAATGCGTGTATTTCAAAAGGGGAATTTCCTGACGTGTTAAAAGTTACAAAAGAGATAACTATATTTAACGGGATACTGTAAAAAATTATATTTAAAAAAAACTGAAACACGCTTTTAGAGTTAATTAAACTAAAAAGTAAAAAATAATTCTTAACATAGGAATAAAATTACTGACGAGAAAATTAATGTCACTGTTCTAAAAGCGTGGGGTGATTTCATTCCGAAACGCAGAGTTAGTTTAAAAATGTCATACAAAGCGGTTTACTTCTTTCTTGGGTTCGGTGATTTTAAACTCTCGATACAGTAACAAAACAATTTTTATTACAATAAATTTTACTTTTATAAATCACTTAGATATTTAACTAATTGCAACTTTTACAACTATTTAAATTTAACAACTTATAAACACTTTTTAGAACTGTCCTTTGTTGCGACCGCTGACATTTTTATATTTCTCAATCATAATTCCAGAGCATTTCGTGAAAGCGATAAAACCATTTGGAAGTCTCTAGGCGCGGCAAAAGTTTATTAGACGGAGGCGGAAGCCGACAAAGGGCTCATTAATAAGCACCCTCGTTGTGTTCGATGCTCGAATGCCGGTTAATAAAAAGGGTCGGTGTGTAACAATATTTTGATTATCACCCGAGATATGAATGTGTTAACGTTTGTTAAATTTATTATTGTTGCAATAAAGAATTTTGCAGAATTCGAGTTCCTCAGCAATTCCTACACTTTTGGCCATAAGATTCAATAAAATTATTACCTTTACGAGCAATTATGTCATCACAATTTTGATCGACGTGTAGGAAGAATCCTATTTCGTCCAACTTGTTGGTAATAATATCGTGCGCGTGCGATTAAAGTAGAGATGAGTCGTTACTCGTGTAACGTTATTTTGGAACGGCATAACGCGTTGTAGCGTTTTTAAAAAATACCGGTATATCTAAATGATTTATTTAATTAAAGTTTATTGTATTACCAGAGGAAAGATTGGAATACATTATTTACTTTTTGTACTAAGTGTTTTTAAATTATTAAACCCAGGACTGAATATTGTAACAGTACAATAGTTTGTTGCAAATTATTTAATTTTTTGCAAGAAAAAAAAATAAACATTTTCTACGATTTTATGATTTTATGGCTTTTGAGGCACCCTTTCCCCTCATGTACTTCCTTTGTAAGACCTTTAAAATCAGCCACCGTAAGTATATATATATATATATATAGTTAATGATACCACAAAGATATTAATTAACGCACGAATTATTTAGTGGTAAAGTCGATAAAATTATATTTTCGTCCAAGCCTACGAAATATGGTTAGGTCCCTTTCTAATCACTACGAAATTCTCTCTAAACCCTTACACATGCAAACTACTTGATTTGCATAAATAAATTTCAACCCTTTAACTCAAAGGCTCCATAAAACCTCTTTTACTGGTATTAATTGACATTCTCTTTCTCGCAGACGTCGGAAGGTGGCAAATTCTCTTTTGGTCTATATTTCGAAAACCCTCCAAATCCAAGCCTGTACCAGCCAGCTCAATTAACGTTACAAAAAAAGTATCAAATTTTTTTTTAAACAATGAATTTAAAAAAAAAGAACTTTGGAACTTTAATTATTTTAATAGGGGTGTCCTAATACAGACAGAGTCACTAATCATTAGAGATCTATTTGATACAAAAGTTAACATCGGCAACCTTGCAAATATGCTTACCCCTGATCGCCTTAAGTCAAAACAACAGAGTGGGGACATATGATTGTTTTTGTTCGTGTCAAAAATTTAAAATGACCCAACCTTAAATTTATGCAGATAGAAATGTTAGTGTTTTGGTTCGTTCTTATTATGTTTTTGGACTATTTATGTGAATATGGTTCTATTGAAGCTAATTTGCAATATGGTATTTTTAAATAATATTAAAATTATATGATCATAAGCCTGAATACTCCATTTAAATGCATGATGTGCCACTCATTAAATTCAAATTAAGGAATTGGGGAAGTGGAAGGGAGGGGGTGGACAAATGACAGATATCTATATCGTAAAAATGTGCCGCCTTGGAAGAAAAATCGACGTGTTTCAGCAATTCCTTAAATTCTAATAAGTACTGCTAAATAATCGAATATTTTAATAATAATAATAAGAAGAGCGAGCAGTTTGTTTTCTTTCGTCCTAAACCCGCTATCCACCCCGAAAAATAATAATAAATTGCTAATTTCAATTTTAATTCGACATCAAATTGTTTATGGAAGCGCATGTAAGATTCCTATTACATACATATTATTACCAACAACACTATCTTAATACATGTAGGTATTTTATCCCATTTTTGTAAATTTTAATAAGTTGCCTTTTTATTTGTATAAAAAATGTTGACATTATTACCCGGTACAACCAGAAATTACTTAAATAAGGAAAATGTCAAGATTGTCTTTTTTTACAAGAAATTTTGCAAGGAAAATAAGTCAGCTTCTTATAAGTTACAACTATTTTCAATTTAACCACAAAAGGATTGTATCACAAGCGGGGTATTTCATGTAAAGCGGACAGCGAAAATAATACGGGGTTCTGAAATTCGTTTATACAGGGTGGTCAACCCAAAACGAAATAGAGCCATTTGCAGGAACCTCCTCAACATTTTAGTAAAACGCTTAGACCCGTCGATTTTTTACACTCTTTTCCGGTATTTTTGACTTCACTACTTTTAATCCCAAGCGAGGATAAGAATTATCCCAACATTTTTAAATGGCATTGGGGGTGGAATAAATTTTTTTTAAAAGCTCTTACAATTCCAGTATTTAAATTTTACATTTCCTCCCATTACCTTCATAAAAATAACATGTTAAAGTTCCAAATATTTTAGTTGCTTACTTACTACTTAATTGATTTAATGTTCAAACTAATAACCGCCTGCTTCCATACAATAATACAGTTTAAAGTTATTTAGTAATAAAGTTCAGTATAAAGATATAATTTTTGTAAATGGTCAAGTAATAATTTCAGATCTGCATTGTTTTCATTAATATTTTACAGATATTATAAAGCTAATATTTTGAGTATAAATTTTGTAAATTGATTTTTAGTGATAACATTGTGTTGTAATAGATATTTATAAATTTAATAAATCGATTTTAATGTATTTTAAAATGATTTGTTTTGTCTAATACTTTAAACATCCGTAGTGTGCCCATCTTACTCACCCCATTTTTCCACTAAACTACCAGTGACTAGTTTCCACGGTTTAAAAGTGGGTAGAGGCCGATCGGCGAACATATCCGATCAGATCGACATTGCTTTAAGGAAAGGCCAAGTCAAGAGTACCAACAACCGACGAGCATGTATAAAATCACTGATGAAAGTAGAAGAAGCGAAAAATGTGTGAAAAAATCTTAGCAAGTGGAAGGAAGTGGTTTCTGCCTACCCTACGGGAAAAATGCGTGACTATATATAATGTAGATTTATTATTAATACTAATACATAATTATGAAAAAAAAAAAAATTAAAACTGACTTCAACTATACATCTGTACTGAAAACTGAAATCAATTTACAATAAAATTATATATTAATAAGTAAATGTGGTAATTAGCTGTCATTCTTTGTAACCAACTGTAGACGTTGTTAAGCCAGTCAGCAGCAAGAACTATGTCAAATTAAAAAAAAATATGTACCCAGTAATGCAGAAAACACGTAATTTTATTACAAAATGTACAAACAAGGTCAATAACTTTGAAAAAACCATTTGCAATAAATAATGCACAAACGTATAGCAGTGCCGACTTTTGGAATGCAGGAATGAATTTTGATATGAATTGTTATTTTATCTTAATTAAAACTAGAGATAGCAATGCATAAGACTTAAATGGTACGTTCATACATTTAAACTTCATTAAGTTTGCTTGCAAGAGTAATATGACTTCCTGAGATATTTTTTCCAAACCGTAGGGAATTATTATTTAGTTAAAATTACTTCATTTATACAGCACTAAAATTGAGCTTGTAATTAATCCTTTAACGACTTATAAACTTCCTTTAAATATCTTTATGATGAGGTATGTAAAGAAGACATATCACATTTTTTGCTGCTGATTCACCACGTGGATTCTGACATATAGGAACCTGCATCAAACATTTTTTATTTTATCCGAAACTTTCTATCAATACTAATGGGACTCCTGGTGCGAAAGGCAAAAAGCTGCAACTGCTAATGCATTGGATTCGTTCAAACACACGTACAGTGCTCTTCCCGAGGATGTTTAGAATGCCATCAAGCCTATCTATGAAGATCTGAGCAAAGATCCTGGAGCGATGTGTCGGATGCTTCACGCAGAACAACAATGAGAGTTTGAACCAACTTATTTGGAAAATTTCACCAAAGCACTTGAGTGGAACCTCTGTCATCGTTGAAATTGCAGCTTGTGTGACAGCTAGTGTCTTCTTTTGCTCTACTAACTTTCATGCAAGACATGGGAATCAGTAGTGGATCAAGTGCTCATGACTGGGCGCGATCAACTGACTCCATACGTATAAGCCGAGCAGAGCAGGAAGCTAAAAGACAAACTAAAAAAGGCGGGATTCGTCGTAGAGAGGAGCAAAATGGTGCTTTAGACATCATGAATAATAGCAACATACTTTATGGACCTGGCAAGTGTGGGGTAAGCAGATAAAATTTGCTCAGGAACGTTGCTCACTTCTTCGTTTTTACCACGTACGACGACGTAAGTGGCCAGTCCAAATAACTTTTGATTTTGCGTGAACGTAAAAAAAACACGTCGAATTTTCATTCAATAAAAGGGGTTTAAAAATGTTTCCAAGTGTTACTCCTTTAACATCCCACATCCCTGCTTTAAAATGTCAAATAGCAACTTCTGCCCTGTAGTACATCCAATAAAAACGCAAAAATGCAAATCAGCCATATAAACAACAATTTATTTATTGATTTATTTAGCACATAACATTAAACAAAGCAAATTTTAACAGAAACTAAAACAGAAAAGTTAATTACAATTAACTCCTTAAATGTATTTACAGTAACTGTCCAAAGTGTGCTCCGTTATTTTAAAGGCAATAAGATTTTTTTTTATGAAAATAGTCGCAAAAAGGGTAGACCTATCGTGTGGGCCGCGGACGGCTCGCACTGCGACTATTAGGAAGGAAAGGGATTATAAAAAGGAAATGATTGTGGACACGCTTTTAAAAAAAGTTGCAGGTCATAGTTCTCTGGAAAAACTGTTTTTGGAAGCTTATTCCATTCCGTAGCAGCCCTGTAAAAGAAGGATTCTTGATGAAGATTGGTCCTTGTAGTGTCAAGCTTGAGAGTAAATGTGTGAGACTGATCAGCGTGCCGAGTTCTTCGGCCGAATGTGGCCAATGGTGGTACAAAAGTTTTTATTTCTCTGGAGCATCTGCCATGAAAATATTTGTAGAGCAATGACTGGTCTGCAACTCTTCTTTTATGTTCTAGAGGGTGAAGGGTATCTGTGAGAGTTGAGCTGTTTAACAAGCGAATGGCTCTTTTCTGAATGGAATCTAGAAGGCGAAGAGAATGCCTTGGTGCTTAACCCAAAATGTGCGAGCAATACTCCAGTAGAGGTCGGATTTGAGCCTTGTACGTCGTCAACAGTTGATCAGGAGTAAAAACTTTCTGGCATTCCACAGAAAACCTAGCCTCTGGCTTGCCGACTTTGCGATGTTAGCAACATGGTCATGCCAAGACATATTATTGGACACCGTGACTCCCAAAATCGAGATGGAGGGACTTGGTTCAGGGGTATTTTCGGACATTGTGATGGGATGATTTGAGGAACTCACTTTCTTGGAAAACGTGGCACTTTGTGTTTTCTGAGCGTTGAACAGAACAAGATTGTGGTTCCCCACTCGACGATTGCTTCAGGATCTCTATTGATGGAATAAACCTGTTTCTGCCTGAGTCTATTTGTATTTACCGAAAGTGATCGATAGGATGTGAAAGTTGAGACAAGTGTGCTATCGTCTGCGAAACTGTAAATGGGGTTCGTGGTGGTTTTCAAGAGGTCGTTGATGTGTAAAAGAAATAAGGTGGGAGACAGGATGGAACCCTGGGGGACCCCGGCATTAGTTTTAAACGCATCAGAAGAAATACCGTCAACTGCCACATGTAAGGAGCGATCTTGCATGAAGCTCAAGAGCAATAGGCGCAGTTTGGTTGGGAGACCGTAGGCAGATAATTTACTTAACAATGCCTGGTGCCAAACGCGGTCAAAGGCTTTAGATATATCCAATGCTATTGCACGGGATTCACCAAACTTTTCAATAGTGTTTGTCCAGAGCTGAGTGACATAGGCCAGCAAATCTCCAGTAGACCGAAGTTGTCGAAATCCATATTGTCTGTCATAGATTATCTCAAATTTCAAAATAAACTATTTTCAAATTCTTCTTTAGTAATTCGTCAACATTATTTAGTTATTCTAAGCTTTAGTTCTTTAATGACTTTGGAAAGAGTTTTGTAAACAAATTTTTTCAAATAGCATCACAAGAAAAAAGTGGTTTTAGATCTGAAGATTATGCTGGCCATTCTATAAAACCCCTTTTGCCAATTCAATGTCTTAAAAATCGTTCGTCTAGCCATTGCCTTACAGCTAGTAACTAATGTGGTATAGCTCTGTCCTGTTTAAGGTATATATTTTGTTCATCTAGCACCAAATTTTCCTGTTCATCAACTTGTCTTTCTAGTGCTTAAGTAATAAGTGAAATAATTTTATTTTCTAATAATTGCAGGTACAATTCTCCCATTTGGTCAATTAAAAGTCGTCCAATTATCTTATTTCCTAAAAAACCAGCTTATTCATTGATCTTTGCTGGAAACTAAATATTATCCTGTCAAAACACGTGACGTTTTTTATCATAGTAGTACCAACAATTATGTTTGTTTTTTACTGAAAATAGTCGCAAAAAGGGTAGACCAATCGTGTGGGCTGCGGACGGCCCGCACTGCGACTATAAGAAGGGGAAGGGATTATAGAAAGAAAATGATTGTGGACCCGCTTTTTAAAAAGTTGCAGGTCATAGTTCTCTGGAAAAACTTGTTTTGGAAGCTTATTCCATTCTGTAGCAGCCCTGTATAAGAAGGATTCTTAATGGAAATTGGTCCTTGTAGTGTCAATCTTGAGAGTAAAATTTAAAGTTATTTGGACTGGCAGGTTTTGAATGAAAGCACTGTATATTACTTTTTAATTGCTGTAAATACCTTAAAATACGTTACTTTTTTTAATGCCTTGCATTAAATAAAGAAGGTAGCATTAATAAAATATGAACTAATACAACTATTTAACAAACTAAAACTTAAATAAAATTTCATCTAGTAAAACTACATGTTAAACAGATGAAAGTTTTGCCCTGTCACATTTTAATTAAATGGCAAATATATTTAGAAAAATGTATAATATGATAACTACTATTAATTTTAAGTTTTTATATTTGAACATATTTTAAACAAACTGCACATTATTATTATACACTAATTCAAATTACTTCTATTAACCTCAATCACCGCTTAAGACCTACTTAAAAGTTTAACCAAACAATGTTTTTAGCCGTTGACGTTTTTATAACCAATAAACGTCACTGTCAAATTTAAATTTAGATGACTTTTTATGATTGGTTCAGTCGTATAACACTTTCTCTCTCCCTCTCTCTGCAGGTAGTAAGTGTAAAGAAAGAGAGATAGGAACTATATTAAGAGTATCAGCAACCGTATGAAAACGCAAATGAAAGTATAAGAAGCGAGAGACGTGTGTAAAAACCGTGGTAACAGGCCTTAGGTTAGGTTAGGTTAAAACGGCGGTTCGGATGGAACCCACTTAGGCTTTTTGGCCCGTTGTGATACCGTAATGGACGGCAGTGCCTTCCCCCTCTACCGTGAGAACCAGTTGGAACTTTTAATGAAAAGTGTAAGGTCCTTGATGCTAACTGAGCTGAGATCAGTTAAATCATTAAAGTCCGGTTGCCCTAGTATATTAAGCCGTTTTCTGCCTAGAGCAGGGCAGTGGCAGAGAAGATGTACCATTGTTTCCTCCTCTTCCTCATCGTGACAGCTTCTACAGAAGTCGTGTCGTAGGTTTGCGATTCCCATGCGCCGTGCATGGGATCCGCCTGCCCAGTGTCCTGTTATGGCCACGATCGCATTTCCAATGGACTCCCTGGTTAAAGATAAGACACCTTTGGTTCGACGTAGATCTAGTTTAGGCCAGATCTGTTTCGATGATGTGCATGTGGGTTTATTTTGCTACCTTAAGCTGGCTTTTTGAACCACTTTGCTTTGCAAAAGGAGTCGGCAGTTTGCAATTGGTTCTCCTTGTTTGGATGAGATAGATACAGCTGGGAGAGTGGTGCCCTCTCTTGCTAGCTTGTCCGCCTTACAGTTGCCTGGTATGTCCCTGTGTCCAGGTACCCAGACAATATGAACTCTAAACTTAGTTCCTAGCTCATTCAGGGTGGTACGGCATTGCACCGCTGCCCTAGAGGTCAAGTATACTGAGTTCAGTGATTTGATAGCAGCCTGGCTGTCGCAAAGAATGGATATCTCGCTGAACTTTTGTTCGTTGCGGAGTATCCAGACAGGTTATAGCTGTCATTTCAGCTTGATACACACTACAGTGATAAGGCAAACGAAACGACAGGGGTCTTTTGAGAAGATACCGCAACCTACTCAGGCCTTACTATTTTTATCTTTTGATCGGATAAGTTAAAAAAATATTCTATAAGAAATCCCTTCCTTTATTTTTTGCATCATTTAGAAATGATTCGTTTAAAAATGTCGTTTGATTTAAGGTTTTACATTAATATGCTAAAATTGTGAATAATTTTGCCTAGCCTTACCCACCATTTAAAACCGAGCATTACTGATAAACTTGTAACGACATTATTAACTTTTTTATAATACTAATTACTTACATCTGCGTCACTGTTTGGGCAAAATGCATACCTTATATTAATAATTAAACTTAATTTCCAATAATTATCAGCGTAAAAAAATATTGTAGTTATTTATAAGTACAAAGCTGACGCAAAACTATATTATTTAAAAACCGCAATGAAAAAAATCGATAATGTGCTTATTGTGTGCGTCACCTATTTATACGAAAATGCCAATAACCCTTTGGAAATTGATTTTAATGGGATATTTTTAGATGCCAAAATGCTGTGGTAAATTTATAAAAAAAAATTAACAATGAAAATATGGAAGTAAAAAATCTTTGCAAAGAAAGGTTGTTTTGAGAAGCTCTTGTTGGGACTACTATAGTTATACAAAGAGGTAGTTTGGAAAAAATTAAGTACAGTATACGATGCTTCGACTAAGCATCTTCTGAAATTGCTAGGTAGAATACAGGTCCAAAAAGTGTTCAACTACACCGTGCACAGTCAAAAGTTTTGATTTGCTAGTTTATACAGAACTGTGTGTGTGTGTTCAGTTCTCGTTTAATTTCTTCGCCCAGTATGTGGTTGATTTTCGAATGACATGTCATTTCTAAACATTGCGAACCGATGGCAATTCTAGGTACGGAAATCTCTATGGTTACGTACCTACTTTACAAATTACGGAACGAGACTGCTTAGAAATGACAAGACGTCAACGTCAAAAAAATCTGGACTCCCTGAATAAAATTAAAACATCATTAGTTCGACGTAGATCTAATTTAGGTCAAATCTGTTTTGATTATGTGCATGTGGGTTAATTTTTTCACAACAAGTTGGCTTTTTAAACTACTTAATTGTGCAGAAGGAGCCAGCAGTTTTTAATCGGTACTCCTGGCTGCTGGCTGAGATGAACAGTTACAGCTGGGAGAGTAGTGCCCTCTCTTGCTAGCTCCTCCGCCTTACAGTTGCCTGGTATGTCCCTGTGGCCGGGTACTCAGACAATGTAAACTTTAAACTTAGCTAGCTCATTCAGGGTGACTCAGCATTGCACCACTGCGCTAGAGGACAAGTAGACTGAGTTCAGTGATTTAATAGCACTCTGGCTGTCGCGAAGAATGGATATCTCGATGAACTTTTGTTCATTACGGAGTGTCTAGACAGCTGCTTCGGTAATGGCCGCAACTTACTCTCCCCTCTAGTTTAAAACTGTCAGTATAAAATACTGCGGCCTGAGGTTTAACTAGGTTTTTGGCCCAATCTTTTTTGAATGGGATTTCCAGAGATAGGTCGCCTTCGAACATAGGGGTAGGTTAAGTATAGTCGGTATTTTTTGTGCTCCGGTTGTATTCTCTTAGAATTCTAGAGTGACCGTAGTGCGTTTCGGTTTATGGTGACACAGCATTGAGTCTGTTAGCCGCGCTATCTGCGCATTCTTTCCCAAACAGATCTAATGGTAGTAGATGTAGAATCCTTTCAAAAGCTTTTGTTGGGTTGGTCCGTAGCGATCAGCAGGCATGCCAATCTCTGGACTTTTTCTACCTTTGTATGGTTAACTCCCTTTTTTAGGGCTGGCCACCATGCTAACGATCCATACATTAGAATCGGTCTTATGACCGTAATATAGAGCCAATGAACAACATGGGGTTGCAGCCCCCATTGTTTTTCAATGATTTTTCTGCAGGTGTAGGTCGCCACAGTGGCTTTCCTTACCCTTTCTTCCATATTCTCCCTCCACATCTCCCTCCACAACAGGTCTTGGATTAGGCCCAAGTACCTAGTTCGTTCCGAGAGGTCAACAGTTTGTCTTTCGATTTCTGAAAGGGGAAAGACGGGTACTTTGTTTTTTTTCGTAAAACGTACCAGTTCTACTTTTTCCGGGTTAACGCCCAGATCGCACCCTGTGCTCCAATGAACTAGTTCATTGAGTGCATTTTACATAATCTGAGACAGGATCTCCGGGAATTTCTCTTAAACTAGTCAATTTAGTTCGATATTTATTATCATCATTCCATCCACTACTGTAACCCTCATCTTCACCTCATAATCCATGGCAAAATAATGGGAAAAAGATTAGTAGGAAAAAAAAACATCTTGGCTTTAAAACCCACAAGAAAAGCTGAACCATTTAAGTCCGCATTTTCCAAAGTACTAATAACCATGATGATAACTAATATCTGCAAATGAAACGGGACTTGAAGAATAAGAAGATACACAATGTAGTCAGTCAATGTGGGTTTGGCATAACCGATTTTAATATTGTAAATAAATTTAAAATCTGCGAACGTGGAAAATTTAAACCAGATGTTTGTTTTACGTCCACTAGCGATTCATTGTAAATGTTGACGTTAAATGATCGTATATTTAATGGTCCACTATGTTAGATGATACTGTAATTCGTTCGCTACTTATCTTTTATTAATATTAAATACATTTTTTTATATTTAATTACTAGAAAAATTAAACAAACGTGTCTTATCTAGTACCTATTAACTGGTTTAACAAAACCACTTTGTTTAATCTAGTTTTTTTTAAAGAATTCTAGTTTTTCCTGATTTCGGGTTTTTAGGGTTTCATACATATTTTATAAAACAATAGTATTGGGTCCACTACAGTTGTTTGTTTAACTGTCTTGTATGAAGCTTATGGGCTAAAGCAAAACTCATAGAGAATAATACACCTTGATTTGTTTGCACAACCAGGTCTAAAAATAATTCAGCCCTTCATAAAGACCCTATTTGTAAATAAATCGCCGCAAATCACCTTCCCAAATCAGTTGAAACAACTAAAAACCATTCCGAAAAATTAGCACTCCGATCACGTAAGACTTCGGTCGACCTTGCTCGTATATCAAGGATAATTCAATAAAAATACCTTCTAACGATCTTTATACACTTACCCAGTTTAACTTTGTCGTTCATTAATAAGGAAGTCTTAATTCCACCTTAATTAATTTAATTCAAACAGGCTTACTTGTACCATACAGGTTGTTAAGATTTTTTATTTATTTGTTATATACGTTTAGATTTTGTATTATTTCTTATTTGTCGTTGTTCATATTTTTTACAGGTCCTTTGTAAAATAGTTCCAATCTGTTTGTTTAATGTTCTTGACGCACAATACAAGAAACCCATGATTAAGTTATTTTTTACTTTATTGACATTGTAAAAGCAAGCAAGTAAGACTTCTGGTCAAGATCATCATAAATAAACACATACACGTGGTAGTACTAGGTACTTTTAACTACATTTCCTCCGTAAAAGATAAACCACCGAGTTTTTTGCTACTATACAATGTATCTCTCATACCTTAGGCAAAATTAATAAAACAGTAGTATAAAAACATCATTCATTTAGCCCTTTATTAGTCGTTGTGGGTCTGTTATAAGGTCACTTTTAACGAATTTTTAAAACTCTAAATCTAAACGATTTGTTTTGATAGTAACATTGGACAATAGATGCATAGCCCACTATTCAAATACTTGATAAACTTTAAAAACGAACATAAGAAGATTTTAGATTCACTTAACAAATTATCTGGGTAAAATAAAACAAAAACTGTGATAATAAAATCCTATTATTTTTTATCTTTCTTTTCAGAAGGGAAAATTTAAAAATTATAAATGGCATGAAACATGCAAATTTCTTATACAGATTAATTTTATTTCATTAGTCCGCATTAAACAAGTTTTGTTATAAATTAAACCAAAACCATTATAAGTTCGTGTATTTTTTGCGTGACTTAGTGAATTATATTTGTCATTGACATTTATATTTAGACAAAATATTAGCATGAATTATTTGGTTTCGATAAGGTCACGAGTTCAAAAAAAAACCTGGATTATTGTTTTGAATGTTACGATGACTTTCTGCAGATATTGATCAAATCTGATTTGGCTATTTTGTATTGTAAATTAAAAGTATTGGAATTTCCAAATATTTTACTTTACGATTTAATAAAGTTATTAACATTCACGGTATACTGTTAGAAAACAGTGGTATTGTAAGCAAAATTAGGAATACCCCATTTACAAAAGGAAGTGTTCGGCGTTCTTTAAAGAAACATTTTTATTATTTCCGTGTGTATTTAAAAATGACATAATTATGCCTACGTGATGTTTTTATGACCACGGTCATGTAAGATATCGGTTAATGTTTATTGACAACACATTTTTTATTTATTTTTTTTGCATACACACTAGGTTTGATGCGGATATTTGCATTCATTTAATCATCTGCATCCGCATTCGCCCGCATCAATTAATGCGGAGATTTTACGGATTTTTTTTGTACAGAGGTAAGGAAAATCGTTTACGGAGAGGTCATAAGTCTGAAAGCTCAAGGTTTACTGTGAGACTCTCCTGACTGTATCAGGTCTACTCACTAAAAACTAAAAAGCTATTGCCTCCGGTGACACTTGGGCTTTTTGGCCCATTGTATCTTGCCTATGTGGTTTTATATCATTGTACCCAATCCAGTACTTTTGCACCTTGTACAAGTTTTGTACTGGGTGGGAGCGATATAGTTCTGGGTCGCCTGATGGCTGCCCAAAAGTTGCCCGTCTTTTGTGGACCCGCAGCAGCACAGTATGTGTTTAAGTGTTTCCGGATCCTTTCGCATAATCTGCAGGTTAGGTCTCCATTGTACAGGTCCCATTTTGTTGAGGTGCTTCTTTACTGGTGCGTGACCGGTCAAGAGCCCCGTAGTGATTCGTAGCTGATTTATGTTCATTGTTTTTGTGACACGGTCCTTTGATGTATTCTTTGCCGTGTTTGTTTCCTGGTCCACTTTTCCAGTAATTTTTGTGTTTTTCCCCAATCCAGTCTTTTACAGACCCTCTTATTGTACGCTTCGGTACCCCTAGCATTTGCCCTTGGTTTGGGAGAGTTTCCGAACCTCTTTTTGCAAGTTCGTCTGCTTTTTCATTACCTGCAATATCAGTTTGACGTGATTACGGTCTGCCAGCGTTCCCAGTTCTTCTAGTCCCATACTAGTTTGAACGTTACTTCCTTGCTGTACAAGGCCTTAAGTGCCTCCTGACTGGATGACAGGATGTTGATATGCGCGTTTTTAACATTCCTCCTATGGTTCTTCTTCGCGCCTTACAGGATGGCATACACCTCTGCCTAAAATACGGAGGTGTGGGTGCCCAACGAGTAGCTGATGCCAATGTTTGGTTTCCTGGAGAACACTCCTGCGCCCGCCGCATTCAGGAACTTTCAGAGTTTATTTATTTCTGGTATTATGATTGCTGTTATTTAAGATCTTTAAATTAGGAATGTTGGATTTTACATAGTTCAGAAGCTTATATTGTATGTATGTACAGGATAAATAGAGGATCTTCAACATAATGAAACATTCCCAACATGTTTCTCTCCTCTTTATTCCTGCTTTTAATCTGACAATTACTTTTTGAATCACGAAAACTTCTTTTTTTATTTTATTTGGAGATGCACCTTAAGCAAAAATACATTAATTTATTTTTTTTTATTTATGCTTTATTTATCATAGATAATGTTAACAATAAAAGATACATATTCAATAAACAGATGATCAAAAAAAAAATAATTAAACAAACAAACTGTACCATAAATAAACAGAAATATGTATAAAGTAACCATAAAATAATTTAAAGTATAATACTAGTAAAATATGAAATTAAATATAAAAAGCATAAAAAGTACTTGGTAAGCAATTACATATAAAATTAAAATAGAAAATATAAAATATTATAAGAAATGTATATTGTTAAAAATAATATGACTTTTAATATGAATATAAATATGAACCACTAGATTTCTGTAGGATTACTTTTAATGTATATAATTAATAATTTTTTAAATATTTTTACATTTTGACTTACTTTTATGTACTGTGGTAAGTTATTAAATTGTACAACACTGTTGAATATTTATATAATAGTTTTGAAGTACTTTGTATGTATAAAACAAAATGTTAACGACTTTGTAATTAACTACGATATTTTTGTCAATAAAAGTCATTTTGTATTTGTGAAGACAGTTTTTAAGTCAGAAAAGCTGGTTTACTTCTATAATATCATAAAATATTTAACATTTGGTCCTTCGAGCATATTTTGAACGTCCGTGGATAGTAAAATATGTCCACACTTCGAAAAAGTGAGCGGCTGAACAAAGGTGTCCCTCCAGAAAGATATAGTGATAATGGTAGGAGAGGACAACATGCAAATCATGGAGAGAGCCAATCATTGAATGCAGTCGACAGAATAGAAACCAGAAGAACGAGCAATGGTCATTCAATGAATGAAATTCAAAAAGTTCCATCAAAAAACAAGCATCAGCAGTTCCGTGAAAAGAAGACAAATGGAAGCAGAGTTGAGAGCAGAGAAGCAGTTTATTGAAGCTCAAAGAAGATTGGATGCAATTGAAGAAGAAAGACGGTTGGAGAAAGAACAAGTAATAGAAATGGAGAGAAGGTTGGTACTGAAAGAACTAGAGATAGAACGAGCAAGAATTGAAGAAGAACAAGAGATAAAGATACTAGAAGATGTAGATAATCCTGAAGGGTCTGTTGTTGAAAATCGCTATAGTAGAATTCAAAACTGGATTGATGAAATACCAACAGTAATTCATGATAGTGATTCGTGTTCTAGGTCTGACAAAGTTATTCATTCTGCAAATTCAATGAGACAATTTGAAGAAAAAGAGGTATGTAATATTCAAAAAACAAGAAATGCACTTCCAGTTACTGAAAATGATAAATTTATGCAATTCATGGCAAGGCAGTCGATGAATAAAGAACTTCCAGTTTTCACAGGAAATCCAATGGAATGGTTGCAATTTATCAAGGAATTCAGGAAAACAACAAGTATGTGTGGTTTCACAGAAAGAGAAAATATGGCACGTCTGCAGAAATCATTGAAGGGTAAGGCAAAGGAGAGTGTGCAGGCTTTACTGAATTTCACCACCGAAGTAGACAAGGTAATTGAAACTTTGGAAAAAAGATTCGGAAAATCGGAGTATGTGATTGAAGATCTGATCAATACGGTAAGGAAGTTTTCTTTTTTGAGAGAGGATAAATTAGAATCAATTATGGATTTTTCGTGTTTTATTCAGAATCTTGCCGTCACATTGACAAATTTGAAATGTCAGGAACATTTGTCGAATCCTCAGCTTGTAAATGAAATAGTCCATAAGCTCACACCTAATTTGAAACTGGAATGGGGAAAAACTGTTAGTAAGCTGAAAGCGAACAATAAACATATAACAATTTTAGATTTTTCAAATTGGTTTATGGAAATGGCCGATGCTGTGAACCATGTCACCTTTTCCGATGCAGAAAATGACAAAAAGAAGAAGTTTTTTTGTTCCACAACAGAAGTTCAACATAATAGGAGTTGTACCTACTGCAAGAAGGATAATCACAAAATAGATGATTGTCACATCTTTAAACAACTCAGTATTGACAAGAGATGGGAATGGGTGAGAAACAGGAAGGTTTGCTTTTACTGTATTGGATTGAATAATCATACCATAAAAACATGCAGAAGAAAAAAGATGTGCAACAAGAATGAATGCAAAAGTTTTTATAATCCACTACTTCACAGGGATTTTACAGGTGAGCAAGCTCCTTTATCCAAATCTAATCCAGAAACAACATGTCATTCATTTATTACTGGAAATCAAGTACTTTTAAGGATAGCTCCTGTAGTTTTGTCTGGCCCTTATGGCGAAATCCATACTCACGCACCTTTTGATGAAGCGTCAACAGTAACATTGATAGATAACGCTTTGGCTGATCAGTTAGGAGTTGATCCTCTGACATTAAGATGGACTAATTCTATCACAAATAGAGAAAATAGTTCTCGTAGAGTAAAACTAGACATAAGAGGCGAAAATGAGAAAATATCATATTTCTTATCAAATATTAGAACAGTGAGCAATCTGAATTTGCCAGTTCAATCAGTAAATCATAAGATTTTGTCAAAAAAATGGAAACATTTAGCAACAGTAGAAATACCTCACATGAACAATTCAAGCCAAGACTTTTGATTGGCCAAGATAATATCGATTTAATAATTGCTCGGGAAGTGATTGAAGAAGGAAGAAATGTACCTGTTCTTTCTAAAACCAAACTCGGTTGAGTCATTCACGGTAATGTAGCACAATTTCGGAATCGAGTTGATGATGAATTTACTTTCCACATGATACACGAAAAAAACCATGAAGATCTACATGAACTGGTGAAACAATCATTTAGTATCGAGAATATGGGAGTCAAGTTGATGGAAAAAGAAATAGAATCTAAAGAAAATCAAATGGCATTGAAAATCATGGAAGAAACAGCTAGAAGGTTTGAAGAAGAGAAATGGGAGATCGGTTTATTATGGAAAAAAGAAGAAATAAATCTTCCAAACTCGAAACCTACAGCAGTCCAAAGATTACATTTCCTTGAAAGAAAAATGGTGAGAAACCCAATATCCACAGAAGATAGAAGAGTATTTGAGTAAAGGATATGCAAGTAAAGTGAATGAAGTAGAAGAAATTGTCGAAAATGGAAAGAAATGGTATTTACCCCATTTTGGAGTAAGTCATCCCAAGAAGGCTGGTAAACTTCGTTTTGTTTTCGACGCTGCATCTAAAATAAATGGAGTGAGTCTTAATGATGTACTTCTGAAAGGTCCAGATCTGCTGAATCCTTTACTGAATGTTCTTTTCAAATTCCGCTTGAAAAAAGTTGCTTTTACAGGAGATATTCAGGATATGTTTCATCGAGTTAACATTAGGCAAGAAGATAGAAAAGCACAAAGATTCCTTTGGAGAAATAAGAAAAATAGGATTGAAGAATATGAAATGAATGTTATGATCTTTGGAGCCAAATCTTCACCAACATGTGCGCAATACATAATGAGGAAAAATGCACAAGAATTCGAAAAAGAATTTCCTTTAGCAGTCCGAGCTATTTGTGATCAACACTATGTAGATGATTACTTGGATAGTGTTGACACTGAAGAAGAGGCTTTGAATTTGATTCATTCTGTTATTGAAGTTCATAGACGAGGTGGTTTCAAAATAAGGAACTGGACAAGTAATTCGAGGAATGTTTTGAAACAAATACCCGAAGAACTTAGGGCAGGAGAAATTAAAGAAATGAATATAGATGAAGAACTTCCTGTAGAGCGTGTTTTAGGACTTTATTGGGATCCAAATTATGATCAGTTTATGTTCAAACTAAATATAAAAGATATAACAAAAACGGAAGAAAGTAGCCAAAGAAGTATAAAAAGGAATATTCTGAAAATAGTAATGTCAGTATTTGACCCATTTGGATTTTTGAGTAATTTTATTATCAAGGCAAAAATACTTCTTCAAGATATATGGAGACAAGGATTCGGATGGGATGATGAGGTGGATAAGAAAACAAACGATGTATGGCGAAACTGGTTGCGAGAAATGTCTGGCATCACAGAATGGAAGATTCCGAGATGTTATCATGGAAATTCATCACTTTCAGAAAATATACAACTTCATATATTTCGTGATTCTAGTGCAAAAGCATTCTCTTCTGTAGCTTATTTTCGTTTCAGAAGTCAGTCTGGAATTCGTATCAGTTTTGTCATAGCAAGGTCCAGAGTATCACCTTTTAAAACAGTTTTCATTCCACGACTTGAACTGCAGGCAGCAGTTATGGGTAGTAGATTGTCTAAATGTATAATAGAGAACAGTTCAATACATATTTCAGAAATTTATTATTGGTCAGATTCTCGTACAGTACTGGACTGGCTGAAAATTGAAACGAGGAAATTAAAACCATTTGTGGCTCACCGGGTAAGCGAGATATTAGATCTCATAGAACCCTCAAATTGGCATTGGGTTCCCACCGCTCAGAATGTTGCAGATGAAGGAACTAGGGAAAATATAAAAACTGACTGGAGTGAAACGAGCAGGTGGATAAATGGCCCAAAATTTCTTCAACTTTCTGAGAACCAATTGAATTTCGAAGACATTGATGAAGACCACAAAGAAGAATTCGATCAAGAAATTAAAAAAGAATTTTTACAAAATGAAAATGATTATGTGGCATTAACGATTGAAACGAAGAATCTTTTAGAATCACTTTCAAAAATAAATAGATTTTCATCGTGGTTGAAACTAATTAGGTCTACTGCATGGATTTATCGAGTTTTGAGAAAGAAAGAAAACCTTGAACTTCCCTCAGAATTGACCACTCAAGAAATGTGGAGAGCTGAAAAAACTTGGATTCGATTAATTCAGTACGAAGATTTCAAACAAGAAATTATATGTTTCAAGAACAAAAAACCTATTTGTCAATCAAGTAGACTATTTCAATTATCTCCAATGTTGGATGATGAAGATATTTTGAGAGTTAGAGGTAGGTTGGTTCAAGCAGAAATAGAAGAAGTCGTGAAATATCCAATAATTTTAGACCAAAAAAATAAATTTTCATGTTTACTCATTCAATACTATCATGAAAAAGCAGGACATATAGGTCAAGAGTATGTGTTAAATGAAATTCGCCAGAAGTATTGGATACTTCGAGCTCGAGCTGCAGTAAGAAGCTGTTGGAGTGCATGTCAGAAATGCAAAATCTCAAGAACGAAGCCGATTGTACCTGAAATGTCTCCTTTGCCCAAATGCAGATTGAGTGGATTTGTCAGACCCTTTACATACACTGGAATGGACTATTGTGGTCCAATGAATGTTATCTACAATGTTTATCTACAAGAGCAATCCATTTGGAAATAGCTAACTCCTTGAATACAGACTCTGCTGTCATGGCAATAAGACGGATGATTGGAAGGAGAGGAAAACCACTAAAAATATTTTCCGATTATGGAACCAATTTGAAAGGTGCAGATAATGAAATGAAAAAATATATGGAACAAATGTGTCAAGATACCATGATTAAAAAATTAGCCATTGAAGGTATAGAATGGTCTTTTCTACCCCCAACAAGTCCACACATGGGTGGAAGTTGGGAAAGACTGGTAAAGAGTGTCAAAATAGCCCTGAAATTAATTTTAAATGAACAAGCTCCAAGAGATGAAGTTTTATCGACCTTAATGGTAGAAGCAGAGAATATGATAAACAGCAGACCCTTAGTTCATGTATCTCTAGATGCTCAAGATGAAGAAGCCCTCACACCCAATCACTTCTTGATGGGAACTTCTAGTGCAGCTCACATACCATGTCTCTTAACAGAGAAGGATATGGTTACGAGGAAACAATGGAAAATTTCCCAATTTTTAGCAGATCATTTTTGGAAACGTTGGGTACGAGAATACTTACCTACTCTCACGAAGCGAACTAAGTGGTACCAAAGCAACGAAAATTTGAAGAATGATGATGTGGTTATCATCATAGATCCAAATTTACCAAGAAACTGCTGGTTGAAAGGAATCGTCACAACTGTTCACCTTGGAAAAGATGGTTGCGTCCGGAGTGCAGATGTAAAGACAAAAATGGGCACATATAGAAGACCGGTAGCGAAGCTTTGTTTATTAGATGTTTTGAAGAGTTCATAGTATTAAAAAAATGTTTACTTTTATAATATCATAAAGTATTTAACAAACACCTTTGTGGAATAAATTTTTCATTGAACTTCCTTTAATGGTTGTTTTCACATAAAAATTAATTAAATTTGCTGATCTTGTGTTTTTATCATGTATCTGTGAGATTGGCACTAGTTTACTATGTAAATATTGAGGTAAGAGATTATTGATAATTTTGAAGATGAAAATCATTGTTTGTACATACAGAAACTTCTCAATTTTTAACCAATTTAAACAATTAGTCATCAACTCCACACTAGTATACCTATTGCATCCCAGAATTATTCTCATCGCCTTGTTTTGAAAAATTTGTAATCGTTCATAACAAGCTCTAGAACAACCTGTATATATTAGTGAACAACAGTAATAAAAATGTGGTAGAATTAATGTATTATAAACCATAAGCTTAGTATGCATTGACAGAAATGGTGAAATTCTTCTCAAAAAACCAATTTTTTTTCCAATCTTTTTACATATTTAATCTATGTGACTATTAAATTTTAGTTCATGGTCCATCACAAAACCTAAATATTTTATTTCATGTACACTCTCCAGGTCCTGATCATTTATCTTAACACTCAAATTAAGGTTTAAAAATTTAGCACGCAAAACAGGACCACCAATAAACATAAATTTAGATTTGGATTCATTTACTTTTAGTTTATTAATCTTAAATATGTCAGATATTTTTTTCAATTCCGAATTGACTGTTTCTACTACTTCAACAAAATTATCCCCGTAATAGTAAATAAGGGGGTCATCTGCAAAAAGATGGATTTTACATTTCTCTAGTACATTGCCCAAGTCATTTATATATTTATATTATAATATAATTATATTATTATAATATTATAATATAATATTAATGAGTGGAAGTGGGAATGAAAACATATCAGCAGTGTATTTCTATTAACAATATTGATAAATACAGAAAACAGTGAACGTTACTTTTTTACATAATTCATTATTGTGGTTGTCCCATTTGTAGATCTTACTGGTTATGACACCTAAGAATTTAGTACATTCCAGTTTTTTAATGCTTTGGAAATTTAATCTTTTTTTTTTAATGAAAATAGTCGCAAAAAGGGTAGACCTATCGTGTGTGCCGCGGACGGCCCGCACTGCGACTATTAGAAGGGGAAGGGATTATAAAAAGGAAATAATTGTAGATCCTCTTTTTGAAAAGTTGCAGGTCATAGTTCTCTGAAAAAAACTGATTTTGGATACTTGTTCCATTCCATAGCAGCCCTGTAAAAGAAGGATCCTTGAAGTAGATTGATCCTTGTAGTGTCAATCTTGGGAGGAAATGGGTGAGACTGATCAGTGTGCCGAGTTCTTCGGCCGAATGTGGCCAGTGGTAGTACAAGAGTGTTTATTTCTCTGAAGCATCTGCCATGGAAATATCTGTAGAGTGATTTCTGGTCTGCAACTCTTCTTCTATGTTCTAGTGGTTGAAGGGTATCTGTGAGAGTTGAGCTGTTTATTAACCGAATGGCCCTTTTCTGAATGAAATCTAGAAAACGAAGAAAATGCCTTTGTGCTAAACCCCAAATGTGCGAGCAATACTCCAGTAGAGGTCGGATTTGAGCCTTGTACGTCGTCAACAGTCGATCGGAAGTAAAAAACTTTTTAGCTTTCCACAGAAAACCTAGCTTGCTGACTTTGCGATGTTAGCAACATGGTCGTGCCAAGACATATTATTAGACACCGTGACTCCCAAAAATCGAGATGGAGGGACTTGATTCAAGGGTATTTCCAAACATTGTAATGGAATGGTTTGAGGAATTCACTTTCTTGGAAAACGTGGCACTTTGTGTTTTTTGAGCGTTGAACAGAACAAGATTGTTGGTTTCCCACTCGACGATTGCTTCAAGATCTCTATTGATGGAATAAACCTGTTTCTCCCTGAGTCTATTTGTATCATTCACCGAAAGGATGTGAAAGTTGAGACAAGTGTGCTGTCGTCTGGGAAACTGTAAATGAGGTTCGTGGTGGTATTCAAGAGGTCGTTAATGTGTAAAAGAAATAGGGTGGGAGACAGGATGGATCCCGTCATTGGTTTTTAACGCATCAGAAGAGATACCGTTAACTGCCACATGTAAGGAGCGATCTTGCATGAAGCTCAAGAGCCAATGGCGCAGTTTGGTTGGGAGACCATGGGCAGATAATTTGCTTAACAATGACTGGTGCCAAACGCAGTCAAAGACTATTGCAGGGAATTCTCACCAAGCTTCACAATAGTGTTTGTCCAGAGCTGAGTGACATAAGCCAGCAAATCTCCAGTAGATCGAAGTTGTCGAAATCCATATTGTCTGTCATGAATTATCTCAAATTTCCCCAGATATTTGATAAGTTCTATGTTAATCGCTTTTTCCATAACTTTGGATATGACTGAGAGCAATGCAATAGGGCGGTAATTCGTAGGAATAGTCTTCTTTCTTTTTTCGGAATGGATTACGGGCGCCTACTATGCAAAACGAAGGCAGTCTCACCCGACTTTACTATGAATGCAAAAGATGAAAGGGAAAAATTTTAAAAAAATATTCTTGTCTCTAATGCAATTATCTACTATTTTATTTTAAAAACCGATTTATTTTGTTTCAATTCTTATTTAAATTTTATGTTACCCAGGCAACAACAAAGATATATGATATGATAAACAATTTTTCGAGATATTATCCACTGCACGAATTACAACGCAAAACCTTCACTTTTATATAAAAAGAAAGACCAACCTTAAGGTTATAAATAATTTTTTTATAGCGCAAGAATTGGAAATTGATAAAATCGGCAATTAATAAACAAATAATAATTGAGTGATATATTTCGTGCAATAAACTATATAACAATGGCCTAGAAAAATTTGTTTCCACCACATTAATGTTTAATATAAACTCCCGGACAAAATTAAACCAACAATATGAAATTATCCGAAAAATTCATGTATCTTTTTGTTGCGTCTGGTTTTGAAGTTTATCGAGTATGTGAATAGTAGGCTATGCATATTTTGTCTCGTTGTTAATGACAACTATCAAAACAATTCGTTTAGACAGTGTTCGTAACAGTGTTAAAGAATTTGGTAAAGATAAACAATTTTGTGTAGTACTTGCGATAGATTTTCGTTAAAATGAAGCTTATAAAATGTGCCTTTTTTTAAAGTAATACATTTTTTGTGGTAGAATGTTTAATTTTTGACGCTAAAAAATTGAAAAAATATAATTTAATCTATATATATATATATATATATATATATACATACATACATACATACATACATAAAGTCACGCCTTTTTCCCATAGTGGTAGGCAGAGACCGCTTCCTTCCACTTGCTACGATTCTTACACACATCTTTTGCTTCCTCTACTTATACCATATAAGATGGTTGTCCTGGTCTGCACCCTCCATACCTTTAAGCAATAGTTAATATTTTTATATTTTTTGGGTGTCTACTACATAAGTTTATTTTTACTCTTTTTTTAGTTTTTTGTTTAATTTTTTCTACAAACCTAAATCACAACAAGCCTAAATCCAACCTGTCTTAAAATACATTTATTTGGACAATGGACAATTAAATTATAAATTTTTAAATTGCCTAAAACTAACATTGAATAAATGACAAATAGACGTTTAAATTTAAAGGTATGTTTACAATTCAAAATTTTATGACCGCTGTGAAACACGACCTTCTTGGTCAGCGATTTGGGACTATACTGAATACCGGTCGATATGCGCGGTCAGAGGAACGAAATTCTCCGTATTAGGCGTTTAAAACATAACATTAACTACCTGGAGCGCTCAGAAACGGCTCAAGAATGATTTAAATGGAACTAACGAAAAGTTAATAGTGTTGGAAATCAACTGATTCTAACAACTCTCTTAAGAATATTGTAATAAAACATGTGATACCTGCGTGCCGGCAACGACGGCGAAAAAGCTAGTAGGAGTGGTGAATCGACAAGCTGGATAAATGCTCCGAGGTGTGGGCAGCTTCACCACCGGAACCTCTGGTGCCTCGACTCACTTTTGGTCTTCCGCAAACGTAGATGGTGGATTCCTTTGATAATTCAGTTAAGCTGGCTTGATCTGTTTTTTACCTACTATAGGCCAAAGGGTTTACTGCCTTTTATCGCCGTGAATTTTGTTATTTCAGTAAATAAAACAACACACTCAAGAATATATTGTGTGATTTAATAAATGGAGATTACAGATTCAAGCATCCTGCATCTTCGGAATAATTTTACTGGTTGCAAGCTTTGAGTTTCATTTATTTCATCTAATTATATTTATGCTTATTTTACCACGTGGTGGTAAAAAGCAGTGCTCTTAAAGCGAGCGTTGTGCATCGCCCCGCTGTTGAAAAGGAAAGAGGACGAGAGGCCGGAAGCCGGGTCGAACGTGGCTTCTTTCTTGCGTTGAATTCAGCGTTTTTTATTGGTTAAAAATCATAACTTCTTGTCACGTGACCGTATAGTGGTTTGCTACAATTGCGCGCGACGATTTCGGAATGTTCTGGAAGTATAATAAATGCACGTGTCGGCGTCAGGGCCGTACTGAGTAGTTTTTTATATTTATTATTATTATTATTAGATACGTGCCCGGGTGCAAAGCTCAGGGACACTTAGTTATCACCATTGTATTCCTATCCCCCCGGCTATCCTTAAGGCGTGTCCCTGTACCCTACCGCATTGCAAAAAGACAGTAGGTTGTTTAGGTTCACCGCTTCAAAGAGCTCTATGTCTAGAATCCCTGCGCCCAACCACTTCTAGCGTTTTACTATTAGGGTTGGGCATTCGCAGAGAAAGTGTCGTGGAGTTTCCTCCATTTCCTCACACCACCTGCACAGGTTACTATATCCCTGTGTTTTGTGAGTGTAACATCTTAGCTCACTGTGTCCAGTAAAAAGTCCTAGGACCATTCGAGTTTGGAGTCTATTTAATTTAATTATCTCCTTGGCCCACTTGTTGATATGTGTTCCAAGTAGTTCTTTGGACCATCTGTAGCCCTGGGAATCAGTACAGGTCGTCCATTTTTCTTTTTCCAGTAT
This sequence comes from Agelastica alni, assembly GCA_950111635.1. Taxonomy (NCBI): domain Eukaryota; kingdom Metazoa; phylum Arthropoda; class Insecta; order Coleoptera; family Chrysomelidae; genus Agelastica; species Agelastica alni. The sequence goes on from OX467717.1 coordinate 6,992,399, forward strand.
CTTTTTAATGACATTGCAACCTTCCTGGAGTGGTACACCAACCTCTCTTTGTGGTTGCGCGTCTTCTGGCTTATCAGCTCCCCTTTTTGCGAGTTTATCCGCCATCTTATTCCCTTTATACCCAGAGTGTCCTGGTATCCAGGTTAGAGTAACTGTGTTCCTCAGTGCTAGTTCATTAAGACTCCGCTTGGTATCTTTGACTAGCACTGACATCATGACCGGACTTTCCAGGGCTTTTATAGCAGCCTGGCTGTCAGTGCAGATACTGAGTAGTTTTAAAAATCAAGTAATTTCTCAAAAAAGGAATTGTACAGTTGGAAGTACTGATTTCCTACAATGCATTTCGGTCCTTTTTTAAAACTTTATTTCCTGTTTATGCAAGACAACGCTGGACCTTGCATTGCTGGAGAGGTGTACTCGATTATTTTAATCAAGTTGGTATACCAGTTATGCAGTGGCCTCAAAAAATGTCAGATTTAAATCCGATCGAGAAATTATGGGATCAGAAAAATATTAAACAGTAAATACCTGCACCTAGAAATCTAAGGGAACTTAAAAATACAGTTATTACAGCATGGGAACAAATTCCTTAACATTGCATACAAAATTTAATTGAAAGAATGCCCGGACGCTTAAATGCTGTGATCGGAAGTAGAGGAGGCAACACACGCTACTAGTGTCGCACTTGTAACAATAATTTCGCTACTAGTGTCCTTTTTACACCATAAATTATTTTTTCAAAATTAAAATTTTATTATTTATTATAAGAATAATTTTAATACCAAAATATTGAATCTAAATCAATTTTAAAGTATCCGAATACCGTATTTTTTAACTTTTAATAAACCTGTGTCCATAAAATAAATTAATGTTGCAATTTGTAATATTTAATATGTCGTTGCGTTAATTTTGTCCAAAAGTTTACCTAGTAAAAATTATATACAGCGTGACCAACCGAAAACGAAACAGAGCCATTTGCAGAAACGCCGTCAACATTTTGGAAAAACGCTCAGACCCGTCGATTTTTTATTAAAGGGGGACACTCTTTTCCGGTATTTTTGACTTCACTACTTTCAACCCCAAGCGAGGGTAAGAATTACCCCAAAATTTTTAAATGGCAGTTGGGGTCGAATAAGATGTCTCTTGAAAGCTCTGACAATTCTCTTTACAATAGTCTTTAAATTTTACATTTCCTCCCAATACCTTAAAAAAATTACATGAATAAATTCCAATTATTTTAGTTGCTTACTTACTACTTCATTGATTAAATGTTCAAACTGATGACCGCCCGCTTCCATACAATAATAAAGATTTTGTTCAAAAGGTTCACGCGCATTCCGAAGAATTTCCGGCACTTGTCAACGATTACTTACTTCGTAGCGCTACAACCCTTGATGGGCCTTGGCTGAGGCAACAATTTGCCTCCATCTATCTCGATCTTCCATAACTTTTAGACTATTCTCGATGCCCATTTTCCGGAGGTCCGATGTTATATTATCACGCCACCCTAATCTCGGTATTCCAAGGTGTCGTCTTCCTTCTGGTGCTCTGTCCCATATTAAGCCCATTCTATCCTCTGACTGTTTTCGTACGTGCCCTGCCCATCTCAACCTTTGTGCCTTTATGAGGTTTATCAGTTCTGGCTGATTGTATATTTTTTCTAGTTCTGCATTTGTTTAATTCGGTAGCTCCACGTATCCTAGTTTTTGGTGAGTCCAAAAATTTTCCTCAGCACTTTTCTTTTGAATCTTTGAATGAGTTCCTCATTTCGCACCGTAAGAGTCCAGGTTTCGCAGCTGTACATTACCACGGGTCTTATCAACCAACGATTCTTTGACGCAAATCTTTCCACGACGCTGGTTGTGTTTTATAAATTTTACTTTTTAGATGTCCTTGGAAAAATAAATCGAGGGGCGATAAATCTGGCGATCGTAAAGGCCATTTAATGCTGCCTCTTCTCCCAATCCATTGCCGTGGAAAACGTTGGTCTAAATACTGACAAACAATCGCCGCATAATGCAAAGTAGCACCGTCCTGTTAAAAATTAGAATGATCTTCGTCATACTGTGGATTATTTTCAAATACATATCAGTTTAGGCTGGGTCAATAGCTTCTTTCAATAATTAGAAATACATTTCGCCAGTCAAATTTCCTGGTAGAAAAAATGGACCCTTTAGTCGGTCACCGCAATTGCCATAGATTAGATAGTTTCACATTTAAAATATAATTTCTCAATAAGTAATGGGCGAATTTTATAAAATTTAAATACTATTGTATAAAGAATTTTAAGAGCTTTTGAAAGATACTTATTCAACCCCCGATGCCTTTTAAAAATTTTGGGGTAATTCTTACCCTCGCTTGGGGTTTAAAGTATAGGAGACAAAAATACTGGAAAAGAATGTCCCCTTTTAATCAAAAATCGACGGGTCTGAGCGTTTTTCCAAAATGTTGACAAAATGGCTCTGTTTTCTCTGTTTTTGGTTGGCTACCCTGTATAAAGTTATAAATAAATAAAGTTTTTACTCAAACATTTTCAACGAATTAAGTATTTATTTTATATATATATATATATTTTATAAGAGGAAAATTTTCAAAACGGGAAACAATAAAATGTAAATCTATCTTCATTTAATGCACCAAAACCTTTTGATAAAAAACATTTTATCGACCACAAAGACCAAATCCTACAACAAAAAACTTTACGGCTTAGCACAATCCTTGGCACGAATAGTAATGAAAGATTTCACATTTTATAACGCTGACAAAGAATTTCATTGCAGTAGAAATGTACGAATGGTTTTGCACCATTTTTAATTTACGTGTTAACATAATTTTACGAAAAGAAATTTTTTCTCTGAATATTTATTTAAATATATTTAATAATAATAAATAAATAATAATAAATTAATAATAAAAAATAATAATAATAAGGGTTGAAAAATTTTGACCAAATAATTGAGTTAAAACTAAACTGGTACTTTAACATTTTTTGTGTGTTATTTTTTTGGTGCATATCATTTTAAATAATCAGTTTAAAGTTTAGCTTTAGAAATTGACTGCAACTCGCTTGTTGCTTTAGTGTTAGTTGGTCATTCGCAAAGATTTGTTGCTGAAAAATCAGAGCTGCGCCCAACTTTCATATGTTCACCCTGCGCTTTTCTTCAGGAAAGCCAGCGCCACTTTAGTGCCGAAATTATGTCTGATTGCCTTATGAACATCCGAAGAAAAAGCAATAATATAAAAAAGAGAACCTGTTATTTTAAAATCAGATGTAGAAAATGCTATAATAACCCTCAAAAACAGGGAGGCAACTGTAGTCCGCGACTACGGTTAACAAGGTCCATTCTCAAGTTCCAATTTTTAATTACGCGTTATAGTATTTTGAGTGGTATTTGGCCAATGACACAAGTAATATTGACCTCCAATGCCTCAATTGTAGTTGGCTTATTTACGACGACTTTGGACTTTACATAGCTCCAAAGAAAAAGTCAAGAGGTGCGATGTCACATGATCTATCCGGCCAATTTACTGGTCCAAAGCGTGAAATGATCTGTTCGCCGAATTGTTCTCGCAGTAAAGCCATGGTTTTACGGGCTGTATTGGAAGTGGCGCCATTTTGTTGGAACCAAATTTCGTCGAGACCACGGGTTTTAATTTCTGAAATCAGATAGTCCGTTATCATGGCGCGATAGCGGTCACCATTCACAGTAACATTCCGACCAGCCTCTGTTTTAAAGAAATATGGACCAATAATTTCACCGGCCCATAAACCACACCAAACAGTTGTTTTGTCTGGACTTAATGGCAGCTCTTAAAGCTCTTTGGGTTGTGCATCTTCCCAAATACGGACATTTTTTTACGAACCCATTAAGCCAAAATGGGCCTCATCGGTAAACAAATTTTTTTTCCAATACAGTGGATATTCCGCAAGCTTGTCAAGAGCCCAACGAATAAATTGGAAACGATTCGGAAGGTTGGTTGATTTCAGTTCTTGCACTTATTGAATTTTGTATGCCTTTAAAGAAAGATCCTCACGTAAAATACGCCAAGTTGTTGAGTACGATAGGCCATGTTGAGAACGGCAACGAATCGACACTTCATGGTCTTGGCGTACACTCTTCGCTACTACCCCTATATTTTCTTCACTACGTGCTGGATGTGGTCCATTTGGCCGAGTATTATCTAATAATGAAAATTGGGTCTCAAACTTACTGATGGTAGAGCGAATTGTACGTTCGGTGGGCCGATTATGTGGACCATAAGTTGCTCTAAGCGCGCGATACACATTCCTCGGAGAACGCCCATTTTCATAATAAAGTTGAACAATTTGTAGACACTGTGCCACACTGAGTCTTTTCATTATAAAATGTCAAACTACTAAACAAGCATGTCACTTCAGATGACATGACGCATGCGCGATCATGCAATTAAATACCCACCACAAAAAGTACCTCTAAATGAATCAACGTTTATAAGAATAACTTTCTCGATCTAAAACTGTTGAGGACGTACAAGGCTCAAATCCGACCTCTAATGGAGTATTGCTTGCACATTTTGGGTTCATCACCAAGGCATTCTCTTCGTTTTCTGGATTCCATTGAGAAAAGGGCCATTCAGTTGATAAAGAGCTCAACTCTCACAGATACCGTCTACCCACTAGAACATAGAAGAAGAGTTGGAGACCAGACATTACTTTACAGATATTTCCATGGCAGATGCTTCAGAGAAATAAAAACTCTTGTACCACCACTGGCCACATTCGGCCAAAAAACTTGGCACGCTGATCAGTCTTACCCATTTACTCTCAAGATTAACACTACAAGGTCCAATCTCCATCAAAAGTCTTTCGTTTACAGGGCTGCTACGGAATGAAACAGGCTTTCAAAATCAGTTTTTCCAGAAAATTCTTTCTTTTTATAATCACTCCCCCTTTTAATAGTTGCAGTGCGGGCCGTCCGCGGCCCACACGATAGGTCTACCCTTTTTGCGACTATTTTCAATAAAAAAAAGCTCTCGGAAGTTATTCATATTATTAATGTACATATGGTCTCATCAAATTGTCTTAAAATACTAAGTATTCTCGATAAAATTTATATACTTCACATTCGTAAACTTCTTACCCCGATTGTACTTGAGACTCACGATTACTAAAAATTTCGTCGTCGCCGATCGGATCCTTATTCGAATGTTTTTGTTGTGCGCAGATTTTGTGATATCTCGCTTGACAAGCTACTTCTGGTGCACTGTACCTTTGATAATTTTGTTTTAATGAATAATAATGCATCGTACTAGAGCAGAAAAAATGGAGGGAATCGTTGAACTAGCCTGCTTACTCTTTGAGATATGCTTTTATAGAACAATTCGTAGTTAAAAAATTTTTCCCATGTCTTCCCCAGAACTTGTCGTCGCTGCTACAAAAGCGAGGCAATAAATTTCCCAAAAATGGATTGCTAACCTCGTTAGCAGTGTACGCTAGTAAAGTTTTTTTAGTGTTTTTTTTATTATGGTTCACTTCAAACGTAAGTGTCATATGTAATAATAAATGGATAGTAATGAAGATTTGTTATTAAATAATATGGAAAAAAAGGACACAGCGGAAGTGTTTTGTTGTTAATTGTGACAATACACCTGATTAAAATCCAGAATTATAATTATACCTTTTTTCTGGGTTTTTTAAGAAATAGAGGGGAAAAAGGAGTAATTCGTTAATGTAATTAATTATTTTGTCTTAAATACATGAAGAGGTTTTGTTTAAAAAAAAAGGTTTAAAAAACTTTAAGTTTAAAAAACGATTAAGCATTTATGTCGATTTGATGTTAACACAGTATCCATGTGAAACGAAAAAAGTGTAGAATCCTAATAAATTAATAATATTTTATGTTCTAAACGGAATATTTCGTTTAAAATTAATGTGATTTAATAGGAAACTTTCTATTCAAATAAGTGATCGAACATTGCATGTTGTATTTTTTAACGTTCTGTCGAAGTTTATCTAACGAAAATTTTTCTCTTTGCAAACCCATCACACCAACTTAGGTAATTAAATTATTTAGTTGTTAAAGCCGGTACTGCGTTAATTGTTTAGTTTTTACTAGTTTAATGAACGAACATGCTGATAAGCGACTTTGTTGAAAAGTATAAAAATCTTGGTTCTGTACAAAATCGTTGGTAATATTTATATTTCAAGTTTTATACTGTTTGTTTGTAGTTAAGGTGAAAATGTAATTGGTGAATTTTGTTTAATTACTGTAAGTTTTTTTAAAAATGTATTTGCATTGTAAGCTTTCTTAAAAAAAGGGTGTATTTTAGATTATTTTTGGTTTAGCCTTTGAATCTTCTCATCAAGAAAATTGATGCATTTTTTTTGCATTGCTCAGACTTTAAGAAGGTGTTTATTATGGAAAATAAAAAGCTTCCATAGTTAATATACATTTTATTTATTTTTTTTAAAATAAAATAGCAACGTCACTTTACAACGAGTGTCCCAAGACAATTAAATGGAATTTTGTTTGTGTTTTGTATTTTTTATTTATATTTAAATACATACAGTTTTTTTTACTGTGGAAATTGTGCCACTGGTCAAACCACAAATAGTACATTATTTTGACAGATGATATTTTCTTTAATGCATAATACGCCCATATTGTACATTTTGTGTTGACATACATACATACATATAGTCACGCCTTTTTTCCGAAGGGGTAGGCAGAGACCACTTTCTTTCACTTTTGCTGCGATTCTTACACACATCTTTTGCTTTCTCTACTTTCATCAGTACTCTCATACATGCTCGTCGGTTGTTGGTACTCTTTACCTGGCCTTTCTTCAAAACAATGTTGATCTGATCGAGATATGTTCGCCGAGGTCGACCTCTACCGACTTCCATCCATTCGCCTTATCAATTTGTTTCGTCAATCTTCCTTTATCCATCCTTTCTACGTGTCCAAACAATCTAAGTATTCCTTTATCTATTTTTGTAATCACATCTTCTTTTTCACCACAGCGTTCTCCTATCTCACTATTTTTTACTTCATCCAACCGAGTCACTCCAGCTATACTTCTCAGACTACTCATCTCTGCAGCATTAATCCTATTTTTATGCTTTTTCTACTAAACCCAACATTTATCACCAGCACAGCCAGACGTGCCTTTTTTGACACGGGCTGTTCATAAGCTATACAGTGCCACATTCATTTGCTTTCCTGCCAACACCACCTGCTCAATGTCGCTGTCATACTTTCCATCTCTCGTAAGCTTTGAACCCAAGTACACAAATTCATTTATTGTTCCACTCTTTCTCCCTCAATCGAAACCCCACAGTTTGTCATGCTTTCTTTTCTTTTAAAAACCATTACTTCTTTTACACCACAGCGTTCTCTTATCTCACTATTTTTTACTTTATCCAACGGAGTCACTCCGGCTTTACTTGTCAGACTACTCATCTCCGCAGCATTAATCCTATTTTCATGCTTCTTCTGTCAAACCCAAAATTTACTACCATACTTAAGTGTAGGAACCAACACACCTCTATGCACTGACAGACGTGCCTTTTTTGACACTTTCTGGCTATTCATAAAGCTATGCAGTGCCCTATTTATTTGTTTTCCTGCCAACACCCTTCGCTCAATGTCACTGTCATACATTCGATCTCTCGTAAACTTTGAACCCAAGTACACAAATTTATTTACTTGTTCCACTCTTTCTCCCTCAATGGAAACTCCACAGTTTGTCATGCTCTCTTCTCTTTCAAAAACCATTACTTTCGTTTTGCTCACATTTATTTTCATCCCTTTGATTTTCAGGGCATCATGCATAACATTAATAAATAAATCCTTTAAAAAAATTTTAATAGGCAAAAAACTAGTCTTTTTATTACGAGGTATAGTCAAAAAATTCTTGGCTAGAAGTCAGAAGGTCTATTGCGCTTTTATAGATGACAGAGTGGTGAGAAGTGAATTTTGGTCTACTATGTATGGGGTGAGTAGTAGTTTAATACGAGCACTTTACGAGGATTCCACTGCTTGTGTCAGGATAAACGGAGCTTGCACGGACTGGTTTTACATCGAAAAGGGTGTTAGACAAGGATGTGTGGCTTTGCCATGGTTGTTTAACTTATACATAGACAATTGTTTAAAAGATTTGAAAGAGAGTGCGTATGGATTAAAAATGAATGATTTGATCGTCAAATGCCTTCTTTACGCCGATAATCAAGTCATATTAGCGTTATCTGAAGAGGCTAAGGCCAATGTTATGCATGATGCCCTGAAAATCAAAGGGATGAAAATAAATGTAAGCAAAACGAAATTAATGGTTTTTAAAAAAAAAGAAAGCATGACAAACTGTGGAGTTTCGATTGAGAAAAAAAGAGTGGAACAAGTAAATGAATTTGTGAACTTGGGTTTAAAGTTTACGAGAGATGGAAAGTATTACAGTGACATTAAGCAAAGGGTGTTGGCAGGAAAAGAAATAAATGGGGCACTACATAGCTTTCTGAATAGCCAGAAAGTGTCAAAAAAGGCACGTCTGGTGGTGCATAAAGGTGTGTTGGTTACTATACTTATGTATGGTAGTGGTAGTATAGCCGGAGTGACTCGGTTGGATAAAGTAAAGAATAGTAAGATAAGAGAACGCTGTGGTGTAAAAGAAGATGTGGTTACAAAGATAGACAAATGAATGCTTAGATGGTTTGGACACGTAGAAAGGATGGATAAAGGAAGATTGACGAAACAAATTAATAAGGCGAATGTAAATGGACAAGTCGGTAAAGGTCGACCTCGGAGAACATATCTCGATCAGATTAACATTGTTTTGAAGAAAGGCCAGGTCAAGAGTACCAACAACCGATGAGCATGTATGAGAGCACTGATGAAAGTAAAGGAAGCAAAATATTTGTGTAAGAACCGTAGCAAGTGGAAGGAAGTGGTCTCTGCCTACCCCTACGGGAAAAAAGCGTGACTTTATGTATGTATGTAAAACTAGTAAGAAACGCTACTGAAAGGCGACATTACCACACTTACGAGGTAAAATATTAATTTAACTTCTTAGCGGAAGAAACAATTAACGCTTTAAAGTTTTTTCTCGTTTGTACTTATTCGGATTTTTTATTAGTATATCCTTGATTACACTGATTCACTTTCGTAAAGAATTGCTTTCAAATGATTTTATTATGCTGAAAATTGCTTACTTGAACAAGAAAAAAAGATCTTGACATTTTTATAAGTAAAAAGAGATAGGTAATTATAAGGTGAAATATGAATGTCATCTCATTCACATTGAATTTTTATTTTTACGTGGGTATAAAAACTTTGATTAGCAAATTTCTTGTTTTAATATTGCAAGGACGATGAACGTTTCATGTAATTAAAGCTGTATGTTTTTTCATTATTAATTCATTTTGTTTTTAACTAGAATGTGAAGTTGCGAAATATTACTGATAATAATAACACTAGGGCGATAGGATAAAAATAATTGTCATTTACAATCAATTGCACCTTTTGGTGTTGAAAATCGATAATTCATTTAGAGGTATTTTTTAGTTATTAAAAACAATTTTATTTTATAATCTCTATTAGCATACATAACCAACCGGAGCAACGAAATGTAGCAGGATATGAAGTGGTGAGTCGTTTCAACTATTTGGGCTCTGTCGTCACAAACAGCAGAGGGAGACAAGAAAAAATACGTCTTAAATGGCCAAATCAGCAACGGTCAAGCTCACTAAAATCTGGAAAAATAATGACATAACTAAGAACACAAACTACGCCTGGTACGATCACTTGTCTTTCCTATCGCCACTTACGCGGCAGAAACTTGGACCATCAAAAAGAAATATATGTATATTTATATATATATATATATATATATATATATATATATATATATATATATATATATTAGAGGTTTTTTTTTAATTTACTTGGGTAGCAGTTAGGAGTGACCAATTCAATAAAAATTCTTTGTTTTTTCAGTCAAGCTTTCGAAAATGTTTATTTTCTTTTTCAAGACTTCTCTACAATATTTTTAATTAATATATGAAAAAATTAATTTACAAAATATATAATTACTAACATGAAATTATTAAAAAATTATCGCAAAATTGATTTTTTCATGTATTAATTAATTAATTAAAAATATTATAGAGAAGTCTTGAAAAAGAAAATAAACATTTTCGAAAGCTTGACTGAAAAAACGAAGAATTTTTATTGAATTGGTCACTCCTAACTGCTACCCAACTAAATAAAATAAAAAAAAACCTCTAACGTAAATTTACAGTTAATATATTTTCTATATATATATATATATATATATATATATATATATATATATATATATATATATATATATATATATATATATATAGGACGTTGTCGTACGCCTTCATCTACATCTACCTCGGTCTTCCCAGTCGTCCGCTGTTAAATTCTTTTCACTCATGGCTTTGTGGATTGTCTTCTATCATTCTATTTTGGGTCTGCCTCTTTTTCGTCGACCCATTGGTTGCCATTCTAGAATTTGTTTAGGTAGTCTTGATGCTGGCATTCGTTGTAAATGCCCATACCATGTTAGTTGTTTGGCATTTACGTCTTGAATTATAGATCCTTCCACACCCATTCGTTGTTGTACTATCTCATTCCTAATTCTGTCCCTTCTGGATGTATATAAAGATCTTCTATATCATTTTCTATACACCCATGCCATGAACTTTTCTTTTTCATTGCTTTAATGCGCATGCTACATATATTTTAAATAGAGTTTGTGAAATACAGCATCCTTGTCTTAGTCCTTTGGTAACTGGAAATTCTTCGGTTAGATATATATTTTCCCATTTTTATTCGTGATCTTGTGTTTTTATAGTTTTTTTACCGTATAAATTAATACTTGATTTTTCTAGTGTTTCCCACAGTTTACGAATTGGTACAGTGTCGTAAGCTTTTTAAAGGTCTACAAATTTTATATTAGTTTCTATGTTTTTTGCAGCTCTTTTCTCTTTTATTTGTTTTAGATAGAAAACATTGTCGGTGCACAATCTGCCTGCTAGAAAACCACTTTGATCTTCTTCTTCGTTTTGCCTAAAATCATCCTCTATTAGGTTACGTAAGATCCTTCCATAAAGTCTACTTATGGCGCTAGTGACTGAAATTTCTCTATAATTGTTGCAGTTCGTCTTATCTCCTTTTTTATGGATTGACGAGATGTATGCTTCCTTCCAAGGTTCTGGTACTGTATAAGCATTTGGCAATTGTTAATAATAAACGTTAGATTGTTGTGAAATTTATCTGTTCTGTTTTTTAACATTTCCGCACATTTCCAGCCCACTCACTTTGTCATTTTTAAGATCCAAAAAGTCTGATTCCCAACGTATAATTGCTTTTAAAATGTCGGTGTATCGCAGAATGATGCGCATATCCTGGATAGCACACAGCACAAATATCTCAATATTGACAGAACTCAACACCACCACTAGACTTACCACAACTATTTACCAAAGCATGTTGAGAGGACTTGTAACAAAATGAAGCGAAGGTATGGAAAGATTAGTAGTTGAAGGCAAAGTAGAGGGTAAAAGAACTTGAGAAAGATCGCCACTAAGATGGGCAAATCAAATAAAAAGTATCACCGGGTACACTCTCCCCGAAGCAGCACATCACGCCCACGAAAGAGAAGAGTGGACAATAACCATAAATCGAATAACATAACGTCCTTACGAAGGATAAAGGACAGAGGAGAAGGATTATCATACTAAAGAACCATTCCTTATAATTATTTATTAAAGATAAGTTCTTTCAAATGTTGTCCGCGACTACGGTTAACACGGTCCATTCTCAAGTTCTAATTTTCAATTACGCGTGATAGTATTTCGAGTGGTATTCGGCCAATGCCTCCAATGCCTCAATCGTAGCCGGTTTATCCATGTAGACGTTGGACTTTACATAGCCTCAAAGGAAAAAGACAAGAGGTGTGATGTCATATGATCTAGCCGGCCAATTCACTGGTCCAAAGCGTGTTGGTCGAATTAAATGTTCGTCGCAGTAAAGCCATGGTTTTACGGGCTGTATGGCAAGTTTTTTTTTTTTAGGAAAACACTCAATCAGGGTATTTTTCTGTAATTACAATCTGATCATGAAGATTAATAAGCAGTTTTTTTCAAACCTAACTTAACTAAGGTGGAAAATTTTTAAATTCTAAGGTCCTACTCATTAGTATACCTTAGTGTCTATTATTTTTAGCAAAGCAACACTACCATTAACGTGCTTTATGAGATTTACACAATACTCTGCTTTTAACTAACACAGTCACTTAAACTACTTTACTAACTCAAACGGTTTAATCCTGTTAAGTCTTCTCACTAGATTGATATTGTCAAGGAGCTGGATAACCTCAACGTTCCCATGTTGTAGTAACCGTTGTTTATGGCTACTGGCGAATTTGGCTATGGTCTGGTCAACAGTTTCTACATTGAGGTCACTATGGAGATCACTGCAGTACCAAGGTGCATTAACTAGGTTCCTCAATACTTTATTCTGAAAACGTTGTATCACTTGAATATTACTTTTACTGGCACAGCCCCAAAACTGTATACCATATGTCCAGACAGGTTTCAATATTTGTTTGTAGAGAAGCAGTTTGTTGTGAATGGACAGTTTGGAGTTTTTTCCTAGCAGCTAATACATCTTTTTATATTTTATACCAAGCTCTTCGCGTTTCTTTTTAACGTAGACTCTGCAGCGAAGTCTAGCGTCAAGTGTCATTCCCAGTATGGCAAGTGGCGCCATCTTGTTGGAACGAAATTTTGTCGAAACCACGGGCTTTAATTTCAGGAATCAGAATCAGAATCAGTCTGTTATCTGTTTTGAAGAAATATGGACCGATAATTCCACCGGCCCATAAACCACACCAAACAGTTGTTTTGTCTAGATTTAATGGCAGCTCTGGAACCTCTTTGGGTTGTTTATCGTTTCAAATAAGGGCATTTTGTTTAGTTACGAACCCATTAAGCCAAAAATGAGCCTCATCGGTGAACAAAACTTTTTTCACAAACAGTGGTTCTTCTGCAAGCTTGTCAAGAGCCCAACGATTCGGAAGGTCAGTTTTTAAACAAATTGAATTTTGTATGCTTTTAAAGAAAGATCCTTACGTAAAATACTCCAAGTTGTTGAGTACGACGACATATTGAGAACGGCGACAAATCGTCTTCGTGTACACTCTCCGCTACCGCCTCTATATTTTCTTCACTACGTGCTGGATGTGGTCCATTTGGGCGAGTATTATCCAATAATAAAAATTGGGTCCCAAACTTACTGATGGTAGAGCGAATTGAGCGTTCGGTAGGCCGATTATGTGGACCATAAGTTGATCTAAGCGCGCGATACACATTCCTCCGAGAACGCCCAATTTCATAATAAAGTTAAACAATTTGTAGACGCTGTGCCGGGCTGAGTCTTTTCATTATGAAATGTGAAACTCTACTTAAAAAGAATGCCACTTCAGTTGACATGACGCATGCGTGATCATGCAATTAAACCACAAAACGTACCTCTAAATTAATCACCGTTTATATCGTTTTGTAATAAAATTTTTGTAATTTTTTAAAAAATAAGTAGCATCGTGTGCTTGAACAAAACTAGCAATCATTCCTTTGAAAACACTGTGAAAAATTTGCAAATCATTTTAACATTTCAAAATAAACCACATAGAAGAATCATTGATGCCTCCCGGTACATCAGAAATGATCATCAAGACAAAAGATTAATTTTTCCTCGAAAAATTTATTTTTGTAATGTATGAATAATTTTTTCGTGTAAATAATTAATGATTTTGCAAAATATCTATTCAGGTTAAGTGCAACATTATGCCAATGTAAATCTACTCTCGGAACAAATATACGGGGAAAAAATTGTGATAAATTTATCTGTGTTTTAATTACGTATTTAAAAAATAAAAATAAAAGAATTTCAATAACTGGTATAGCCTCCTTTGGCCTTAATAACTGCCCGACATCCTCTTATCATACTTAAAATCAGGTTTCTAATCTCGCATTGCTTAATTTGATCTCACGTCTCTACTAGTCGCAATGACAGCTAATGTAAGTTTGCTGGAGGTGGTTGTGAAGCTCAAATACGTCGTCTTGTGCTGTCCCATATATGCTCAAGTCTTCAAGACTTCTTGCAGGCCAATCCATTTTTGGAATTTGAACTTCCTAGAGGTAATTTTGCACTACTGTAGCAACGTGTGGCCGTGCAATTGTCATGCATTAACACAAAATGTTTACCTACAAATGAGGCAAATGGTACTAAATAGTACTATGGAGTCTAGGATGTTCGTAATGTATCTGGCAACTGTTAGACGACCTCCTTGAACAATGATTCGAAAAGCCTCAAAACTGATGACTCCTTAAACCATAACGGACCCTCCGCCATAGCTTACTGTCTCTACATTGTGGCATTTAGCATATCGCTCTCCAGGACATCTATACACTTCCATACGACGGTCATTCGTAAATCTTCTTTTTTCAGTGCCTGTCCGTTACCGGACGTTGGCGATCATCTGGCAATAATTATTTTATCAACTGCGGCCCTAAATAGACCCGTGGTGGAGGTTGCAAACCAAGTTCTCAGGTTTTTAAGCCATGAGATCCTTCTTCTACCTGGTCCCCTCTTTCCAAGCACCTTTCCCTGTAGGATATGCTGCAATAGACCGTAACTTTCGCTGTTTCTCATGATGTGTCCTAAGTATTCCAATTTCCGACTTTTGACTGTACTTACTCATGATCTCCATTTCCTTGTTTAAAATGTCGAGTACTCTTTTGTTTGTAACATGAGCTGTCCAAGGGATTCTTAGTATACGTCGATACAGCCACATCTCAAATGCGTCCAACCTCTTACTGGCTGCATATGTTACAGTCTATGACTCGACTTCATATAGAAGCACAAGATACAGATAGCATCGGAGAAGACGTATTTTAGTTGTTAAGTTTAGAAATCACTTTACAAGGATTCCACTGCTTGTGTCAGGATAATCGGAGCTTGCACGGACTAGTTTAACATCGAAAAAGGTGTGAGACAGGGATGTGTGGCTTCGCCATGGCTGTTTAACTTATACATAGACAATTGTTTAAAAGATCTGAAAGACAGTGCGTATGGATTAAAAATGAATGATTTGATCGTCAAATGCCTTCTTTACGCCGATGATCAAGTCATATTAGCGTTATCTGAAGAGGAGTTGCAGGCGATGGTTAATGTTATGCATGATTCCCTGAAAATCAAAGGGATGAAAATAAATGTGAGCAAAACGAAAGTAATGGTTTTTGAAAGAAAAGAAAGCATGACAAACTGTGGGGTTTCGATTGAGGGAGAAAGAGTGGAACAAGTTAATGAATTTGTGTACTTGGGTTCAAAATTTACTAGAGATGGAAAGTATGACAGTGACATTGAGCGAAGGGTGTTGGCAGGAAAACAAATGAATGGGGCACTGCATAGCTTTATGAATAGCCAGAAAGTATCAAAAAAGGCACGTCTGGCGGTGCATAGAGGTGTGTTGGTTCCTACACCTATATATGGTAGTGAATGTTGGGTTTGGCAGAAGAAGCATGAAAATAGGATTAATGCTGCGGAGATGAGTAGTCTGAGAAGTATAGCCGGAGTGACTCGGTTGGATAAAGTTAAAAATAGTGAGATAAGAAAACGCTGTGGTGTAAAAGAAGATGTGGTCACAAAGATAGATAAAGGAATGCTTAGATGGTTTGGACACGTAGAAAGGATGGATGAAGGAAGATTGACGAAACAAATTTATAAGGCGAGTGTGAATGGGCAAATCGGTAGAGGTCGACCTCGGAGAACATATCTCGATCAGATCAACATTGTTTTGAAGAAAGGCCAGGTCAAAAGTACCAACAACCGAAGAGCATGAATGAGAGCACTGATGAAAGTAGAGGAAGCAAAAGATGTGTGTACGTACCGTAGCAAGTGGAAGGAAGTGGTCTCTGCCTACCCCTATGGAAAAAAGGCGTGACTTTATGTATGTATGTAAGTTCAGAAAGTGGCATTTAAACAATTTCGACATTTTAAGGAATGCAGCACGAGCCCTGTCCATTCCACAACGTATTTTGAGAGAATGATCCCAACTCTCGTTGATTGTAGTTCCCAAATATGTTGTAGTCCCTACCTTTTCAATAACTGTATTATTTATAATAAGCTGTCTGGGTGGTGGACTTTTGCCTATCACTATGTTTTTCGTTTTATTTATATTTATATCTATTCCATATTCCTGACTGTGCATTGAAAGCTGGCTCATCATATTTTGTAGGTCCTCTACTTTGTCGGCGAATATTACTGTATCATCCGCGAATCGGATGTGTTTGATCCGTTTACCATTTATAGGAATTCCTGCCGATGAATTACACAGCGTATTATTAAATATTTCTTCTGAATATATGTTAAATTATTATTCGGAGGTCATTGTTGTCAATACCTATCGTCTTCAACACTTCTATTAATTTGTTATGTTTAACTCTATCAAAAGCTTTCTGATAGTCCACAAAGCATGCATGTATGTCATAGTGCATATCTCTGCATCTCTGAAATAGAACTTGTATGCAAAACAATGCCTCTCTTATCCATATACTCTTCATATTTTGAGTATAATCTCATATGTTTGAGCCATTTTTTGGGAATCTTTTCGGTAATATATATTTTGTTGAATATTTTAGTTAATTTATCAATACTTTTGTGGTCTAGGAGTTTGAGAAGTTCTCCTTGTATTTCATCAGGACCAGAAGTTTTCCCGTCTTTATTTAGAGAGATGGATATACGAACTTTTTCTGTTCGTAAATAGGCATTGATTAATTTCCCAATTTACGTGTTCTCGGGCAAACTGGAGCATACCAATACGATGATCTGCGGTGAGTAGCGGACCAGCTCTACAAGGTCTCAAATTGCCCTTTTTGCGACTATTTTAAGTAAAAAAAAATACCCAAAGCAAGTGGGCCCCAACATTTCTATTTAAATTTCTATCTACGCGTTGGAAATAAAATTTTAATAATTTAAACCACAATTTTACCACCGTAACAGGAAAATAAAAATACACAATTAAAAATGTTTAAATTTTAGATGACAGGCAATCACACAAATAATTTATTATTATTCTTGATAATTAATGACCCGATGATGAATCCTGCAGAAACTGATCGTCATTAAATATTTTTAAAACTAATTTTGGACTTTGTGTATTATTTATGTTTTCCTTGACCAATAAATACCGTTATTCATTAAAATTATTGTGTATTTTTGTTACATCAATATTTATCTAACCATATGTTTAATTGCAGTATAATCACAAACAAAATTTAAAAAAAAATAATTGAAAATTACCATACAGATATTTAGAAAGAATTGTAGTAAAAGCAAATATTTAATTAAATTTATGCCAAGAATTTTAATGATGAACTTGACTTGGATATTGACATTCCATGAAAACAACATTACTTTTTGGGAACTTAAACTAGTAACAAAAAATTTGTAATCACTTTAAAGTTCTTGACATGCTTTTATTTATAACTAAATCACTTGGGTAACTTCTAAGGTGAAATATGAATGAGTCATCTCACTAATGATTATTTGTTGTAAGACTTTCTTTGTAGGAATAAAGGCAAGTTTATACAGCAAATAAAATAAAATAAGAAATAACATAAAATAAAATAAGGAATGACTGCAAAAAACATTGGTTTATACAAATGACTAAAATAAAATAAGAAATAAGAATGAACCGATGAAATCGCAGTTTTATGCATAACAGTACATAATCACCAAATTGATTTGTTATTTTAATTCAAATACGGATTTTTTAAATTTAATTATTATCTAAAATTCTCCAAATATATATCTAGCATCCATTTCCTATTAAAAAATATTATAATGGATGATGGCATGTTGATAGAGAAGGTGTCGACCTTTCCTCAGTTATATGCAAAAACTAATGGAAAATACAAGAACAGCAGAACAGCAGAACAGCAGATTAAAAGAAAATACTTTGCTGACAATTGCTAACATAATGGAGAAAGTACGTAAGTGCAAAAAAATCAGTGATCATGTTTATCTTTCTTATTTTATTTTATTTTGTTCCTTACTTTATTTTATTTGCTGTATAAACTCGCCTTAACTGACAGTTGTTTAAGAGAATAATACTACGAGAATAAAATAGAAAATTTAATGATTCTTTAACTATGTTTCATCTATTCACTACTTCCTAAGTCCAGCACATTTTAAAATTTTAGTGAATTTCTAAATGTAAATTTAAAATTTTCGCATATATTATTTGTAATCTCCGTGGCTTAAAAGGGTTGTTAAATAATTCTTAAGGGTTGTAAATTCAATAATAACGTAGATTATAGGGGGGGGTCGTAAAGGCTAAGCTGCCTCTCAAGCACTTTAACCAATCAAATCTTTTGTGCATAACCCTTAATATATTCGAGGCCCGGGATTCCGAGACTTCGTACAAAGTTTATCAGTTTCCTGAGAACCAAGTTTCTGGCATCGTAGAGCTTTAGGAAGGCCCCTTTCAGAAATTTGAGCCTCTTGCAGAAAAGCGCTGGGCATTTGCAAAGCAAATGTTCTGCAGTTTCAGCAAAGTTTTTGCAGTAGCGGCAATTATCACTCTCTGTTTTGCCCATCTTTTTCAAGTGATACCTTAGAGGGCAGTGTCCAGTGAGGAGTACAGTCATTAGTTTCAAGTCTTTCTTGTCCAACTCGAGAAGCCGTTTAGCCTTTTCGCTTGTCTTTGTTCTGGCACTTTATGCCAGTGAGATTTCATTTCATCTGTTTTCCAGCGTCGAACCTCTTCTTTCAAATGGGCTTTGGGGAGTCCACAGAAGTGTTCTGGGCCGAAAAATTGTGTATTTGCCCCTTTTTCGGCAAGGCAGTCTGCTTCCTCGTTGCCTTTAACTCGCTTGTGACCTGGAACCCACATCGAAGTAAGCTGATTGTTTGCTGCCAGTTGTCTCAGGGATTGTTTACAGTCCCAAGTCAACTCAGATTCACAAGTGTATAACTTTAGAGCTTTTAGGGCTGCTTGGATATCTGATAAAATATAAATATCTGCCATTCGGGTGTTCCTTTTGATGCACTTCTTGGAAAATATCTCTACGGCATGTAATTCTGCTTGAAAGATGGTTTGGGTGTTACCAAGGGGTTTTGAGAGCCTAAAATGAGAGCGACCCTTTATGAATGTTTTTACTTGAACTCGTTTTATTCGTCGAGTGACTGAAATGTGTATTACTGAAACTAGCCTCATTATCAAAAATGATGAGAACATAAAGCTACTTTTATGTTGAAATTAAACAAGGTGTTTAAACTGTAAAATACACTCCTGGACAAAATTAACGCAACAACATATTAAATCATACAAATTGCTATAATTAATTAATTTTAATAGTTTTTTATGGAGATATTCGAATATTTTGTGTTAATTAAAACATAATTGTCATAAGTTGTATTTTAAAATAAAAAAAAGTTTTGCTTTCATCTCCAAGATTTTATATTTTATTTAATTTTAAAAATATAACGTTCTTATTGGGACATCATTCGTAATGTACAGTATAATTATAGTAAAATAAAAACCAGTACGTCCAAAATATTTTAGTAAAATTTTATCATTCAAGTTCACCCTCTATTTTAATATTACCAAAGTTTCTCAATGCATTGAAAAGGTTAGCGACCCCTGCGTTAAACATAAAAAAATGTAGAAAAATGTGAAAGCGATATAAAAAATTGCTGGTACCCACTGTGTTTGCTTTATTATAATTAACAACGATAAATAAATAACCACCTTTATTTTGAAGTTAATGTGTCTACTGCATATTTATTATTTTCCTGCTTTTTATCTAAACGATTATAATGTATTTTTTATTTTACTTTCATTTAGCTATAGGGAAAACATTTCCACCTCTATACAGGCACAAATTGTTTTCAAACTATTATTATAATAAACGCTCCTTAGTAACAGTACTTAATAACAGACAAAGGCCACTAAAATAAATCCCTAGTCCTGTAATTATTGCGACAAGTAACAACAAAATACTTTTTACTTTGTTACGTATTTTAACAATATTTTAATAACACAAAATTAACAACAACGAAAAAAATAGAACAAAGCGCAGAGATACGACAAGGAGACAGTCTCAGTCCACTGCTGCTCAACAATGGATAGAATAATAGAGCAAGTGCGCAAGGCAGACCAGGGATACAAGATAGGAAACCAACAACTTAAGATAATACGAGGGCAGTATGATAAGTCAGTTACTTTTTGAATTTTCCGCGCAGTTACTCCAAATGCAACAGTACTGCCGTCAATTATAATCTATCAGTGGGCAACTTTCTAATTTTGAGCAAGCTACATCGTGCAGTTGGTGTTTGATAGCCGTTCAAAGCAGACAACCTCGTGAATTTTTACGAAAATGGAAAAAAGTGAATTTCGTGTGCTGATTAAGCATTACTTTTTACGTAAAAAATCCGTTGTGGTCGCGTACCAGCACTAGTGACGCCGAACGTCCAGGTCGCCCAAAAGAAGTGATCACGCCGGAAATCGTCGATAAAATCCATGAAATGATATTGGATGATCGGAGAATGAAAGTGCGTGAGTTGGCTCATGCTGTAGGTGTAACTCAACTGAACGGGTACATCATATTTTACACGAATATTTGGACATAAAAAAACTCTCTGCGAGATGGGTGCCGCGATTGCTCACACTCGACCATAAGCGCAATCGTGTGACCACTTCAAAAGAGTGTTTAGCGATGTTCAGCCGTAATCCGGACGAATTTTTGCGCCGTTTTGTTACTGTGGATGAAATATGGATCCATCACAACATGCCACAGACCAAGGAACAATCGAAACAGTGGGTTGCTCGGGGTGAACGTGGACCAAAGAAGGCAAAACAGAGTCTGTCAGCCAACAAGGTCATGGCTACTGTTTTTTGGGATGTACGCGGTGTTATTCACATCGATTACCTCAAGAAAGGTAAAACGATCACCGGCGAATATTATTCAAAACTTTTGAACAGATTCGACATTGATTTGAAGCAAAAACGGCCGCATTTGACTAAGAAGAAGAAAGTGCTGTTCCATCAAGACAATGCACGTGTGCACACTAGTCTAGTATTTTCTGTTTCCAAACTCAAAGAAATGGCTGGGCGGTAAGAGATTTGAGCTGAAACAAACGCGTATTTTGAGAGCTTTGAAAAAACCTATTATTTAGAGGGAATAAAATAATTAAAAAAACGCTGAACTAGATGTATCGAGCTAAAAGGTAGAAAAATAAAATGTTTATTTGCGGAAAAAAATTTGTTTTATTCAAAAAGTCACTGACTTATCAAACCGCCCTCGTATGTTACGCAGACGACGTAACGCTATTCGCAGACACGGAAGACGGACTGCAATGGCTCTTACAGGCATTTAAGAAAGAGGCCGAAAAAGTTAACAGGGAAATATCAACCACAAAAAACAAAAAGCATGGTGATCGCCAGGGAACCACGCAGATGCAAACTACAACAAAACAATAGACCAGGTGTTAACTCAACTAAATTAAAGGGTGGTCCATTGTCTGATACAGTTTCAACAGGCAAACCAAATACTAAAAATATTTTTTTAATTTATTAATTGTTTCAAGAGCAACCCACCAATGTTGTGTATTTGGATCCACCCTGTATGCAAGGTCCATCGGTGGAGTCATAAACGAGGGTTACTTAAAATACGTTTTACGATAAATGTATTTTTGAAATAAAATAGGATATTGTTATTTCTTACAGTTGCCAACCTAACTACAACAGGTTTACAACATACTCAACCTATTTATGTTCGTAGAAATTAAGAATACTGATTTATATTATTAATTAAAATCAGAAAAATAAAAAATTTATATAAAAGAACAATCCAAACACTCCCAAGTTATTAAAACTACCACATATGGACTTTACAATGTTTTTTTATTATCGTAGAACCATCCAGATAGCACACCTTTCAAGGAAATTTCCAATGTAGTTGGGATGAAAATTATTTAAAATTTTAGTGGATTGAATGTTATTCGAGTAATTATTTAACGCTAGCTCGTAGATTAAAATGATTGGTAAAAATATCTGTTAAGACCACTTCCTTGTGGATCGATACGATTTTATAAAATATGTATGTATGTATGTACCCATCTATTTATAGCTCCAAACCGAACTGTTTGGAAATGCCACTTCCTTTTTTAAGTCATTTGTTTTAATTGCACCTGCAAATTTCCTTTAAACGTTTCGCTACAAAATACGACTTTTGCAGGAATATAATTTCCCAAAGAATTATTTAAATTATAAAACAGTTTAATTATCCTTTGCTACATTATTACATTTTTTTACACTATTTTTACACTAACAGAAAAGTTTACGCGAATTTAACGTGGGAGA
Organism: Agelastica alni; assembly: GCA_950111635.1. NCBI lineage: Eukaryota > Metazoa > Arthropoda > Insecta > Coleoptera > Chrysomelidae > Agelastica > Agelastica alni. The sequence goes on from OX467717.1 coordinate 7,014,830, forward strand.
CCAAAATAACTTGTTTTAAATTAAAGCAAGCAATAAAAAAAATAAATAAATTCTTGAAATAGTTCATAATAATAGGCGGGGATCCGGTGACACTAAATGTGTACTTATATGGATTCTGAAATTTAGCATAGGAATTAATAGTATTTAATCATGGGTACAACATAGGACCGGTGTGCCAGAGTTTATCCTGGCAGAAATATTTTATATAATTTTTATTTTTCTAATAAACATAATGTCTTGTAGACCATTTTGTAACAAATTTTATGTATTTTCATAAAGAATCCCGGTGCCTCCCATCAGAGTTCCCGTCCAGCCGGAGTCCATTATGAGGAAGGAGGTCAAAACGGGTATACAGAGTGTCGTGAAGAACAAGCTTCTAAAGGAGCTGTTTAGCCTTAATGTTGACGAGGAGAAAGATGCCCCCATTTCTATTCTTATGAATATCCGTCCCGTCAATCCGGGATTGCATAACAAGCTGTATTCCTTATCGAACGCGGGGTTGCAAGAAAAGTACCTGGGCAAGTACAGAAACATCTGCTCCATCCAGAGATTAACCTTCAGGATGTGGACAAATAAAAAAGAGTTACTTGACTGGATAAGGAAAGTGTAGGACATACCCTCAAGTTGATATGAAACTAGCCCTAAAGATGTCTTACATGCCGACAAAATAAAGAACAGCCCCTGCACAACTCAGCTGGCGTACTTGCTTCGAGAAAAGGGGTGGGGGTCATCTCTTGGAGGGGGTAACAATGCCAGCACAACAATGTACTCTTTATCCGTGGAACTCCATACTCCATGCGTGGCAGCCGAGATGTGTGCTTCTCCAGGTTGACTCATCTCGGTGTGACAGCTTAAAACTTGACCAAAATATCTGTCACATCACTTTATATTATAGCTTCAACCCTTCAAAATCGAGAAAATGGAGCATATTGAAATGGAATTTTATAAATAAATAATGTTTTCCATCAATGAATTTGTATCAATTAAATGACCTTTACTTTCCTGGTATTAGTTTATAAATTTCTTTAATAAATAAATTTTAAACATAAAAAAAAATAATAAATTAACAAGCACACTGATCGAAATGTTCTAACGTTCAACAGGGCTTTAAAGCATCTGACTGAAGGGACAATATGCAGATGCTTGTGAAGTAAGAGAAGGAACTTTTAGATTTATCCATCCGAAGTAACCACTTATGGACCGGTTTCGGGGTGTGTTGCCCCTCAACAGCATAGGGTAGGTCTACCTCGACTGGACACATCAGGACACATCAACAGCTTCGACTCCTACTAAGTATACATGAAAAAGCGCCAGTCACGACATCTTAACTTTTTAAAAAGCACCACCCGGTGAATAGCTTCTGCGAAGAAGTATTGTAATCTACTTAACAAGCATCTGCATATTGTTACCCGAAATGGGGTATTATACACGATTATGTATCAGATGTAATTCAATGCCTGTCGCAGCATATAGCCAGAGGAGTAGTTGTTTTTTGATACATAATCGACCCACATGAACCTATAATAAAGGTAACATACAGCAGAATTGTCTGATTTTTAAAAAATTAGTTATTCGTTTTTCTATATATATATAATATATATATATATATATATATATATATATATATATATATATATATATATATATATAAATATATATAATTCTTATGCTATATTTCAGAATCCATATAAGTGCACTTTTAGTGTCACCGGCTCCCGGTCTATAATAAACATTGCATTGAAGTGTGTGGAAAAACAACGTAAAAGTATAAATTGCCGAATTAAATTTAAATAAAAAGGAAAATTAAAATTTGTGAACCCCATTGACGTAAATTATCGTTGGTATTTTTTGTTATCTCAAATACCATGCAAAACAAATAATACCTTGGAAAAAATTGAAATACATCCTTAATTTGATGCTCATCATGCCAAAGTTCTGCAGTATTAAGTTTTGGGCCTGGGTTCTAATTGAGAAGAAAATTTTTGTTTAAAATATAAATAATTTAAATAAAATCAAAATTATTAACAATTGAAATCCTTGTCAAAATTAACGCAACAACATATTAAATCATACAAATTGCTATTGTTACGGATTGAGGTCAGCGAGTACGTCTCTGGAGCCAATATTTGACCCGAGGCCACGACGAACCATTTACAAAATGATGTCGTATGATTTTTTTTTTGGTAGCATCAAACGCCTGACATAATTTATAGCCGCGGACGGCAATTGGAGGCCTGCAATGTTATAAGAATATTTGTGATAATTTCACAAAAGAAATCATTTTTTCGGGAACGTTTGGTGGTACCTTTTTTAGAATCACTGTGTCACGAAAAAATATAGTTTTGAGAAGATTGTTTTAAGAAGTTTAAGTTGAAGAATAGTTTTGTGAACATAGAACCTTGTTAAGTGAATATCTAAGTGATTTTTTATTGTATTACATAGGGAAAGATTAGAATAAATCGTTAAGTTTTTGTCTAGAGAATTGTAAATTAACGGACCCAATCGGTCAAAGACTAACGGCGTCAAAAGTAAAACTTTTCATTTCATTTCACTGCAATATTGAACAATAAGTAACATGATGTGCCATAAATAAAAAAAGTTTTTTATGGAAAATCTTTAACCTCTTCCGTATACAGTTGCGGTCGAAAAAATTGCCATTTTGTTGCTGGCTCTCAACATACTTCCTATCAGTAGTCTAAGCAGCAACAAAATCCTTGTTATACACTATTTTTAACCAACAGATAAAATTGCCAGGAAGATGTTATTTCCCTTAAGCTATTTATATTAGCACTGAAAGATGTCTTCAGAGCAATGGACTGGACAAACATGGGACTAAACATAAATGGGAAGAACTTAAACCACCTGAGATAAGCAGATGACGTAGTAATAATAGCATCTACCTTTGAACAATTACAAACTATGATCGCCGAACTAGCAAGAGAATCCGAAAAAGTAGGTTTAAAATTATACGAAAACAAAAACGATGACAAACACACAAGATAATAGATGTCTAACGGGAGACGGCACAAAAATAGAAGTTGTCAACGAGTACGTATACTTGGGACAGATAATAAAAATAAACAAGGAAAATCAAACATCGGAGATAAAAAGAAGGGTCAGATTAGCCTGGGCAGAATTTGGAAAACTAAAATGGGTCCTTAAAAACCAGAAAATCCAACAATACTTGAAAACAAGAGTATTCGATCAATGCATACTCCCGATTCTTACATACGCATGCCAAACGTGGACCTTGACTAAAGCAAACATGGATAAAATAGTGAAGACACAAAGAGCCTTGGAAACGTCAATGCTAGGAGTAAAATTAAAAGATAAAAAACAAAACAACTGGATAAGAAACAAAACAAAATTTAAAGACGCAGGACAACATATAGCCAGGCCAAAATGGAGCTTCGCATGTCATAACGCCAGACAAAAAGACAACAGACAATGGCGTCGCCAAGGAAGGGCAGGGGGCGGGGGGCAGTTGCCCCCTCCCTAGAGATCAAAGCCGTCGTGCGAGCAATTGACTTCCTAACCTATTAATAAATTGCGCATCCATCGCAAGACAAAACGTAAATAAATTCACAAGGTTTAATCAGTTTATCACCTCCCTTGAAGTACGTTTTGCTGAAGAAAACACGCCATCATTCGCATTATCTAAGTTACACCCAGCGCAGATGCAAAAGATGACAACTGAAAATCTGAAACAAACTTGTGAATCTATTGCCCAGTTTTATGATGTACCGAACACAAAGAATGAAATCGAACTTTGGCAGCAATTGTGGCACGATAGGCTTAATCTAACAAATCTAACAGTTGTTGATGTCCTAAAAGAAACAAATTCCTTCTTTTCCGAAACGGAAAAAGCATTAAAAATTTTAATCGCTTTACCATGCACGACCTGTACAGTAGAGCGATGTTTTAGCAGCCTCATAAGACTAAAAACATGGCAAGAAGCACTATGGCAAAAGATCACCTTAATGGTCTGGCTATGATGAGTGTTCATAGAGCTATAATAAATAAAAACCTAAATAATTTTAATGATAAAGTGGTTGAAAGTTTTGCAAAGAATCCCCGCAGGTTATGTTTTAATTAAATATTATTTTTGTTAAAATAAATAATTATTACTGTGTTTAAAAGTTTGATTTAGTTATTGTGCTGTCGAGGCTTGTGAAGTTTTATACATTGATATTGATATTAGAACCGTTCTTATTACAATCGCCATCGAGGTAAAAACTTCCAAAGTGTAACGCTTCATGCTCTCGACTGTACCAGGCGTTGATATTTTTTATCCTCCATAATATTGCCCCATTGCCCCCCCCTTATTTATAGCCTGGCGACGCCCTTGACAACAGATAGAATACCTCTATACAACAATGAATACCATGGATGGAAAAAAGAACAAGAGGAGAACCAGATGACATGGGGAGACGACCTCAAAAAGATAGGAGGAACACATTGGAAACGAAAAGCACAAAACAGAAATGATTGGAAAATACTATGGGAGGCCGATGTTCAAAACTGGACGAATTAAAGGGCAAAATAAAAAAAAAGAAGATAAAATTGCAACATTTAAAAAAATATTTTTAAATAAAATTAAAACACACGACGCTGTTTCAATAATAAAACGTTCCAACAAATTCATTGACTTTTTTGTATACCTATCTAAGAATTTCATGGTAAACCAGTTTTTATATTAACAACCCACCAAAAATATAATTTATTGTATCTATCATTATTGATGTCATGTTTATACATAATTAAAGAAATATTGTAGACTTTCAGTAAAGTACATTGTAGGCATCTTTAAACTGCTTTTAACAAGGTCTTCTCGCAAATTACAGATTATACCGAGTGTCCGCGGATAGAGTTACAAAATAGTATATAACATTACGAGTGCGGAAATATTGTAGCACGACAATCACAAGAGTTTGAATTATCACTTTCGCACGAGTAATGTACACTATTTTTCGTAAATATTTACAATCGCGGCCTTTGCGAAAAATGGCTCCAATTTTTCTCCCTGCTGTGTCGAAAGCGTCACTTTCGGCCCGCTACGCAAAACGAAGTTGCCGCTTTTCGCTTACAGTAGGGAGAAAAATAGTATACACACCACGGGCATTAAAGTAAGAAATGTCTCAGAACACATGTACAAACCAACGTGTGCTCTGAGACATTTCTTACTTTACTGCCCTAAGTGTGTAATACACTATTTCTCCCTACTGTAAAGAAAGCTGCCAGATTAAGCACAATCAGCCTTTCACCCGAAAAATCTAAAAAAAGGTATGAAATGATTTACCAGATATTTATGGATTGGCGGAAAGCAAAACATGTAAATTCGTTTTCGGAGAATGTACTGCTAGCCTATTTTGGCGAATTAGCAGTTAAATATAAAGCTTTCTCCTCGCAGTATTCCATACTAAGAAGCACGATTTCAATAAAAAAATGGTGTGAATATTGACAAATATTTGAAATTACGGACATTTCTGAAAAGGAAATCCATGGATACATGCCAAAGAAAGCGAATATATTCACTGCTGATGAAATCAACCAGTTCATCACTATAGCTCCTAATAACATTCATCTCACAACAAAGGTATGAATTCATCAATTTTTTCTAGGTGGCAGCAGTAATGGGATTAATGGGTGCTTGTCGTGCGAAAGAACTGCATTTGATGAAAATTGAAGACTTTCAAGACCTTGGATCGGCTGTTTTAGTAACAATACCGAATACAAAGGCGAAAATCATCGAAAAATTCACAGTCACCGACCGTTTTTATTAGCTTTGTAAAAAGTATATAGAGCTCTGGCCGAATAATGTTTCAACCAATTTATTCTACCTCAACCTCCAAAATGTAAATTTAAAAAAATTGGAATCGATAAATTCGGAGCCATGGGAAAGCAGATAGCACTTTTTCTAAAACTTCCGAACCCAGAATTATATACACTTCGAAGATCATCTGCCATCATTTTAGTTGACGCAGGAGGTGATTTAGCATCATTAAAACGGCACGGAGGATGGAAATCATCATCGGTTGCGAAAGGATATATTGACGAAACAAGATGAATACTGTACAAAAAACTGTAAACTCAATTGAACCTTCTTCTTCAAATCCGAGGTCTGAAAACATCTCAAATAATAAATCCATTACTTCATAAAATAATAACTTGAATCTGGAAATTAACTCCTCTTCCTAGTCCCTCTATAAATATTTCCAACTGCACAAATATCACCATAAATATTGCAACCAATAAATGAGTTTTTATTAGCTTTTAATATGAAATTGTTTGACAAAAACCATTAAAATTTATTTTTTCAATAACACATTCTCTAAATATCTCGTCCGTTTAAATTGAATGGTCATAGAAAAAGTATAGTATTCTACTTTCGTGTAATGGCTATTACTTATTCGAATGATTACGGCATTCGCCTGCGGCTCACGTCGCAAACTTCATTCTCATGAGTAATTACACGCTCGTTGAATATTATTACTTGCAAAATATTTTCACCAAACTTCAAAACCCACAATTGAGAACCACCATGTAAAGTTTTACCTTTCAGGGCCTTGTCGTTCGTGAAATACATAGTGATCACTAGTCAGTGAGTGGTATTTGGCAAGTATGAGTATATTATAAATTTACTGGGAAATCACTTGGAACTTTAATAAGTTCCAAAATAATCTAGTGAGTGACGTTTGTGTCAAACCAAACTGACATGGACCACAACATTATAAATCTAAAACAAACAATTATTAATGCCAGGACATGCTACAAAATTCGGACAAATGTAACGTCAAATTAAAATGAGAAAAAGTTTATGGAGACTAAATTAAATAGTTTATTTTTATTTAAAATAAACTTTTATGTGATTCCCAGCAAATTGCAGATGAACAAACTCCAAAGAATAATGTGCATCGCAACGACGGAGTCGGGAGCACTTCGTACTACTCCAACAGCTGCTTTAAAAGTTATCTTAAAGACGTTTTTCAATAAAACTAAAAGTTCCTTTTGTAAACTTTATCTAAGAATGCACTGCATATTTGTTATTAAAAACAACTTTACAAAATTAAAACCAATTTTTATACGTGTCAGAAACGTGTCAGAAATAAAGATGTACGGAGAAGAACACAGGTAAATGATGTCGTGGAGCATATACTAAGATCAAAATGAAAATGGGCCGGACACATAGCAAGAATGAACGGAGACCGCTGGACAAAAAGGATACTGGAATGGAAACCGAGAGCCGACAAACGCAGCATAGGTCGACCTTCCACCCGATGGAGTGACGATTTAAAGAGAATTGTTAAAAACTGGAATGCGGCTGCCCAAGACAGGGGGACGTGGAAAGACCTTGAGGAGGCCTATGTCCGACAGTGGACGCGAAGGGCTGTATGATGATGATGATGAAACATAATTCAGCTGTACAATCATAATTATAAGCTCACATAGTAAAGTTACATTCAGACTAGTTTCATATATTTTGACTTGTGTAAAAGTCTCTTAATATGGTTCTTAACTTGACCAATAGGTTCATAATATAATTATGTCAAAAGTTGCACAGATATTAATTGTTTAATTTGACCATTGCAACGCGTAATATGTTAGTTCTTGAATTTGGTAGGTAAAATATCAATTCATTCCCAGAGTTTAATCGTGAAAATGAAAGCTTATGACATAAGTTTAACCTATGGACTTCTTTTTAAACGATAACAATAGCAATATTGTCGCTTAATCTCTGTATCTACTCCCCATACCCAATTTATATTGTTTTAAAATTTTGTCATTAAAAAAAATCAGTTTTTATATTTTTAACAAACTTTTGAACAATTAAACAATTTATTGTTTTTTAAGACGAAAATTTTGTATAATACACACCTGTTAAGTAATTCTTGTCAGGTGATGTTTTAAATCGAATTTCAAAAAGGAAATGGGGCCCTATCTGCCTTACTTTATTGTGCGAATCGGCATAGTGGGATCCAGTAAAGAAAAATGCTGGCGGAAAAGAATGGCTGGAGATCGGTGACAGCAGGACAAGATTAAAGAAGAATTAGAATTAGGGCGACAAAAGTGACAGTAACACATTACAAAGGAAACTACAGTGGAAACGTGACACGATGTCTTGAGTATTAATAAAGACACTCAAGTAGATAATTTTAAAAGGATATATTTTGGTATCGTGTGTTGTTATTTTTGGATGAAAGAAAGAAAAATATTACGTAAACCAAAAGACCTAAGTGTTTATTTATTACGATAATTCTTGCTGCAAAGAAATAATGCCACTTAAAGACTTTTTGTACCCATAGCTGAAAATTAGCCCAGTATAAGAAGGATTTAAAAAGTGGTTCGGAATACATTAATTGCGGCTGGGATAGTGTTGTAGCAGTAAATGGCATACATAATTTTTTTCGCATCAACCTTGGTATAGCATATTTCACGAATATACGGCGGCGTCGGATTATTGTTAGCAACTCGATAACCAGTATTCAACTGTACATTCAGGAAGTACGAAAGTAAATTCCCCTAATATTTTTAAACAAATTTCGTAAGTAACGAATTTTATTTTATAAGGGACTTCTTGTTTGGAAATTAAGGGTCAATATTTTTATTTGTTAGCACAGTTAATTTTGCAACTAAATCTGTTCTTAATGACCTTATTTATTGTACATAATAAGAGAGATAGGTAAGTAATCCAAAAAAATTCACTAATTAACTACAAAGCTATTTTGGTAAAAAAATTAACGTTTTCCTGTTATTTAGAAATTCAATTTATTTCGTGAAAAATTTTTTTTTTCTGGAAATAGTCGCAAAAAGGGTAGACCTATCGTGTAGGCCGCGGACGGCCCGCACTGCGACTATTAGAAGGGGAAGGGATTCTTGATGGAGATTGGTCCTTGTAGTGTCAATCTTGAGAGTAAATGGGTAAGACTGATCAGCGTGCCGAGTTCTTCGGCCGAATGTGGCCAATGGTGGTACAAGAGTTTTTATTTCTCTGAAGCATTTGCCATGGAAATATCTGTAGAGCAATGACTGGTCTGCAACTCTTCTTCTATGTTCTAGAGGGTGAAGGGTATCTGTGAGAGTTGAGCTGTTTATCAAGCAAATGGCTCTTTTCTGAATGGAATCTAGAAGACGAAGAGAATGCCTTGGTGCTGAACCCCAAATGTGCGAGCAATACTCCAGTAGAGGTCGGATTTGATCCTTGTACGTCTTCAACAGTTGATCAGGAGTAAAAAACTTTCTGGCTCTCCACAGAAAACCTAGCCTCTGGCTTGCCGACTTTGCGATGTTAGCAACATGGTCATGCCAAGATATATTATTGGACACCGTGACTCCCTTAATCGAGATGGAGGGTCTTGGTTCAAGGATATTTCCGGACATTGTGATAGAATGATTTAGGGAATTTACTTTTTTGGAAAACGTGGCGCTTTGTGTTTTCTGGGCGTTAAACTGAACAAGATTGTTGGTTCCCCACTCGACGATTGCTTCAAGATCTCTATTGATGGAATCAAACTGTTCCTGCCCGAGTCTATTTGTATTATTCAGCGAAAGTGATCGACAGAATGTGAAAGTTGAGACAAGTGTGCTGTAAATCTACAATCTACTATCTATTACTGATAGACAGCTCAATGTTATCCTAGAAAAATATTTTAAATTTTGTTTTACCGGGTAAAATAAAATCAACGTTAATTTTGGATTAAAATAAATTCAAAAAACTATTTTTTTTAAAATGGCACACATATTTTTTTTCACCCGGTACAATTCTTTAGTAGATTTAAAAAAAATATTCTTGACATATTTCTATACCTAAGTTAAATATTTTCCGAGAGTTTTTGGTTTTAATTTTTCATTTTCGAGCGCCATGAATATAATTGTCAAAAGTACAGTTGTCATTAGCATAAAAGTATCTTTTTGTAGACTTTTTATGTAAAAGAAATCATTAAATACGAATTAACAGCAGGTAAACTGTACCTTTAAAATATTATATGTAATATAAAAAAATATTTAGTTGTTACTGTTTAAACACCTTAAAAAATAACGTAATCAAAGTTTAAATTTAAAAAGTTCTTCTGGTGGGTACCTACATGATAAATAAAACGATTGTTACAAGGTTAAAAATAATAAGATACATATTTTATAACAGAATAAGATGTAAGAAGAATAACAAAGTGTTTTATAGTGCAATTTTTGTGACAAAAACTGAGGAAATAATGAAGTACAATAACCTAAGACATGTAAACAAACATAATGCCGGTGTGACATGGCAGAATAAGGTTATAATTTCTACTATCAAATTACAGTACTTACCAGATACAGCGCCTTTTACCGTCTAATTTATTTCAATGTCTTTAGTGATTTTGACACAAAAAACACTCTAAATTTGCAAACGGGGCGTCACGAATCGCGATTTTTGAAATTTGACCGACTGCACTTAGACGCCTCGGTGCAAAAACAACTGACAATCGAAAAGGACCGCGCGAAACATGCGAACACGACAGTGTTGCCAATCTAAAATCTAAAAGAGATACATTAGATTTACGTTTTCCGTAACAAGGATATAATAATTAATGCGAAATAGTACAGGAGATCCCGACTTAGATCTATTTTTTTTTAATATAATATAAATATTAAATGATATCATATATAAATGAATGTAATGCTTTATTTTATGAAAATTGTTTATTAAATTTTTTTTCGATTTCTACGGTGAGTGTCTAGAAGATAGGTATAAACAAAATGCCAATGTAAGTTTGGCTACTTTTTTGGTTCCTAATATTGGGCTGCCAGTTGTAAAGAGATAATAAATAAAGTTTACTCCTATTATTTTTTTTAATATACCTAATGATTATCTTAAAAATTCTCTTAAATTCTCTTAAAATTCTCTTTCCCAATAGATTCAGATACATATGGTATTAAACCAAATATGCTAAAGGTAATATCAAAAAGAGGATGGTAACGTTTTCCAAGGAAGTGAATTCCTCAAATCATTCCATCACAATGTCTGGAAAAACCTTTGAATCAAGTCCCTTCATCTCGATTTTGGGGGTCACGGTGTCTAATAATATGTCTTGGCATGACCATGTTGCTTCTCTTCTTAATCTTGCCATATCCTTAGCGGACGTCGGCGATCATTGTGGCCCAATTAACTGCTGCTCTTAACAATTTAGCAGATTTTTTCCCGGTCCATTGGCGTATGTTCTTCAGCCACGTTATGCGGCGTCTCCCGGGACCTCGTTTTCCTTCTATTTTACCCTCAGTGATTAGTTGTAGCAATCTATATTTATTGTTTCTCTTGATGTGCCCAAAATATATCATTTTCCTTTCCTTGACTGTTTTAAGAATTTTTTTCCCTTTTGTATCTGTTGCAGCACTTTTTCATTGATTATATGATAAATCCAAGAGTTTCTTAACATTTGACGATAGCACCAAAGTTCAAAAGCTTTAAGACGTATGGAAGCATCGTCAGTCAAGGTCCAAGCCTCAACTCCACATAGCAGAACCGTGAACACATAACATTTGAGAGTTCGAATTCAAATTTTTAGATTTATCTTTTTATTACAAAGCACACTTCTCATACGGTTGAAATTGGTCCTAGCCTTCTTAATCCGTATCTTAATTTCCTTAGATTGATCCCATTGATCATTTAAATTTGTTCCCAGGTAGTTAAATGTTGTAACTCTCTGTAGTAATGCTCCGTCAACTCGGAATTGATGATTTATAGGTTGTCGTGCTTTACTGATAACATTACCTTGGTCTTAAAAGTATTCAGGTGCATGTTGTAATTCCTACAAGTATTCGATACTCTATCCACTAATCGCTGAAGCCCTTCTGCACTGGTTGACAGCAAGACGGTGTCGTCGGCATATCTAAAGTTATTGATATATTCTCCATTTAATATTATTTCATCTTGATCTTCTTCTAATGCATCGTTAAAGAGGCTTTCGAAATACACATTAAACAATAGCAGTGACAACACACATCCTTGACGTACTTCTTGTACCATGTTGCTAACATTGCAAAGTCAGCAAGCAAGAGACTAGGTTTTCTGTGGAAAGCTAGAAAGTTTTTTTCTACCGATTAACTGTTGACGACATACAAGGCTCAAATTCGACCTCTACTGGAGTGTTGCTTGCACATTTGGGGTTTAGCACCAAGGCATTATCTTCATCTTCTAGATTTCATTTAGAAAAGGGCCATTCGGTTGATAAACAGATCAACTCTCACAGATACCCTTCACCCACTAGAACATAAAAGAAGAGTTGCAGACCAGACATTACTCTACATATATTTTCATGGGAGATGCTCCAGAAAAATAAAAACTCTTATACCACCACTGGCCACATTCGGCCGAAGAACTCGGCACGCTGATCAGTCTCACCCATTTACTCTCAAGATTGACACTACAAGGACCAATCTTTATTAAGAATCCTCCTTTGACAGGGCTGCTACGGAATGAAACAAGCTTTCAAATTTAGGTTTTCCAGAGAACTATGACCTGCAACTTTTCAATAAGCGGGTCCACAATCATCTCCTTTCTATAATCCCTCCCCCTTCTAATAGTCGCAGTGCGGGCCGTCCGCGGCCCGCACGATAGGTTTGCTCTTTTTGCGACTATTTTCAGTAAAAAAAACTACTCATACAGTGTTATCTCCAAAGGATGCACCATATGAGAAACTTATTTATTAGGCGTTTTTCGACAAAAAGTTATTCATGGTAAAAGTTTGTGCATCCCCTAAAACTGAACATGCACCAACAAAATATAGTAAAACCCACGTCTTTAAACATTTGATTTTGAGACAAGAGTAAACTACCTTTATTTTGAAAATTTTTGGGAACTATTATTTAGAAAAGTTGAGTTGAGCTGTTTATCAACCGAATGGCCCTTTTTTAAAAAGAATCTAGAAGACGAAAAGAATGCCTTGGTGCTGAACGCCAAATGTGCGAGCAATATAGAGGTCGGATTTGAGCCTTGTTGTTTAGCATTAAAAAATACATCTAGATTTGAAGTCACGGCCATTTAAGTGAAGTTTTATTTGTTTGCCCATTTTAATAAAATGGGGACTATGAAAAGAAAAATTTGCCAAAACGATTTGTGGATTTTTTAGTATTTAGTACTCATTCTAACAGTATTCTAACAAGAACTTAATATTTAATAATAATAAATTACAAAACATCAAAATTAAATAAGTATTTCGACAGAAACTCATTAATTACATTTATTTTGTGAAGTTTTTCTTATCCAAAAAAAGTAATTGTTTTAAGTTAAAATTTAGATAGCCATGAATTTAAATCTAGATTTATTTTTAATGCTGAACAACTTTTTTTTATAAGGTCTTGTATACACCACAGAAGTAGTGCTTCCATTGTGCGGTCGCTTTACATTTGAAGATAATATGAGTGGCTGTTTCCTCCTAATCATTACATAATCTACATTTAGGTTTTGTGTCAGACACGCCTATATTGTGCAGATGTTTCCTCAAAAACCAGTGTCCGGTACAAAGCCCTACAACTGTTCTAAGTTTTTCCCTACGTAGCGAGAGCAGATTTCCTGCTTGCTTAGGTGAGGGATCTTTCAGCATTAACTTGCTGTGCCTACTTCTCTCTGGCTGTGCCCACTTTAGCTAATGCTGAGAGTGGACCCAGATATTGATCGCTGCTTTATCGATGGCCTTGGGTATCCCTATTATTGGTTCTGGCCCAATAAATGGTTAGGTTTCAGAACCCCACCAAGCTAGTTTGTCCTTTTCTTCGTTACCATTAATACCTTTATACCCTGGCTCCCACGACAAAGTGACCTTGTTATGGTTAGCCAAAGTTTGTAGGTTATTGCCTTTACATATAAAGTTTGTAAAAATATTCTCAAACACCGAGTTCAATCAAAACCTATAAATGCAATTAATCATATGTTAGATGTATACGGTCAGTACTCCTTTATGGGATAAATGAATGGACGTTTAAAATAGCAGCAATAAACAAAATGGAAGCATTTGATATGTACTCGTATTAAGGTAGTTACATATTCCTTTTGAAATCCTAATTATTTTCCTTATTTCTTAAAAGTTTCGAATTAAACGTTTTAATATTTAATTGTTAAACAATATTATCTTCTATGGTTTTAGTTGCTACGGACTTATTTTTTTCTCAACTTATTCAATTCAAAACATTTATAATATAAATTATTTATTAATAATAATAAACAAGAGTGGCATAGTTCAATTAGCATGCAGTGTGTTTCTTTGTTTTTATTTACAACAATAATTATTGTTATTAAATAGCTTAAAAATTATACAGGGTGAAGCATTAAGAATATCCAATCTTTAATTGTACATTCTAGATCTTAAAATAATATGATGATTCTGCCCAACACACCTTTTACAAACATTGCTGGTTTCCATGATACCGGGTGTTTAAAGTTTAAATACGGATTTTAATTTTCGCAATAATTTTTTATGTTTTTACAATTTCTATTTGAAAATTGGCAATTTTACGTTTTCTGGTATAAGGATTGCCAATTTGGACTATGATTTAGTATTGCTTATAGAGGGAGGTTGTTACACTTGGTTGTGTTTAATAAATCAAAGCAATTTTTTTTGGCTGCACTATAAGTAAAATAATAAAAAATATTAAAAATGTTAAAAATATTAAAAATTCTACATTTGATTAATTCATGTACCTCAATCGATTATCGAGTTATTTGCTTCTAAAAAGTTCAATGAATTTTAATTTTTTTAAAAAAATCCTTCAAATGTGTACCTAACAATAACAAATTAAAAAAAAAAAAAAATTAAAGTAATTGTTCAAAATGCCCACCATCTAGACACGCGGTAAGTTTCAAGCCAAGTTCAAGCTAACAGAACGGCGAGCGGTACCATGTGTTACACGAACCATTTAGAGCCACTTTTGACCCCCTCATAAATCAAAAACTATTTTACATAAACATGTCAAATTTGGCTTATATATTGAGACTTGCGAGATACATAGGTACTTCAAATTTCATATACACACCTCAAACAGTTATTTAGATATTAACGTCCAAAAATCGTCATTTTTATCACTGACTGACCTATAGATCAAAAACTCTAACCCAGTTCCAGATGACCTGGAAAGTTCAAATTTGGTAAATACAAAAGAATAATTAAAAAACTAGTAAATGTTTATCATTTTAATATAATTTTTCAATTAATTAATTCTATTAGGAACACTTACTTATAGTGCCTGTAATGTAAGAATCAGTAATCAAAATTGATATTTAAGTGTATTTTAAGGTGAATTTATAACGAGTAGAAAACCACCTTTAATTTTTTTAATCCAAACATATTAGTTTTAGTACTTATAACTACTTATAACTAAGAGTATAGTCGAACATTCTTATTTATTACGTTATTAACTGGAATAAAGTATTAATTATATAAGAAAATACAGAAAATAACACACAAAAAAATTATACCCAGTAAATGTAAAAAAATACAAAAGGATAACAAAAACTATTTGGTATTAATTTTATTATAAATAAGTACCTACTAATAAAGTCCCATCAAAAACATATATGTGAAATCAGAGCTAAATTCAATATTATGATATATGCCTTGGTTGTTGACTCCAACGATAAAAGAAGTGAGATCTAAATGGGATAAGTTTATTAGTCAGTCCTGACGTATATTTATAACAACGTAAAATATTTTATAACAACTTTAAATATCATTCTTTCTAATAACTTAGGATAATATATGGAAGTTTAAGGTCTGGCTTGGCTAGTTCAAATATACGAATTATTATTCAGTATCTACTAAAACAGTCTGGAAGAACCCTATGTTCGATGGCTAGTTTTAACCAGCAAGCCAAATTTTCCGAAGAATAAAATGCAGAATTACATCCCATAGAAATATATGCCCAGTAGTGCATCGCAAGTGACACCCAAAGGGCAGAAATCACCAACCAGCACTAAAAGCTCTAAAGTCATACACTTGTGAGTTTAAGTTGACTTGGGACAGTAAACAACCAGGTTACTCTGATGTGGGTTCCGCGTCACAAGAGAGTTGAAGGCAACGAAGAAGCAGACTGCCTTGCCAAGGAAGGGGCAAATACACAATTTTCTGGCCCAAAACCCTTCTGTGGACTCTCCAAGGCCCACTTAAAAGAAGAGGTTCGACGCTGGGAAACTGATGAAATGAAATCTTACTGGAATAAAGTGCCAGGACAAAGACACAAAGACAAAGACAAGCAAAAAGTCTAGTAAGCCTTTCGCCAAGGAAAGCTAAACAGCTTCTCGAGTTGGACAAACGGACTTGAAACTGGTGACTGGACTCCTCACTGGACACTGCCCTCTGAGGTATCACCTGAAAAATATGGGTAAAACAGAGAAAACTTCGTTGAAACTGCAGAACATTTGCTTTGCGAATGCCTGGCACTTTTCTGCAAAAGGCTCATGTTTCTGGAAGGGGCCTTCTTAAAACACTCCGATATCAGGAACTTATCTCTCAAGAAATTAATAAACTCTGTACGAAGTCTCGGAATCCCAGGCCTCGAATAGATTAAGGGTTATGCACAAAAGATCTTACAGGTGCTTGAGAGGCTGCAGAGCCCACACAATCTATAATCTACCCTGCCAGTATGAGCCTCTACGTTTGGTACAGGAAACCTTGGTCAATGTACTGCTTTACTATCTACGGTTTCTATCCAGTGGGCTTACCGTAGTTAATAAAAATAAGGCCTTGGATTTTTTTCTGATAAGGTGGTGAGGTCCAACAATTTTAAAATATAATGGAGAAAAAATAATATGAAATCTTCACTGGTAGAAAGCAATAAACTGAAAGTAACTAACTCCCAGGTGGTCTATTAATTCAGCAAATATAATGTAATAAAACAAATTTTATGTGTAACATTTTCTTTTATTAAATTATTAAGGAAGTATTTTCGTAAAATTATCAGGCGTGTAAAAATTATTACAGTTGATACAGTTGATTCCAGAGGCATCTGTGCTAGGTTTTAAATATTACAAATTACATAGAAGGAACATCAATATTCATGAATTTACAATGGATTATTTTTATTTTAAAAATGCTCTTTTTTTAGGTAGGTAATTATAGTAAATTTATATTTTATTCAAATACAATAAAAATGACCTTAATACAATTACTTAGCCAAATTTAATTAATATACCAATCACCAAAGAGATGATCCATATTGAATTAGAAGATATGAATGAAAGTATATTTAAAAATAGTTAAATACGAACGAATAAGGAAATAGGGTGGGTATAACTTTTTTAATGCATAAAATAAGAATATTTTGGAAATTGGCATAGAGTTAGCAACGCTGCATTCGGGTCCAGTGTTTGACGGGATTGCGCGGCTACTCTTCAAGGCGTTACCATGGTTACGGCAGCCTGCTTGTTGTTGTCTGTCAAGAGGAGACCTTGCTTAATCACCGATTTAATGTTGTTTTGTTCTTGACTCTTCATTAGAATGGATAAAAATCCTTGGAATTTATTAATGAAATTCTTCTCCCAAGATAATTTTATCCTCATTCTATTAATTACAATCTGGATACTTGACATAGAAAATGATGGTCAATAAAAACTTGCGGAAATTTCGATTAAAATTAAATACCTGGAATGTAAAAAAGTTTAACAAAATTTAAAAGTTTTAATTTTAATTTTTAATTAAAGTTGGGTTAATAAAACAAAGAACAATTAATAAAAACGTAGACAACTTAATATCTTAGATTAAACATCAGTCTTCACTCTTTACTGACTGCCCACCCTTTTCCCAGTCTTTAGTTGTTATTTGTTCACACGAAACCAGATACCAAACATGAATATCGAGATCTAGATAATACATTCACACATCCTTCTGGTCTCAATTGCCCTTATATTATACAGGGTGTGGCGCGAAAAGTTTTAATTAAAAGCAATGGCGGACACAATTATGTTAAAAATCTGAAATTACGAAGCTGTAGGTTTTGGATGACGCTGAGTTCAAATATAATGTTGTCCTAATATCTATACCACGTATGCACCCTACCTAGACGACAACCCTGCAGACCACATACTTGCGGCCTCTCAGAGTCGATCGATCTTAGTCTAACAATACTGAGGTAGATCGCCAGCAGTTCAAGTTTGAGCACCCCTGTTTTAGAAGAATCGTCATTATTCGAAAATATAGACCTTTTTCTAGAAAGTGCCCGAATAATCCTGTTATTGTTTCGGAATTATTAGAGACGCAGTATCCTAGAATTTGCCGGTCTTTTCTTTTGTTCCCATCGCCAGCAGCATAATTATGCAGTCTAATTGTGATCGACGTGCCTCAAGGCGACAGACAACAGGGTCGGGTCGTAACAATATGTTAAATATCTTTAAAAACATAGTCTTAATGATAGGACCAACTTCACTGACACAGGGCTCTTATAAACAGTTTTTTTCTAAAATATAGAATGCAACCAATCTTAAAATTAATAATCATTTTAAATTTAAACTTAAATTACTACAGTTACTTGTCTGGATTTTCCCCGAGGTCTAACACTTATTAACAGTGATAATTTATTAATGGGACAATTATTTTCAACAGTTCGTCAAAAGTACTTTCTGTCACGCTTGGGCGTGTGCTGTCTGATGAGGTGTGGACAGCTTCCCCTCCGGAACCTCTTTTGCCTCGGATATACTTACTCTAGGACGGCGTCGTTTTACTGTGTAGAGATATTGAATCCTTCGATAACTCAGTAATCGCTGGCTCGATCTGTCTTTTTACTACTTTAGGCTAACGGGTTTACTGCGTTTTATCGCCGGGAATTGGTATTTTCACAGTCAATGAAACAAACACGTGTCATCGATAATATATTGTTAACTTTAATACATGGAGCTTACAGTTTTAAAGCCTTCTGTATCTCTAGAATGATTTCACTGGTTACTAGCTTTTGTTTGATGTATTTTACTTGATTATAGTTATGTGCATTTTACCACGTGGTGTTTTGTAAAGTATTGCTCTGAACGCTAGAGGTTATACCTCGGCTGAAGATAGGCGAAGCGCTGTGCTCTATATTGCTTGAAGTTTGAAAAGAGGCTCAAGAAGCCGGAATAGTTTCGAATGTGGCTTCTCGTTTTAAATTAAGCGTTTTTTATTGGTCACTGTGACCGTCTAACTGCTTGCTAAGAATTGCGCGTGACGATTGGAATGTTCTCGAAAGAAGTGCACGTGTTCTCAATATGATTTATAAATTGCACGGGATCCCTTATTTATATCCGTAATGCTAATTTTCACGTAATGAATGCGTGACTTTTACTTGATTTGTGTCGGTGTCAGGGCCGTACTGAGTAGTTTTACAAATCAAAGAATTTCTCAGAGACAGTTGGAAGTACTGATTTCCAACAATGAACTTGTTACTGGACCAATTACGATTTTGCGTCGTTTGCTTTTCCCTCGAAGCATAAGAAACGACCACTTCGAGTAGGTACTTCTTCTTCTTCTAATGCGTATCAACTAACGGATGTTTGGCGATAACATTTTTCATTGCTTCTCTGTTCCTTGCGGTGTGTATTAGCAACTGTATATCGTGTAGCCCTGTCCATTGTCTGATATTTCGCAGCCAAGACATTTTTTTCCTTTCAATCCCTCTCCGGCCTTCGATCTTGCCTTCGTGTTTCGCATTATATGTCGCAAGATGCCGTTTTTCTTTTCTTAATCAATTCAAACAGTTCACGTTGTTCGTTGACTCGTCTTAGGGCTTCTTCGTTTGCCAGTCGGGCCGTCCAAGGAATCTTGAGAATTCTGCGGTACAGCCACATTTCAAAAGCCTCTAATTTCTTAATTACAGTCGCCTTCAATGTCCAACCCTCCATATCGTAAAGAAGCACCGACCAAACGTAGCTTCATGAAACTGAGTCTTAGGTTAAGGTCGAAATCGGAACAGGTAAGCACTCTTCAAAACCTAAAGAATGCCTGACGAGCTTGTTCAATGCGACATTTTATTTCCTTGTCCGATGTCCAGTCTTTAAAAAGCCAAACACCCAAGTACTTAAGTTTGTCTACTTTTTTTATGTGCTTTGCGTTAAATGTTATGGTGGAATTTTCAAATATATTTAGGTAATCATAAACTTTGTTTTTTTGGTCTTGATATTTAAATTGATTTGCTCTGTTCTCCTACTTTGTTGACAAGTTGTTGTAGGTCGTGTATATCAGCGATTAAGACCGTATCGTCGGCATAACGGATATTGTTAATCCACACTCCACGCAAACCAAACTTTAGTAATTAGAATAGATGGTGATGATACACCGGAAATAAAGATCAAACGTGGAGTAAGGCAAAGTTGCATTTTATCGCCCTTGCTCTTTAATGTAACTCTGAACGAATATTTAGGGAAGCACTAACTGATATACAAGCCGGCATTATTATAAATGGCGAAATCATAAACAACCTTCGCTACGCAGACGATACGGTACTGTTGGCCTCCAGTCAGATTTACAACGGATACTGGATGCAGTCATCGAAAAATGCGCAATGGCTGGACTCGGATTAAATGCAAAAAAGACCAAAGTATTAGCAATTAGCAAGCAACCTAATATCGTAGCTAATATAACAGTTGGGGGTGAACTATTGAAGCAAGTAAACCAAATAAAATATCCAGGCAGCATAATCACTAACAGCGCGGATAGTCAAACTGAAGTGAAATCAAGGATTGAGCAGGCTCGAGCAGCATTTAAAAACATGAGTAGGGTCTTGTGCTGTAGAGATCTAAAGTTAACTCTAAGAATCCGACTTCTCAGATGTTATGTCTTCTCCACTCTGCTATGCGGTATGGAAGCCTGGATTATAAAGAAGTACGAAGAAAGACGACTTGAAGCCTTTGAGATGTGGGCTTACAGGAAAATATTAAAAGTTTCAAGGACGGAAAAAGTATCCAATTTAGTAATACTCCAACGTCTGAATAAATCCATCGAAATTCTAACCACTATCAAAAAAAGGAAACTGCAATATTTCGGGCATGTTATGAGAGGCGGAAAATACCGATTACTGCAGAACATCAAGTAGTAAAAAATTTATGGTAAAAGAAAGCCGGGCCGCAGAAAAGCATCATGGCTCAAGAATCTACGTGACTGGTATAAACTCAACTCAAGCTCTGTTCAGACTTGCCGTCGACAGAGTAAGGATAGCCTTGTTGGTGACCAACGTTCTAGAAGGACATGGTACTTAAGAAGAACACTCCATTAACTTTGACTGCCATTTCTATGTCTTTTTGAGCCTCTTGAAAAATTGCTTCCGAATATAAGTTGAATAGGAGTGGAGACAGCACACATCCCTGTCTCTCTCCCCTTCTAATTTGTATAGAGTTGGACATATTATTGCCTAATTTGATTTGCGCTGTTTGATTCCAATATAGAATCTCAATGCATTCGGTTACATTCATTGGAGAATTACTGTCATAAAGTAATATTTTAAAAATATTTTTTGTTTTGTACCCGCGAAACACACCGTATAATAATTTACTTTTTATTTATTTATTTTCTTTTTAAGTACGTGTCAAGTTCACTCTGCACTTGAACCACATTAAAGATATTTACCAATATATTTATTTGAAAACATTTTGCAGTGTATTTAAAATATATAACAACGCAGGTAACTAGAACCAATTAAAAATTTTTATTCAATCTCTCCAGAGTTATTAACCCACAATATGAGTAATAAAATATTTATTTTCGTATTTGTGCAACAATTGATGTGCTATATCGTTTCTGCCGCAGGCGTACCTCCCAAGTTACGTAAGTTTGGCTAATTCTTTCAATTATTTTATGGGTCTGTAAATAATATTGTTAGTTTTTTAATGTGACAATTACAAATGAATAATTTACATTAATAAATTGTTGACAAAATTATGTATTGTCTTTTGTAGTTTTGATATTCTGCGTTAACGCATGCACTCTAAACAATTGGTTACAGTGCAACAGAAGTAGCTTGGCGGGCGACTTGCCTCTAAAATAACAAATATTCGGCTGAATATACTTCACATTCGTAAACTTCTTCCTCCGATTGTACTTGAGACTCACGATTACTGAAATTCCGTTGTGCGCAGATTTTGTGATCTCTCGCCCGCCAAGCTACTACTGTTACACTGTACGTGATAGACATAAATGGTAAATATTTACGAAATTTAAAAATATTTGCGCAAAATGGCTTCAAATTTTTATGACATGTTTTTTATCACTAGTATGTAGCATGCCGAGTAATATTAAGGAGGGTCTTTGAACCCCTAAAAAAACTACCCCTTAAGTAACTTTTTTGAAAATATCTCAAAAACGTAAAAAGATCTGAAAAAAATTTTTAAACAAAAGATGTAGTTATTAAAATTGCCTATAAAATTGGTCTGTATCTTTTTTGGCATATTTGCAATAGAAACCGAGATATTTGCAATAAACCAGGTAAATTTGTCGAATCGCGGCCAAAGTGCTCCAAATTTTTTTCTATCGTTCTTTACCACTAGTATTTATATAGTATCCCAAGTAATATTAAGGAGGCACATGGCTATGGACTCTTAAAAAAAATGTTGATGTTAGGTTAGGACGTTAGGTTAGGTTAGACTAATTTTTTAACTGCCTCAATTAATACCGATTATTATTAGCAAACCTAACCTAACGTCCTAAACTAACACCAACAGTACCTAATAAAGGACTTTGAAAATTCGGGGACGTATTCACGGCTTTTGCAAAAAATGGCTCCAAATTTTTTCCATACAATAAATGTTGTTAAAAAAGGGTATTCCATATAAAGGTGAGAAGGGGGAACCCATGAAACCCCATAAACAACAAATATGAGAATCATCTGTTATCATTAATAACGTTTGCTTAGGCTAGGCTAATAATAATCGGTATTAATTGAGGAAGTAAAAGTAAAAATATTAGTTTAAGTTAACCAAACACCAACAGTACCTGGTGAAGAACTTTGAAAATGCAGGAACGTATTAGAAAAGACCCCTACAACTGTAAACAATATCTAATAGTATATTTTTCAACGAGCGTATAATGTTTACGAGTAGAAGACTGTACTTTCTCATATATTTAATGCAATCTACATATTGGAGTCTTTTCTAATACTTCTCCGCATTTCCAAAGTTCTTTATTTGGTACTGTTGGTGTGAGGTTAGGACGTTAAGTTAGGTTGGGCCAATAATAATCGGTATTAAGTGAGGCAGTAAAAGTAAAAAAATTAGTCTTACCAAACCTAACGTCCTAACCTAACAGCAACAGTACCTGGTGAAGAACTTTGAACATGCGGGGACGTATTAGAAAAGTCCCCTATTACTGTAAGTAATATCCTATAGTATATTCTTCAACGAGCGTATAATGATAGCTATTATTTTCGAAGATAATGGCTATTATACGCGAGTAGAAGAATATACTTTCTTAGAGTTTTAATGCAATCTAAATATTGGAGTCTTTTCTAATACTTCTCCGCATTTCCAAAGTTCTTTATTAGGTACTGTTGGTGTGAGGTTAGGACGTTAGGTTAGGTTGGGCTAATAATAATCGGTATTAAGTGATGCAGTAAAAGTAAAAAAATTAGTCTTACCAAACCTAACGTCCTAACCTTACAGCAACAGTACCTGGTGAAGAACTTTGAACATGCGGGGACGTATTAGAAAAGTCCCCTATTACTGTAAGCAATATCCTATGGTATATTCTTCAACGAGCGTATAATGATAGCTATTATTTTCGAAGATAATACCTTTTTTACGCGAGTAGAAGAGTATACTTTCTTAGAGTTTTAATGCAATCTAAATATTGAGGTCTTCTCTAATCTATCCCCGCATTTTTAAAAGGTTAGGTTAGGCTAATCGGCTAATTAAGGCAGTAAAAGTAAAAAAATTAGTCTTACTAAGAAAGAATTCACCCTTGTCTAACACCCCGATGTATTGATATGGTAGGTATCTGTACGATCTCCTTCCACCCTAGCAAATGCCGTTTGTTGCCAATACAAGTTGGTGATTATTCTCTGGTCCTTCTGATCTAGGCCTAGTTGTTCTAATATTCCTATTAATTTGTGATGTTGAACTCTATCAAATGCTTTCTGGTAGTCAATAAAGCATATGTATACATCACAGTTAACATCTCTGCACCGTTGGATTAAAACTTGTATGGCAAATAGGGCTTCTCTGGTTCCCAGGGCATCACGGAAACCGAATTGGGTTTCAGATATCTGCTCTTTACATAATCTGTATAGTCTTCTGTGGATATCTTTGAGGAATATTTTCAGGAAGTGGCTCATGAGACCGATTGTACGGTATTCGTTGCATTTTCTAGCTCCTGCTTTCTAAGGTAATAAATTCTGATATTAACCAGTCTTGTGGTATTTTACCGGTATTATATATATGGTTAAATAAATTGGTTATTCATTGAAGTTCAGAAGTTTAAAAATTTCTCCCTGCGTTTCATCAGGTCCGGCAGCCTTTTCATCTTCATATGTTTAATGGCGTTTTCAACTTCATCTATGGTAATGCTGGGTCCCGAGACCCCTTATCGGGTCTACTCACTAAAAACTTCACCCCTATTAAGGGCTATTGCCTTCGGTGAAACTTAGGCCTTTTGACCCATTGTATCTTACCTGTATAAATTTATGTCATTGTACCCAACCCAGTGCCTTGTACAAGTTTGTACAAAATCTGTACTGGGTGGGAACTATACAGGGTATATTATTAATAATTGGAACTAATTAAAGTGGAGAATCTTGGGTTTAAAATAATAAGATTTAACCCAATTCACTTAGATAAAATGTGTCTCCTGTCTGAGTTGCAGGGTGTTTTATTTAATAATTTAAAAATGATTTTTTTCCATTACTTTTAAACTGTTTGACTTATCTTTATCATATTTGACAGGAAGTGTGGATACTGCAAACCTTACTAAATTAAGGTAAATAAACGTTTTTGGCTACTACCAGAGGCGTTCGACAGTGGCAAGTCAGAGCTTGATCCTTCCTAAATTCTTCGCCACTGGCGGAATTGTTAATTGAATTGAAGTTAAACATAACGTTGCACAATTTTAATGTGTGTTTATCATGGCGGTGTTTTTAGGTCATTAGTTTGCATTTATTACACAAATGAAACTTTAAAAATATTTTTTTAGGTTTAATAAAAAGATTAACAATCCATTTTATTGATACGCAATTATGAAAAAGTCTCTTTTACATTTTTGCTACAATAAATAATACGAACAAAATTTAAAAATACTGAATAAAAAGTTTAAAGGGAGCCAATTTTAAACAACGATTAAATAAAAATGAAAGACTGGTATTAAAGGCAAAACAATATGATTAAATAGAGATTTACCAGACCTTTTAAATGGGATATGACTTGATACTTTACGCCATTTGAAAAAATTTATGGAGTATCTCCACTAGGGAGGGGGTGAATCTGACGTTTATGACATTTCGGTTTTCTAAATCCAACATTTGCAAGCGAAACGTCGGGAATTTTACTTAAAAAATTGAAATTAAAAAAAAAATGCCGAACGACATATTTTTGTTATCTTAAAACGTTTTTTCATTTTTTAGCATCCTATTTCAAAGTATGCCATCAATCGGACGCAAATTTAGAAACATGCCTAAAAACATCCATAGAAGAACTAAGACCTCTTCTAATGAAAGGGATTCCAGATTTTGGCATACCCAGTATGGAACCATTGTGTATACCGGAAGTCGTCGTTGACCAAGGGTCAGGACCTGTAGCCCTTAGATCAGTTTACAAGGATATTAAAGTTTATGGACCTTCTCATTTTGTCATTAAAGAAATCAAGTAAGAAATAACTACAGAAAATTTTGGTGCATGACATACTAGTAACTGCAGCTTTCCCAATAATTATTAGTTAAATATAGAGAGGTATTTTGGATATATAAACATTCTAAATTGAAAGCCAATTCCTTAAATTTATCCCCTTACTCACTATAAAAAATATATTTTTAACTTGACATTTATTCTTAAAAAAAAAAGGGCCGGCCAGTCGTGAGGACTGCTGACAAAAAGGAAAACTTAAAACTACTATATAACTCAAAGCAACAAATATATTCGTTTCCATAATGGTTTATTTTTTATTTTATTTTATTCGTGAAAAATTGACTACTTAATTGTTCGCAAATCACTCACGAAAAATTCCTTAACTGAAAGATAGGTTAGCTCGACTTACTTTAAAAATGTTACACTTTTTCGCGAACAAAATTTACGCTGTTTCTTTGACAGATAAAATTCCTGCAAATATACAAATACGATAACAATAAATGTTTCGTAAACAAGACGGCAATCTACAGAATAGTACAATGTTACTTATTTATTTTATTTTAATATTATTTTGACCACTGCTGACAGCCGCTGTAACATCGAAAAACCAATGTCGCTGTCGTCAGCGTTACATTAAATTACCCTTATCTAACCTGCCTAAAAAAGTTTTTACTTCAAAAAGCTCTCAAGTTTTAAGCAGAATTTACCCTTCTTTTTCTTCTCATAGTGCATCTCCTATCGGAGGTTTGCTATCATCACAGCTATCCGGACCTTATTGACTGCAGCTCGAAAGAGTTCAACATTGCTACAATTAAACCAGTCTCTTAGATTTTTAAGCCTAGACACACGGCGTCTTCCAATATTTCTTCTTCCACCAATTTTTCCCTGAACTATCAGCTGGAGAAGTGAGTATTTGGGTACATGACCTAGATATTGAAGCTTTCTCTTTTTTATGGTGTTAATGACTTCACATTGCTTATTCATCCGATTTAGGACTCCCACATTAGAGATCTTTTCTGTCCAGGGGATACGCCACATTCTACGGTAAGTAGCTATTTTATCTAGGTTTCTGTCATGGTTCACGCCTTAACGCCGTACAAAAGGACTGGAAGAGTGTAACAACTTCTTCTTCTTCTTTACGTGCCATGTCCTCCTAGGACGTCGGCGATCATCATTATGATTTTTATTTTATTAGCAGCGCCACGAAACAGGCTTGTAGAATTAACACCATACCACTCTCTCAGGTTTTTCAGTCAGCGTCTTCTTCCTAAACATCTTCTTCCTTGGATTTTGCCTTGCATGATATTCTGTAAGATACGGTACTTCTCCCCTCTCATACATGTCCAAAATATTCCAACTTACGTTTTTTGATGGTAAACATGACTTTTAGTTGCTTCTGGAGACGGGCAAGCACCTCTGTGTTTGTAACATCTGACAATTCTTATTTTCAGTTGTAGGCTTAGGTTTCTGCTGACAAAAAATGTTTTCATTGTATTAAATACAGTCCTGCCTCTAGATTCTGCATCTAATATCTACGGATTGATCCCAGTTTGCATTTACCATTGATCGCAAGTAAGTGTATCTCTCAACTCGTTCTATAGTTTCTTGATTTAAATTTAAATCCATGGGAGGCTGGGCGTTTTTGCTGATGATCATATGTTTTGTCTTAGAGCTATTCAAGCTAATTCTATATTCCTATTAGTTTAAATATTGTTATATCGAGACTTCGTATGATCTTTCTTTAAATAGTTTGATTATTTCTCTATCACTTTTTTTCAGTCGGCTCTCGTTGCTTGTTTTACGTTCTTGATTATGTATTATTGTGTATACCAAATACTCACCAAATAATTTTTAGGATTGACTTAGAAAAAGACAAAATGAGAATAAAACTGTTTTTACCACGATTGCAAGTCATTTGTAATTATAGCATGAATGGAAAAATTATGATGATGCCCATTGCTGGATCAGGATTAAGCACTTCCAATTATAGTAAGTATTTCTTTAAAATCGGGACAAAAACAACTACATATTGGGCTGTCTTAGGCCATTTAAGGACACTTAGGCTCACAGAAAACAGTGCACTGTTAAAAACTAAAAAAAAATTGAATGAAAAACCATCGAATGATAGATACTTTTTTTAATGACTTTATTGGTTAGTTATTGCTTTGTTCAAATCAAATATGAGTAAAATAATTACTATACTGAAATTTTTTAGATTTAGTAGAATTTTTCTTACTGTTTAAAAAATATTAAAAAATTTCATCTGGTTTTAAATTTACATTTAAATTTAGATATTTAACTGCAATTCTTTTCATTTTTAGCAAATATTGAAGCAACTGTTACTCTTCGAGTCGAAAAGATCACCAAGAACAACAATATTTACTATACTGTCAAAGACTTGTATATCAACTTTGATATTGGAGAGGCAGATATACATTTTAATAATCTTTTTAATGGTGACAAAGATTTGGGTAAGTAAAAGAATATTAATAAATAAAGGTGCCTAATATAAATAAAAATACTAACATAGAATTAACTTAAGGATATTCTATTTTCAGTTGGAAATTTTTAACTAGATTGCGGTTTTGCAGTTGATAAATTA
Source organism: Agelastica alni (assembly GCA_950111635.1). Classification (NCBI taxonomy): domain Eukaryota; kingdom Metazoa; phylum Arthropoda; class Insecta; order Coleoptera; family Chrysomelidae; genus Agelastica; species Agelastica alni. The sequence continues at coordinate 7,043,182 of OX467717.1, forward strand.
AAACTAAGTTATTCAAACCGCATTTTTTTTAAAAATAAACGAATATATTCTTTATAAATATAAATAAAACTTAAAACTTGTGTTCCATGTGTTTGCAACAACTACATTTGAAACTCAGGTGAACGATCTTTATTATGGGTTGTAGATCTCGTGCGTCTTGTGTTTTTCAGATACAACTCCAGTTTCTAAATAACGGCCATTCAAGCAAGAAATTACACTTTGAGATATGCCAAATGTTCGCGCTACATCTCTTTGTCGAGCGCCATTTTATAGTATGCCAATGGCTCTCAGCACTTGTTCGCGGTTTAAATGGTGTCCATTTATGTTTAGTACATAAAAACGTGTGATTTACTTTGAATTCAAATCGATACCAACACATTTCCGTCAGAATTTGAATCCAAAATATATAAAACAATAACAAAAACATGTGTTTTAACTTTTTTGTGCCACAGTAAAAACAGTGACATACAATGTGGGTCAAATGTGCACTTGACGTTTCAGCTTGACAACGTACATGTTATGTCACAGCTTTAGATTATCTGTCAAAGTGGCATCGGCTACAGGTTACATAAACCCAACATTTTAACACTCGAATATTAATGTTTAAGTCTTTAAAAATCACTAATAACAATACATTAATTTTCCTTAAATCTAAAAAATTGTCATAAAGCTCACTCTAATTTTAAAAAGTGCGTGAGTGTCGTGGAACACTTGGTTAAAGTTCCTTTCGTAATATATTATTATTGATAAACGTATTATATTTTCTCTCACGCTTGTTTTTGCATTTTTCGGCATTGTTGCTTGTTTTGATGTTTTTTTTTTCTAGCCAATTTGTCAACTTATTTGCTGTAAAAAAAAAGATAGTCGTAATTTAAAAATTTTAGGTTAAAAATAAATTATTCACATATTGTTGCACTTTAAGTCTGACACTTACCCAGCGTCATTGTTATTATCTTCTAAGCCACTATCACAATGCATTATTGATGTATATTAACCAATAAAAAGACTTATTATAAACCAACAAAAGTGTTATCAAACAATTCGCAATTAGGTTTCGCAGCACGTGATTTGTTGAAAACAAACATAGGTAAAAGTACACATGTACGAGTAGTGCAGACAGTTATCCATGCGCGCTTATTGGTTCAAGGCAGCCAATAAGTTCTCACCGGTTGCGCTGGTATAGTTGGTATGCGTTTGATGTTTCGTGACGCAAAAATCTTACACTTTCTTTCGCCTAGCCCCCATCCGCCAAGCCGTACCGTTCGATAAGGAACTTCGTTCCAAAAACCACAATCATTAACCAAACACACATAATTATATGAAAGATATGTCATTTATATTATATTATTATATTTAAATATAATTAAATATCCCAAGATTATTTCCATGAGTTTAGTAATCTATTTTAATAATTCGTAGTTGTTGCAATATAATTAATAATACACATATTTGTACAATTATATTGTAGACATCCACAAGTTTTCTATTTTTTCTAGGAGATGCAATGAACTTGTTCCTGAACGATAATTGGAAACAAATAGCTAACGAAATAAAGCCAATACTGGAAGACAACATCGGTATAACATTTAAAAAGTTTGCCAACAAAATATTTCACAAATATCCAAGAAACGTCTTACTGCCCAAATAAGTTACGGTATTTTTGTTTTTACATTATAATAATAATAATAATATTTAAAACATTTTTAATAAAAAAACTGAAGCAATTATTACTAAGTTTATTATTTACGGATTTATACTTACAATTATATAAAAAAACGGAGTTGTTTTAAACACTTAAAATAAATTTGTAAGCTTTATACGTTAAATATTGAAAGTTTTATATTGTTACGATTTTTTGAGTCCGTCTCTGTCGACCTTGCCTTGAGTCGACAGCGCATCGACCACAATTAGGGTGAATACATAATGAGCATAATAAAAGACATTGAATGATTCTGGAAAAGTCCAAAAGCATCCAGAGAGGTATCGATTTGTCGAAAACTCGCGTTCCTCTTAGAAACAATTTGGATAAATATAAAAAAGGCAGCGGTAGCGAAAACAGTTAGTTTAGTTTGAAGGCAAGTATTTTAAGTAATTATAAAGTGTTGTACAGTTATGAATTTCTAAGTCATTTGTAAAGTAAAATTTATTTTGTAAAAAATATTAGAATAAAAATTGTTTAGTTATTGTACTGAAAGTTTAGAATACCGAACCCAAAAAGAAAATATCGTAACAATATAAAATAAACTAGCAACTTGTTAAAAATAAACAACGGTTCAAGCAGCGACGTTTAAAAAAGTGACAGTTGTATTTAAAAATGTATTTTGGTTTATTTACTACATACAAAAAATGGTACATTTCAATACCACAGTTTACAAAAACACAATACAAGACTTTTAAATTTATTCTTGCTAGATAAAGCTTTAAATCAATATATATGCTGCTTGGTCCATTAGGTTTGCCAGTTATCTGTACTGCAATGACTCCCTTTGCTAACTATACATACTTAACAATGAAATGCAACAGTAGTTCATTTTTAATGAGAAATCCAATTTATTAAGTGGTATGGTTGTTAGCTTGAAATGGCAGCGGTATCTATTAATTAAAACAGAATTTAATGAAACAAAATTAAATAAAGTCTTTATTGTCCTGGTCCAGAGAGTGATTTATCCATAAACTTCTTTTTGGCAAAGCACAGCCACCACTTACTAGGTTTTTTGTCATCTCCGAAAACTTTATCACAAACTCTCAATCCTACTTCTTGCCTTAATTGGGTAAAATACAATCTTAGCATTTCAGCATCATTTGAATTTGAAGGTTTACTGAAAATTAGAATAAAATTATTTTATAATTAAATATAATAAAAAATTTAAGGATATACATGAGTACATAAAACACTCCTTGGGATTTGTTATTAAAAGTAAAAATAGTTTTAACAAAATACACTCACGGACAAAAATATTGAATATTTTATTTTTGAAGTGAAACTTCTATAGGCGCGCTGGGAGTAAAAATTCAAGGTCACGTTACAGGAGCTAGCCTGAGGAAAATGTGTAACGATTCATAACGCGCATGCGCGTTCTGTTGTAGAGGAGAGATACTTAGCAACGTGACGTCTATTTGTGTAGTCCACGTGTTTATCAAAAAATATTTAAAAAAACTACACAATATGTACAGGCTATTGAAGCACCCAGTAATGTACATATTACAGAAATAATTTAAGAATAATATTCATATGTAAACATTAAACGTTCTATAAATACTTCATTCCAATCCTTAAATATTCCTTATATATTCAGTATAATTGAATTTACAATTCTAGCCATTTAAACGTTAAAAGTTTCACTTGTTTTTTTTTGTTTAAAATTGTTGTGCTTTGTATTGTTAAATCATGTCTACTGGGGTGTTTTAAGTATTTTTCAATTTTTATAAATAAATTTTTTTTCATTTATTCCCTTCATAAGGGAATAAATGATAATGATAAAAAGTAATAAATTAGCATAGTGAGCTATAGATATATTTTTCGTTTAAATTTTCATAACCTCAGAAACGCTAAATGACGCAGTAAATAAATAAAAAGTGCTCATTTATTTGTCAAAATAACTTCAACATTTATAAGGGTAACTTATATCGATTATGGAAACGGTAAATTTTAAGATGAAGAAACGATTGTACCAACATGATCACCAAAAGTTTTATAATGTAATCCCGCAAACACTACTGTCTCAAAGTTTTTATTAGGGTGATCAGAACACTACTATATAACTTAGAGTACAGTTATATGGAAGAGGTGTTGACAACCTTTATATCTTCTTCTCATTGCGCCGTCTCCCTTCGAAGGTTGGCGATCCAACTGGCAATAATTACTAGTGACACAGCTGCTCTGAAGATTTCGGATGATGTTTTACTGAGCCATCGGCGTAGGTCCTTGAGCCAGGAATTCTGTATTCTTCCTATTGACCTTTTCCCCTGAATCTTTTCCTCTATGATCAACCGAAATATTTCATATCTGTCTCTTCTCATTATATGTCCAATATACCTTAGTTTGTGCTCTTTGATTGTTAGCATCAGCTCCTTGTTTTTCTCCATTCTATCAACCGAAATATTTCATATCTGTCTTTTCTCATTATATGTCCAATATACCTTAGTTTGCGCTCTTTGATTGTTAGCATCAGCTCCTTGTTTTTCTGCATTCTATTGAGAACTTCGGTGTTTCTTACTCTTTTGGTCCAGGCTATGCGCAATATTCTCCTATAGAGATACATTTCAAAAGCTTCAAGGCGTTTTTCTAGTGAGGGGTCTAGGGTCCAGCTTTCACAGCCTTACAGGAGTATTGAGAACACGTAGCAGCGTAGCATTCGGATTCCAAGACCTAAGTCTAGGTCACGCCTAATAAAGAAGTTCTTCATGTCGATAAACGTCCTCCTAACCTAACCTAACCTAATCTAACCTTTATATACCTTTCTTATAAATACATTGGTAACCATCACTATAGATTTTTTTAAAATGATTATTTAACTTCATTATATTACTAGAGTTTACAGTTGTGTAATACAACTGTTATAAAACTACATTACTAAAGGTGAGAGAAAAAAACTCCTTATAAAATCCCGTTAACATTATATTTCCTTTATATAACTAGGCGTTACTATAAGTTATGAAAATTGTTTATTGGGTGTGCTTTAATGTATGAAACAATGACAGATAATGAATTATCTCTACTTGATGTTAGCAAAATGACATTTCCACTGCTTTTTTGCTTAAGTCTGCAGTTTTTGTTAGCAAGATGCCTCATCAAAGTGCCATTAATTGTGTTAAAATTGTTTGTTTAGCCTATTAGGGAACATATTGCACCAAGATTAAATATTCCATTAATCGTCTGTATCTTCAATGTTAAGACGACACAATGAGACTAACCGCACTAAAAGCACCTCAACTCAGAAATGAATCGTTAAATACAAGACAAGTCAATGTATCTCTAATAAGAAAACTTAAGGTCGGCTTAAATTTAAAACGTCTGGTAAGAGAACCTTGGCTTCTTCCACGTCATAAAATTCGTTGCTTTAATTTGCAAGAGTACATGATCATTAGAATGAAGATCAATGGGGAAAAGATTCTCTTTACATATAAAAGAAGTACAAACACAGTTATGGAAGCCTGGTGGACAATGTTTGTGTATACAGAAGATCAGGGTTTTGCAGATTGTAATTTTGCACAAAATATTAGCTTCAATGGGGGTTCCATTATGTTATAGGCAGGCAGTTGTTGGGAGAGTTCACAGAGCAGTAAATTTATGGATAAATGCTGACTAGTATATACAGAACATGCTCGAAAGAGCATGTTTAATCTCATATCTGTTTTATTGGCATTATTGTAATGCAAAAGCCCATGCCACAAGAGCGGTGATCCAGTACCTCAAAGATATCAAAATTACAGCAATTAAAGTAGCCAGCAAATAGCTATGACGCAAATCGCATAGAACATATGCTGAGAAGAAATATATGAGCACGAAATTTAGCTCCTAACTCAATTGCAGAATTAAGAAATGCTGCACAGAAGGAACGGGATTGAATTCTAAAAGAGTTAATTAAAGATCTTTTGCACATTATGCCTCAGAGAATATGGGCTATTATTAGAGCTAGAGGGAGAAATACTAAGTATTAAAATGTAATGATATTGCACTGTTATTATGTTTAACAGTAATTAATGTTGCATGTTAAAATTAAAAATGTTAGCCAAAAGACAAGGTTTTTTAAAATTCCTTCAAGAATCTGTTATAAATGTTGAGTATGAATTTATTTGATTAATACTTAAAATACTCCAGCAAACAAAATATGATGGCATTGGAAATAAATTACTAAATTTAACATACATACATACATAAAGTCAAGCCAGTGTTCTCATACATGCTCGTCGGTTGGTACTCTTGACCTGGCCTTGCTTCAAAACAATGTTGATCTGATTGAGATATGTTCGCCGAGATCGACCTCTACAGACTTGTCCATTCTCACTCGCCTTATTAATTTGTTTCGTAAATCTTCCTTCATCCATTCTTTCTACGTGCCCAAACCATCTAAGCATTCCTTTATCTACCTTTTGTAAACCCAACATTCACTACCATACATAAGTGTAGGAACCAACACACCTCTATGCACAGCCAGACGTGCCTTTTTTGACACTTTTTGGCTGTTCATAAAGCTATGCAGTGCCCCATTCATCTGTTTTCCTGCCAACACCCTTTGCTCAATGTCACTGTCATACTTTCCATCTCTCATAAACTTTGAACCCAAGTACTGAATTTAAATATTTAAAAAAGACCAAAATCATATTTTATGTTGTTTATTACAAAATCATTGATTGAGGCAAATGTAAGGTCCCAATTATCGACAGTGTTCCAATTATTAACAATTTCTACTTGTTTTCTATGTAGCAAGATGAAGAGGGCTCTCATGAAAATTTTTATTTGTCAAGTTATTAATTTCTAGTTTCCTGAACATAAACATATTTGAATTAACCACCAATTTGTCCTAAGCATCCCCCTCACAACAACTTCTGCTAATCAATCAACTTTTTTATACTGTTTCATTCACAATAGATATACTTAAATATATCATTAATATTTAATTTTTCATATTGTCAAATATTGGTCCTATTAGATGTCAGCGAATGGTTATTAATATTTTACAGGTGTCGAAAGTTGAGACATATACTTTGCGTTTTCATTTAATTAATTTAAATTATTTTACCATTTTTAATTCATTTTCTTCGTCTGTTTATTGAAAATGAAGGTATAAACATTGGGAAAATGAATATTGCAACCACATAAAAATTTCCTTTGAGCTCCTATTCGTCATTCTCACAAACAAGCTATTGTGTCAATAATTGGGAGATTTACCTTACCTACCTACAACTAAGTAATTTTGTTTTTAAATATTTGTAAAATTTGCACATTCACAATACTTTGAATAAATGTGTTTTTGTAAACATAATACATTATATTAGGTTTTAAAAATACATATTTATGTTGGCTTTTACTTACCTATAGACAGAATTAAGAGGAAAGCCTAAATCTCCAGGTATGTCAAATCTGGAAATTGCTAACGTTCGCATTTCATTTTGAGCTTGTATTTTGGTGCTACATTTCTGCAGCTTTTTTAAACATTCAGTAATGTACAATGTAATGTATATCAACAATCTATCAGCTTCGGACTAAAAAATAAATTTTATTATAATTATAACTTTTATTGATGACTTAACCAGTTCATTTTAACTAAAAAAAAATTATAATTACTAAAAATTATATAAAAAATTACTTTAATTTCGTAAGTCCTGAAAAATACATTTGCTTTAAAATAGTAAAGTGATTCATCGATGATATCCTGTTCTTGTTCATTGGATTGTACAGGTGCAGGCCCTTTAAATCGAGTTTTTAGCGGTAGAATTGCTGTATTACCAATAACAGAGACTGGTTCCAAAAAGGTAGAATGATAGGCCTGAAAACAAAAACAAACAAAACACTTATGACTTTTAAAACTACAAGTGACACACCCTTTTCCTGTAAACCTGAACTTTTCGTTCATATAATTAATATTTTACACTTACTGGCATTATTAATTATTTTATTTAAAAATTTCCTAATAAACTGCTGTTGTTATTTTTAATAAAAATTAAAAGTTTGACCCGGACTCACATATATTTTGACATTTATTTTTTAAGGTTAGTTCTTATGACGTTGATAATGTTGACATTGATTATTATGAAGTGGCCGGTTGCCGTTAAATTAGTAATGCGTGTGTAATGTTAGTCACCAACTCACCAATAAAGTATGTTATGATTACTATCAGAATATCTCCAATTATTCTGTTGACAAAATTCCATTTGAACATTATCTAATAGAAATTTATAATTTAGAACGGGCCTTGTAGCAAACGTATAAATATTTATTTTAGTACTAGTTTAATAGCAGTAAAAAAATATTCATATGGTTGCATTTAAAATATATTGTATTTGTATGTGGTACAGATATTCATTAAAAAAATTTTTAGTTGTGACAATATTTTATTAGGATTTGGACTTATTTATGATTTCCTCAAATATTTATAACTAGTTTTTGAATGTTTATTTTTACTTTTTAAGTGCACTTTGTATAATTGTTAAGGAAGCTGAACCTATTTGAATTAAAGTAACAATATTTGAAATGCTGGTACCTACATGCTATCAGAGTGCTAGACATACTACTATTATAATCAATTCCATTGATTAATATTAATAATAGACGATTTATTTATCAAGACAAAATGTTTTGACCTGACCGAACTTTTATGTTTTAATTTTAAGTATTTAGGCGGGGAGTTTTCCGTAGATATCAATTACTGTTAAAGAGAAGGTGATTTTTAATAAAATATTTATAATTATTTATCTTTTTACTGTTTAAAAGTGGTTTGATATTGTTTTATACACTGAGATGTAGGTTCTAATAAAAAGCATGCACAATACGCTTTTGTAATCATTTGTACCATTAACTTAAGAAGATTTATGTACTTAAAATTTCCCAACTAGGAGAGTCATTTGTTAAGCAAATGATAAAACTTACTAATAAGAAAGTTTATATCATCATTTATACGATATACCTAATTAGGTACCTACGTGTTATAATCAATATAGTTATACTCCACCAACAATAACATGAACGAAACGGCTAAGTTTTTCATTCCATCTCCCGAACTAAAGCAACCACAAAAAGAATTCCATCTTCTTTTTAAAACAGTTCAGTCCCGGTCACATACCATTTATTATTGCATTTAAGATGGATCGGTGGTCAGGACAAGTCGCGGTTGTTACTGGTGCCAGTGCAGGAATCGGTGCTTCCATTGCTGAAAAACTGGTAAAGCAAGGTTTGAAGGTAAGTTATTTTTAACATGTCATAATATTATTCACAAAATTTTTATTTTACGGTTTTAAAAAGTTTAGGCATGCAGCAAACAATAACCATTTTTAAAAATTCTATATAACATTAAGTACCTAGATATTTATGATTGATTTGTTAATTTATAATAACATTAATAATTATTTTTAATTTTTTAATATTTTAAAAAAATTTATTTGTAGTTTAATTTGTTTTAATTAAATTTAGTACATTTATAGTAATTTTATTTACAATGTATATTTAAAACACTCTAGATATACAGAGTGGCCAACCAAAAACGAAACAGATTCATTTGCAGGAACCTCGTCAAAATTTTATAAAACTCTCAGACCCGTCAATTTTTTATTAAAGGGGGACACTATTTATCCGGTATATTTGACTCCACTACTTTCAACCCCAAGCGAGGGTAAGAATTTACCCCAAAATTCTCTTTACAATAGTCTTTAAATTTTACATTACCTCCCAATACTTTGAAAAAAATTCCTAACATGCAATAATCATATTATTCAAAATATCTTAAAATTCTGTATTAAAAATAGCATAATTTATAAATTGCAAAATTCAGGTGGTTTACCATTTTTTTCAGTTTTTTAATTCTACACACACACACACACACACGCACACGCACACGCAAACGCACACGCACACGCACACGCACACGCACACGCACACGCACACGCACACGCACACGCACACGCACACGCACACGCACACGCACACGCACACACACACACACACGCACGCACACACACACGCACACACACACGCACACACACACGCACACACAGCATGTCTAGACACATAAATGCTGTGATTCGAATTACAGGAGGCAACACACGCTACTAGTGTCGCACTTACACCATTAATTTTGCTACTAGTGTCCTATTTACACCATTATTATTTTTTTCAATATTACAATTTTGTTATTAAGTTTAAATAATAATTTTAATTCTAATTTTTTAAAGACCTATTGGGACTAATTTTAAAGTATAAGAATACATTTTTTCTAATTTTTAATGTAACCTATGTAACATTATTAAAATTAATTCATTACAACAATTTATAATTAAATAAAATAGTAGAAATACTTAAGATTTAAAAGAGAGTGCGTATGGATTGAAAATGAATGATTTGATCGTCAAATGCCTTCTTTACGCCGATGATTAAGTCATATTAGCGTCATCTGACGAGGAATTACAGGCGATGGTTAATGTTATGCATGATGCCCTAAAAATCTATGGGATGAAAATAAATGCAAGCAAAACGAAAGTAATGGTTTTTGAAAGAGAAGAAAGCATGACAAACTGTGAAGTTTCGATTGAGGGAGAAACAGTGGAACAAGTAAATGAATTTGTGTACTTGGGTTCAAAGTTTACAAGAGATGGAAAGTATGACAGTGACATTGAGCAAAGGGTGTTGGCAGGAAAACAGATGAATGGGGCACTGCATAGCTTTATGAACAGCCAAAAAGTGTCAAAAAAGGCACGTCTGGCTGTGCATAGAGGTGTGTTGGTTCCTACACTTATGTATGGTAGTGAATGTTGGGTTTGTCAGAAGAAGCATGAAAATATTATTAATGCTGGGGAGATGAGTAGTCTGAGAAGTATAGCCGGAGTGACTCGGATGGATAAAGTAAAAAATAGTGAGATAAGAGAACGCTGTGGTGTAAAAGATGATGTGGTTACAAAGATAGATACAGGAATGCTTAGATGGTTTGTACACATAGAAAGAATAATGAAGGAAGATTGACAAAACAAATTTATAAGGCGAGTGTGAATGGACAAGTCGGTAAAGGTCGACCTCGGCGAACATATCTCGATCGGATCAACATTGTTTTGAAGAAAGGCCAAGTTAAGAGTACCAACAACCGACGAGCATGCATGAAAGCCCTGATGAAAGTAGAGGAAGCAGGAGATGTGTGTAAGAACCGTAGCGGAAGTGGAAGGAAGTGGTCTCTGCCTACCCCTACGGGAAAAAGGCGTGACTATATGTATGTATGTACTTTAAATACATATTTATCTGAAATACAATAATTAAAGTGACTACGCGCAAAACATTATCAATAGTTTGTTAATAATTTTTCAGACAAAGAAGTTCTTGCGTTGCCTATTAGTCCATTATTCATTTAAATCAAAATAATATTTTTAGTAATTATGATTAAACAAGTCTAAAGGCACCGACAAAGTACAATTACTTTAACAATGGATTAATGTAAATTGGGTACGATTAAAAAAGAAAAGATTAAAGTACTCGACTGATTTTTTAATAAAGGAGAATAAAGGTTAATCTTAAATTAATTTTAATGTTTTTCATCGATTTTTCTACGCATTAGTAATGAGTAACTTCCAGTTTTTAAAACTTCTTACAAACAGCCTGGTTTACCCACCCACAAAATAATCTTCAAGGGCTTTTGTGTAAATATAAATGTTCTCAGGTCCTTTCCAAATAGCACAGTTTTTAATTTAACTGACGTTGCTTTCACACAAGATCTACCTATGATCTGTTTCACCGTTCTTGGTGTGTCGTCATAATAACCATATGCATTGAGTTGATTCGACTGTTTTTTCTTGTCTAAGCTCCAGTGGCAGAGCAAAATGTACAGCTTAAGTATTGTCTAACAAAACGATATTTATAAATTAAACCTAAACGTTGACTAGCGTACGTAGGGGCGAGTTTTTTGATAATATTTATGGTTTCATTTAGCTTAGCCTTACTTATAATAAAAGAGAAGGATTAGACAATGCTACCAATAGGAAAACTACATTATTGTCCAATAGATTTATATTAAAAGACTAGAGGTGACCCGTGCGAATACTTCGCACCGATCGCGGCCACTTACGTAATATATTAAAGTAAAAATAAATAAATGTAAATATTTTAATTTACAAAACAGTAACGAAATTAGTCTTATATTAACATTATTATCCTAGATGGTACCCGCGACTTAGTCTGCGTAAGATAAGTACTGCGTGTAGTTCATTTTGTTCTCCGAGGAATTCATTCATCTATCTTTATATCAAAATTTAATACTCATTCTTGTGCTTAGATAGCTCGTGCTACGCACTCGTTTATACCTTACATACTTATATATTAATGATAATAATCCCATTTATATAGTAAATAATTAATAGTATATTGAGCGAAGTTGAACGCACGAGCGAAGCGAGAAAAAGCGAGAAAAGTTAAGAATTCTGCAACATAACTCTACTGTGTTTTGGTCAGTACTCAATTTGCTTACGATTCTGTAATCGGTAATTAAAAATCAGTCGTATAAATTGTATAAATCATTGTATAAATTTTACCTTGAGTCAATATTGATCTTTCAGTAAGTTTTTAATCATCTGCTGTAGCTCCCTAATAATACAGACATTCTTTCACGTGCCGTGCAATTTCCAACACAGTTTGTTACTTATCCTTCGCATTTTTTCAGGTGGTGGGTATAGCAAGAAGAAAAGAACGCATTATAGAACTAGCTGACAAATTAAGCGATCAAAAAGGAAAACTATATGCAGTAAAAGCAGACTTACTGAAACAAGAAGAAATTTTAGAAGCCTTTGATTGGATTAAAGATAATTTAGGCCCAGTCAGTATATTGGTTAATAATGCTGGAATTGGTAGAAAAACTAATTTAATTGATGGTGAGCGATACTAGCTAATTGTAAGACTTATGTATTATTAACAAAAAAATCCTTCGATAACTCAGTAATCGCTGGCTCGATCTGTCTTTTTACTACTGTAGGCTAACGGGTTTATTGCCTTTTATTGCTGGGAATTGGTATTTTCACAGTTAATGAAACAAACACGTGTTATCGATAATATATTGTTAACTTAAATACATGGAGCTTACAGTTTTAAAGCCTCCTGTATCTTTAGAATGATTTCGCTAGTTACTAGCTTTTGTTTGATGTATTTTACTTGATTATAGTTATGTGCATTTTACCACGTGGTGTTTTTTAACTGAACGCTAGAGGTTATACCACGGCGAAGCGCTGTGCTCTGCATCGCTTGAAGTTCGGAAAGCGAAAGAGATATGGCTTCTCGTTTTAAATTAAGCGTTTTTGATTGGTCACTGTGACCGTCTAACTGCTTGCTAAGAATTGCGCGCGACGATTGGAATGTTCTCGAAAGAAGTGCACGTGTTCTCAATATGATTTATAAATTGCACGGGACCCCTTGTTACTTGATTTTTATCAGTGTCAGGGCCGTACTGAGTAGTTTTACAAATCAAAGAATTTCTCAAAGAGGAATTGAACAGTTGGAAGTGCTGATTTCCAACAGCCCTTCTAGAAAATAAAATGGAATACGTTGTTCTTAAGCAGACTCATATTTAGTTTTCAATAGTTACTTTGACACCTTCAATTCCAGACAAGTCATTTTCAGCAAAACTTTAATTAATAAATATCTATTTACCAAAATCTCCAAAATAAGCCAGTTGTACACGATGCTACGAACTCACGCTTGATGGTTCGACCAATTGTGTAGCCGTTGATCAAACCTTCGAGCGTCAAATGTCGAGCCTCGAACTTTCGCATTGAAGCAAGTTCCAACCGATGTCGGTATTCCTGCACCGAGTCAAAGGGGGATGCCTCCAACGTTCAAGGGTTCGACTCAACTGCTACTTAGGTAGGTAAGAAGATTCTCCACCTCCTAGTACGTCTTTTGCGTCTTCTTTCTTGAAGTTACAGGACAATACAAAAACAGCAGCGACTGCAATAGAAACACCGCACCAATATCATAATTCACTGTTAGTTTAAAAGTAAATGCACACGATGCTAGAGCATACATTAAAGGTTACAGTCATGCCGACCAATCCAGTGCGAAGCAATCTGCGTATGCTCCATGTTTGGTTTAGCTCCTGTTTTCTTAAACATTTTTGTGGTTTATATTTTTAATATGCCGATTTTTAGTCGATACACTGCTAAATATTTTTATAAAAGCATGACAAACCAATTTATGATTCAAATTATAAAACAGCTCTATTTAAACTCTGCATGTCAAGTACTTCACAAAGGAATACCAAGCGAACCTATAACAATCTCAAGCGGAGTGAAGCAGGGTTGTGTCCTCTCTCCAATGCTCTTTAATATCGTGCTGGATTCCGTTCTCCGCAAAGCTAATGACCAGGACAGAGGAATAAGATGGGGTTTCAATGGCCGGCTAGAAGACCGAGACTACGCCGACGATATCTGTTTTCTGGCTCACTCCTTTGAAGGTATGATGCAGAAGCTCGTCAGACTCAGTGAAGAAGCCAAGAAAGTTGGTCTTAAGATTAATATCAATAAAACTAAACAGTTAAGAATTAACACTGACAACGTTATTCCATTACATATTGAGAACCAACCAATCGAACTAGTCGAACACTTTGTTTATCTTGGAAGTGTAATTGACAAGGAGGGTGGTACAGATACAGACATTAAAACCAGAATACAAAAAGCAAGGAGAGCTTTTGGAATGCTTAGCAGGGTCTGGAGTTCGGGAGCATACACCACCAACACAAAACTACGTATCTTCAACACAAACGTAAAATCTGTTCTTCTGTCCGGATGCGAAACATGGAAAACCACTAAAAGCTCATCCAGGGCTCTGCAAGTTTTTGTGAACAAATGTCTACGCAGGATATTACGTATTTTCTGGCCGGCCCGCATTTCAAATGAAGAGCTCTGGAGAAGAACAAACCAGAATCCGACCGACACAGAGATACGGAAGCGCAAATGGGGATGGCTGGGTCACACCCTTAGAAAACCTAAAAATAATATAGCCCGAATGGCCCTGGAGTGGAATCCCCAAGGCAGCCGCGCTAGTGGCCGCCCAAAGACAACCTGGAGAAGATAAAATCTGACTTTAGCAGGTATCCTCTTGTCGCGCATCCGTTCTACGTGTTCTTTTCACTTACTTTATTTTCGTTACTTATTTTTTCGTTTATGTTAAATATGTTTAATTCTGTTATTATATCTCTGTTCGTTAGTCTGTCCACTTTTGTGCAATCTTCCACTCTTCTTAGAAATTTCATTTCTTGTGCTTGGATTCTACTTTCTTCTTTTTTCGTTGTCGTCCATGTTTCACTACCATATAAAAGGGTTAGTACAGCTATCGTCTTGTAAAATTTTATTTGTGTAACTTATCTTGTTTTATTTTTTAATGTTCTGCTGATCGTTCCGCAGATATGTGAAAATTCATTAAGTTTTTCTTCTATGTTTTTGCTTCGGTCATAAGATATATCGCAGCCTAAATATTTAAAGGGCTTTACCTGTTCCAGTACTATATCATTTACGACTATCTTTGTTCTGACTGGATCTTTATCTGAAAAATCCTTGGTTTTAGTTTTGCTTGATGATATTTTTTTGTCGTATTTTTGACAGATTGTTTGTAGAGTATATATTTCTTTCCGCAGGAGTTTAAGGTGGTGTTTTGATCTAAATATATACCTTTAGGGCACTTCGTTTTCCGTTCTTTCACAATTGATCTATATATATATATATATATATATATATATATATATATATATATATGCGAAAATTATAGAAAACTGCATTATTGCTATGAACTATAAAAGTATAATGAAGCCCGACAGCGAAAATTGGATGTAAAAATTATGACTGCTGTATTTACTTACATATTTCTAATATATAGGTATAGGTGGGTCGACTATATATCAGAAAACAAAATACTCCTCTGGCTATATGCCTACGACAGGCATTGAATTACATCTGATATATAACTGTGTATACTACCCCATCACAGGAAGCAAGGTATACAGATGCTTGTTAAATAAGAGAAAGGGCCATTGAATTTATTTGCTCAAAAAAACCACCTGTATACTAGTTTCGGAGTGATTGCTCCTCATCAGTACAGGGCAGGTTTTCTCGAACAACTACATTCAATCCTAGACTCCTATTAAGGACACATAAAGGAACACGCAAAAGCGTTAGTAGCGACATCTATACTTTTTAACAAGCACCACCCGGTAAATAACTTCCCAAAACGGAGAATACCATATTGTGCGAAAATTATAGAAAACTGCATTATTGCAATAAACTATAAAAGTATAATGAATGTATAAACTTTGTATTGCTCTTATTAGGTGTTTTGGATACCCCAGTTCTTTCATAATATTCCATAATTTGCATCTGTTTACATTGACAAAAGCTTTCTCAAAGTCTATAAAGATTATATGTGTTTCTCTGATGTACTGTCTGTGTTTTTTTATGATTTGTTAAATTGTGAATATTCCAACTATTGTCGACACAGAAGATAACCAATATAGAAGTTCTAAGACGTATCAACTAAGAAAAAGAACTGCTACAAACGATAAAAGAAAGGAAAACAAAGTATCTTGGACATATTATGAGGGGCAGCCGATACGAAATTCTAAAACTCATCATCGAAGGGAAGATTCAGGGAAAAAGATCCATCGGAAGACGCCAGAACTCATGGCTGAAGGACATCCGCAGGTGATTTGGGCGCACATCCGCAGAGATCCTCCGAGCAGCTGTTTCCAAGACCACACTGGACATTTGGATCGCCAACCTTCGTAAGGAGACGGCGAAATAAGAAGAAGAAGAAACAAAAATTTTATATCAATTTTTTTAAAATTGATCAATTCCTACTGGGTGTTCGGTTTTTTTAATGTCAGTATATTATTAGTTTGCGTTTAGTTAATTTAAACATGACATTCTTAAATCGTGTTGTTCTGCAGGAGATATTATAGAATGGAAAAAAGTATTGGATACAAATGTCCTTGCGATTGCAATCGCTTCCAGAGAAGCGATTAAAAGTATGCAGGAAAATAATATAAATGGTCACATCGTCAATATTAACAGCACTTTTGGTCACGTCGTCGCAGCAATTCCCTACAACAATGTTTATCCTGCGTCTAAATTCGCAACTACGGCTCTAACGGAAACTTTAAGAAAGGAACTTATCACTCTTGGAAGCAAGATTAAAATTTCGGTAAGCTATTTTTAGTGCCAATTTCACAGGTCATCCTTAAATCATAAGCGTAATAAAGCTTGGATTGGACTTAGGGTCACTGGTAAGAAAATCAACATGCTCTACCTATTATTTTCGCTTTTTGAAACTGCTAACAAACAATTGTTCTTTACTTTATTAACCTCTATGAAGGAAGAATAAACCTCACTATTGCCGCCGCGCAGTTTCAAACTTCAAAAAAGGTAAATTGTAGTAGGTACTTATTAAAAAAAGGTAATATTAAACAATAAAAGCTGAATAAAGCTCATATAATATAAATGTGCGTGCACGTCATAGAGCGAGTATGAGATCACCCACATCTTCCACACCATCTGCCACTGCACTGCCGTAAGCAGGAAACGGCTTTATTTGCTAGGGCAACCGAACTTTGATGATTTATCTGATCTCAACTCAGTTATCATCAAAGACCTTAAACTTTTTATTAAAAATTCCAACTGGTTCTCACGGTAGAGGGGAAAGGCACTGCCGTCCTTTACGGTATCACAACGGACCAAAAGGCCCAAGTGGGTTCCCTCCGAACCGCCGTTTTAACCTAACCTAACCTATTGGTATATTGGTCCTGTGAATTGTATTGTATTTTTTAAGTGTGAACCACTTATTAAAGAACCCATAGGCGTAATGATATAGAATGTAAAAAAACAGACGAAATAACGTGGCGAAAAAAAAAACACCATTTGAAAGAAATTATCTTTAAATGCATCAACACCAAAATCAAAATCATTATCCATCATCATAATAAATGTAAGCAAAACGAAAGTAATGGTTTTTGAAAGAGAAGAAAGCATGACACAGTGTGGAGTTTCGATTGAGTGAGAAAGAGTGGAACAAGTAAATGAATTTGTGTACTTGGGTTCAAAGTTTACGAGAAATGGAAAGTATGACAGTGACATTGAGCGAAGGGTGTTGGCAGGAAAACAAATGAATGGGGCACTGCATAACCTTATGAATAGCCAGAAAGTGTCAAAAAAGGCACGTCTGGAGGTGCATAGAGGTGTGTTTTGTTCCTACACTTATGTATGGTAGTGAATGTTGGGTTTGGAAGAAGCATGAAAATAGGATTAATGTTGCAGAGACGAGTAGTCTGAGAAGTATAGCCGGAGTAACTCGATTGTATAAAGTAAAGAATAATGAGGTGTAATGGGGTGTAAAAGAAGATGTGGTTACAAACAAGAAGATGTGGTTACAAACATAGATAAAGGAATGCTTAGATGGTTTGGACACGTAGAAAGGATGAATGAAGGAAGATTGACAAAACAAATTTATAAGGGGAGTGTGAATGGACAAGTCGGTAGAGGTCGATCTCGGAGAACATATCTCGATCAGATCAACATTGTTTTGAAGAAAGGCTAGGTCAAGAGTATCAACAACCGACGAGCATGTATGAGAGCACTGATGAAAGTAGAGGAAGCAAAAGATGTTTGTAAGAACCGTGGCAAGTGGAAGGAAGTGGTCTCTGCCTATCCCTATGGAAAAAAGGCGTGACTTTATGTATGTATGTAGTTTTTAACTATTCCCATGAGCTTTACTTATCAAATCAAGTTTTAGGCTTAAATGTAGGCGGATTTAAAGGCAGCTTAACGTGTAATTTGTTAAGCCTTAAGTTAAGATTATGACACAATGATGATCTGTGGAATTTTACTTAAACACATCATTTTAAGTCAAATGTAGTAAAAGGTTTTTTTTTTTTTCGTTAAAAAACTTGCAGAGCGTGAGTCCCGGGTGTACTATGACTGAGATGTTCGAAGTGAACGGATATACTGAGGATGAGCAAGTGCGGCAATTATTGAAGGTTGTACCTTCTCTTAAACCGGAAGACGTTGCTAACGCTGTCATGTACGTTTTAGGAACTCCACCAGAGGTTCAGGTTAGTAATAATAATTTTCTTATCTTAGATAAATAAAAAAGGTAATTTAATTTGCAAAATATAAAGTTAAATAAATAGGACTGGTTCTAATTTCAACCTCCAAATTAAAAGGATATGAATCACTTTTGTGGAAATGTCTAGCTTGCCAACACAGTAATTACCTGGTTTACTTGACATAATCAACAAATAAATGAGATAAATCACATGGTTTTTGTTTTGCCAATTTTTCTTATTTGCAGGTCTAAAATTACTACCTGGAATATTTTTTAAAAAAGTCATAGCGTATAATGGTAGACATTTGGGGTGATTTAGCAAAAAATAACTATAAAAATGGGTTTGAAAAAAATGTATAAAGTAACAAGTGTTTTAAACACGCATCATCTGAGAAGAAGTTTTAGGCGATGGTTATTATTATGCATAATGCCATAAAAATCAAAGGGATAAAAGTGAATGTTGGCAAGATGAATGTAATGTTTTTTAAAAAGAAAAAAAGAAAAGAAATCATGACAAACTGCGTGGTGATGTTAAAAGATAAAGAGTGGAACAAGTAAAAGAGGTTATACACTTGGATTCAAAGTTTGCTAGAGACGGAAAGTATGACTATAATATTAAGGAAAAGGTGTTGGCAAAGAAATGAATGAGTGGGGCGAATATAACTCTATAAGCAGCCGGAACATGTCAACAAAGGCATGACTGGCTGTGCGTAGAAACATTGAAAGTAAGATCGATTCTGCGGGGATTACTAGTCCAAGAAGTATAGATGAAGTGACTCCGATGGATTAATGAGGAATAATGTGATAATGGAACGCTGTCATGTGAAAAAAATATAGTAACAAAGGTAGATAAATAAATGATTATATGGTACATACACGTAGAGAGGATGTATGAAAGAAGGTTAACGGAACATATTTATAAGGCGAGTGTTAATGAGCAAACCGGTAAATGTCTTGGTTAACGTATTTTGACCAAACCAAAATGGTTTTAACGAAAGGCCAAGTCAAGAGTACCAACAACCGACGAGCGTGTATAAAATCGCTGATGAAAGTAAATGAAGCAAAAGGTGTGTGTAAGAACCGTAGCAAGTGCAAAGTACGGAAAATGTGTTAATATGTATGTTTATACAGTGCTTTCATTTTAAAATCAGCCAGTCCAAATAACTTTTAAATTTGCGTAAATGTAAAAAAACAAAAAACACATCGAATTTTAAAACAAGGGGAAGGTTTAAAAATGTTATTCTGCTGTTTCCGCGTGGAACCCCTTTTAACATCCCCCTTCCCTTCTTTAAAATGTCAAATAGCAACCCCTACCTTGTTATACATCAAATGAAAACCCAGGAAAAATGCAAATTAGCCATATAAACAACAATTTATTTAACGAGTTATTTTGCAGTTCAATTCAATGTCTTTGTCGTTTGTATAGCCATTGTAATGTGGTGTAGCTTCGTCCTGTTGAAGGTATATATTCTGTTCATCTAGCACCATATTTCTCTATTTATAAACTTGTGTTTCTAGTGACTGAGTAATAAGTGGATCAATTTCATTTTCTGATAATTGTAGGAACAATTCTCCCGTTAGGTTTTGGTTAATAAGAAGTCGTCCAATTATCTCACTTCCTAGAATACCAACCCATGATTTGATCTTCGCTGGAAACTGAATGTTATCCTGTCGAAACACGTGAGTATTTTCGTCATTACAGTACCTACAATTATGTTTGTTAACAAAGCCATTTAAATAAAACGTTGATTCATTACTGAAACAAATATTTTTAACCAAATTTGCGTCTTCTTGTATTTTTCGGGACATGATAAATTTGTATTTTATAAGAAAAAAATTTATTTAATTTTAACACTTTGTGTATAAAACCAATAGAAATATTTGTAAGTTTTAATACTTTTGGAATGGAAAAGGTAGGATGTATAGCAAAATGACCCAGTACTTCAATTTGTGCAGTTTTGTCGAGAATTGTAAGATTTTTTTTATTACAAACGGATCCAGTTTCTCCAAATTTCCGTACTAACTCTATGATGGTCTGGTGACCTATATTTTTATCAGGATTTCTTTCATTAAAAACTCTTAAAATAAGTCAAGATGCTACATCTACAAATAATGGCTAATTTAACGTTACGCTTAACTAACTAAATATACTAATAATATTTTTGAAACAAAAAAACAAAATGACAAAATATGTTAAAAAAGTAATATGTATTTAGAAGTAAGTTAATTTATCCCTAATTAGACATTTACCTATCCAATCGTTTTTGTTGTTGTTATCAGTAAAATAAATCAAAAGAATAAATTGTTGTTTATATGGCCGATTTGCATTTTTCTTGGGGTTTCGTTTGATGTATCACAAGGTAGGGTTTGCTATTTGACATTTTGAAGAAGTGGTGGAGGATGTTAAAGGGGTGCCACTTGGAAACAGCAGAAAAACGTTTTTACGTTTTTACACTGTATGTAAACGCGAAAAATGGCTTATTTAAATAATTTATAATTTATTGTACCTACTATTATCTAACTACACATTAACGGTGTTTTATTTGTGAAACCTGAGGAATACAAATTATTTGTTATGACAAATTACTTGTCATTTTTAATATCAATAACAACATCGTTACCCGTAGATGACTAAATCTTTATGCCAGGAGAACTTTGGATTAGGAGGTTCACATATTTTATCTCGGGGTCCAGACTCTCTTTGTTAGGTTCTTTTAACAATAAAATAAATACGATATTGTATAAGATATATCTGGATCCACCCTGTATGCAAGGTCCGTCGGTAGAGGCATGAACGAGCGTTACTTGGGATAACAATAACAAAAAGCTAATGGAAGAGTTTAAAGTGTAAACAAGCACAGTCTGGAGATCAAGTGGTATGGAAGGACGATGAGGGATGCTGGATATGGCAGGTGGTTAGTCTTCGACAAAAGACTGAAGGGAAAAGACGCATTATGTTTGATTACGTTTTACGATAAATATAGTTTTCGAATAGAATAGGGTATTATTATATATATATATATATATATATATATATATATATATATATATATATATATATATATATATTATACTATATTTTATCAATTATTATGTAGTTTATCAATATTTTGTACTTTAATTTATTAAGACGTATATTTTTTAGGTAACGGAGTTAATTGTGAAGCCATTGGGAGAATTCGTTTAACCAAATATTTGGCCATCTTTTTTATTTTTCAGCATTATTTTTTAGTATTTTTTTATGATAAAATATAGTTATTTACGAATCAAGTCCGGAAATACTTCTGGATGAGTAGACAAGAGTTTATGAGTCCAAAAATTAGTTTCTGGGCGTGTTGAGTATACAATTTTTTCGGCAACTGTGTGAAATCAATAGTCAGTTTCTTTAAAAATTTTACTTGTAGAACAAACAAATTCAAATAATGGCTTCTTATATTTAAATGCCTGTTCTTGATTAAGTTGCAACCAAAAAGCATGTATTTTTATAAAATGCAATTTTTTTTTTATATTTTTAATGACTACTTAACTTATGATTGTTTTTTCACCTTTTTTTTCCCTTTAAATAATCATTCATTCTTTTTTCATGTTATTTCTTTCTTTCCTCCGTTTATTTTGCTCCAGTCTCCTTTTTGGGCCTTTCTTGAAATTCTTGAATTTTCTAATTTTTTCTTTAAATTCTTCTTCTCTGCACATTCTCTACATCAATTTTCATTTTTTTTATGTGCCTTTAGACCTTCTTTACCCGTGGCATCTTGGTATTTACAATATAATTTATTTTCGTGTCAACTATGTATTTTAATGTTATATTGGTTTGTCGTTTTTCGTTGCTGTGGTAGACAATAACTTCTCGGCATAGTTCCGGGCTAGGCCAGATATGTGCTACTTTATCAAATAAAAAAGGCAAAGGAAGTGGCCGGTTGCCGAAAAAAACATATTTTTTAAGTTAATTTACAAGAATAATTAAGCAGAAAAAAATCAAGTAGTCAACAAACTGATTATGTAACAATTTTTGTATAACTGTTTGATAAATAAAAATAAAATTGTAAACTGACAAATATAATTTTATTATCCTGCAAAAAATTTATACATTCTTTTGTTTGCTGGCCAAGCCGAAAGTATACAGAGTGGACCAAAAGTCTGGAAACAGACAATTATCTCGTATATTGCTAGTCCGAATTATACAAAATTTGGGATAAGCATATTTTGAGATACGGAGATTCCAGATTTAACATTTGCAATATTATCAGATTTGCTGTTTCTCTGATATTATTAGTCACTTTGGTTTTTTAAATACATCACCCTGTATATTCAGTCATTATTGGAATCTCCTCTTCAATACGAGTTCAGCCGTTTGTAACACTTATGATTTTATGTACTTTAAAAGGTCTAGTCAAGGTCTAAACAATCATGGAGAAATAAGGTGGACGCATTCTACCATCGATAAGGGTACTTTCAACTTACAAATGGAGTACATTTTAAACACTAGATTGAGTCATTATGTTAAAAATGTTGTAATCTTTTTATTGTTACGTTTTATTGTAGTTGAAAATTGTTTGTATTAAAAAATTAGGTTTTATTAGTTTTATTATTTATTTAAAACCTTTTAGACTACATAAAATCATAAGTAACACATGTGGCTAAACTCGTATTGAAGAAATTCTAATAATGACTGAATATACAGGGTAATATATTTAAAAAATCAAAGTGACTAATAATATCAGAGAAACGAAAAATCTGACATTGCAAATGTCAAATCTGAAATCTCCGTATCTCAAAATAGGCTTATCCCAAATTTTGTACAATTCGGATTAGCAATTTACGAGATAATTGTCCGTTTCCAGAATTTTGGTCCACTCTGTAGTTATATAATTAATATTAAAATTATTAAAATAGCTCATGATATCTCACCTGTTTCGATCTGACTAACTGTTTAAGTATACTGGCTTTTCTGTTAGTATCAATTACCGAGATCAAAATAAAAAAGGTGAGGAATTTTAACATTTCGTGAATTATTTTATATATTTTTAAATAATTCTTATTAATTATTATTATACTTATTAATTTTTTTTGGCATTGAGGTAGAGCAATAGGTATCTAGACTTGTGTTTTGAATAGTTCATTTTATATTCAGACCTGAAGCAAGTAGTACTGAGGTTCTTTATACTTTCGGTAACGGAGTTATACATCTGATAAATTTGGTAAGTGAATGATCGCCTGAATATTTCAGTTTTGAATTTAGGTGGGATAATAAACCTTTAAAACGTAGATTTAAGTTATGTATATCAGTCCTAAAAGTTATTTTGTAGTGTAGTTTGTAGTGGAAATATGTCTCTCTCTCTTGTCCTTTTACTCTCGAGAGAGTATGGTGACATCATGTCTCAATTGCTCGTATCGTAGTTCTCCATCCTTCTCTGTCTTGAGCTGCAAGAGAAGCTTCTTGCAGACCGTGACCAATGATTTCTTTGGTTTGGTCCACCCACTGCGTCGGAGACCTTCCTCTTGGTCTTTTACCATTAATTTTTTCCAGCCCATTCGTTCTTTTTGAAATGTGTCCAAAATACCGTAGGTATGATTGGTTTATCCTGGTTGATAGCCTCGTGATGATTTTTAGTTTTTTAGAATTGACACGTTATGTAGGAATTTTAAATAAAACATTTTTGTGGTATAAAGTGACTGCGTGATGAATTCTTCTATTTTTTTTTCTTCTTACACCGTAAATTAGCCTTAAACAGGAATTCTGCACTTTTTGAATTTTATTTTTATGTACAGTTGTTAAGTTCGGACCATAGACGAAGTTGAAATGCGATAAAGTTAAAACTTTACATAGTTTTATTTTAATGTTTCGAGGAAATATATGTCTGTTTCCATAAATTAGTTTTAGAGGGCACGATGAAGCAATTGATTAAAGTGTTTTTTAATTCTTAAATCTCTTTCCATAATAATGCCTAGGTTTTTAGCTTCTTTAACTATAGCGATTGATTTATTATTAATATCTATATTAACAGGATATTGAAGTCTAGTCTGATTACACATAGAACCAAATAATATTACTTTTAGATTTATTAGTAAACAATGTTCAGAAGCCAACTTATCATCAGCATAGACATGAATCTAACATTGTTCTAGGGATTTTATTAATTTGATGGTATATATTGAAAAAAGCAAAGGACCCAAAATTGAACCTTGTTGCACCCTCGAGTTTAATGTCATATATTTGGACTGTTTTGATTCAATTTTGACACTGTTTACGATTGTTTAAAAAGTTTTGTATAAGG
Organism: Agelastica alni; assembly: GCA_950111635.1. Lineage (NCBI taxonomy): Eukaryota > Metazoa > Arthropoda > Insecta > Coleoptera > Chrysomelidae > Agelastica > Agelastica alni. The sequence goes on from OX467717.1 coordinate 7,068,226, forward strand.
CCAACAGCCGTTTCTAAAAAGACTGAGTAGTGCAAAATATTAAGCAATAATTTAAAATTAATAGTGTCAAATGCTCTGCTAAAATATAGCAGTACAAAAATTGTACAGTGTCCTTTATCGATAAAAGCAATGAGGTAGTCGACTATATTAAGTAAGGCCCTAGTACAACTGTAGCCTTTATGAAATCCAGATTGAACAGCCGGCAGTGGTGAGTGGTCTGCTAAGTGTTATCTTATCTGTACTTCAATTGATATTTCTAGAATTTTGGAGAGCATAGGCAGAATACTTATACCTCTAAGATCCTTGTATTCTGAACGATTTTATTTCTTAGGCAGAACTTGGAATACAGCCATTTTCCAAACAGCCAGGATAACACCGCTTGAAAGACAACAGTTTATAATGTGTGTAATACGAGGGCAGTTTGATAAGTCAATGACTTTTTAAATTTCCCGCGCAGTTACTCCAAATGCAACAGTGCTACCGTCAACTATAATCTATCAATGGGCAAATTTCTAATTTTGAGCAAGCTACGTCGTGCAGTTGGTGTTTGATAGCCGTTCAAAGCAGACAACCTCGTAAATTTTTACGAAAATGGAAAAAAGTGAATTTCGTGTGCTGATTAAGCATTACTTTTTACGTAAAAAATCCATCACTGAAACTAAGGAAAGACTTGATAAATACTACGGGGACTCGGCACCATCAATTTCAATGCTTAAAAAGTGGTTTACAGAGTTCCGTTGTGGTCGTACCAGCACTAGTGACGCCGAACGTCCAGGTCTCCCAAAAGAAGTGATCACGCCGGAAATCGTCGATAAAATCCATGAAATGATATTGGATGATCGGAGAATGAAAGTGCGTGAGTTGGCTCATGCTGTAGGTGTATCTCAACTGAACGGGTACATCATATTTTACACGAATATTTGGACATGAAAAAACTCTCTGCGAGATGGGTGTCGCGATTGCTCACACTCGACCATAAGCACAATCGTATGACCACTTCAAAAGAGTGTTTAGCGATGTTCAGCCGTAATCCGGACGAATTTTTGCGCCGTTTTGTTACTGTGGATGAAACATAGATCCATCACAACACGCCAGAGACCAAGGAACAATCGAAACAGTGGGTTGCTCGGGGTGAACGTGGACCAAAGAAGGCGAAACAGAGTCTGTCAGCCAACAAGGTCATGGCCACAGTTTTTTGGGATGTATGCGGTGTCATTCACATCGATTACCTCAAGAAAGGTAAAACGATCACCGGCGAATATTATTCAAAGCTTTTGAACAGATTCGACGTTGATTTAAAGCAAAAACGGCCGCATTTGGCGAAGAAGAAAGTGCTGTTCCATCAAGACAATGCACGTGTGCACACTTGTCTAGTCACGATGGCCAAAATCCACGAATTGGGATACGAACTGCTACCCCATCCAGCATATTCTCCAGATTTAGCCCCCTGCGATTATTTTCTGTTTCCAAACCTAAATAAATGGCTGGGCGGTAAGAGATTTGAGTCGAATGAAGAAGTCATTACCGAAACAAACGCGTATTTTAAGAGCTTTGAAAAAACCTATTATTTGGAGAGAATAAACAAATTAGAAAAACGCTGGACTAAATGTATCGAGCTAAAAGGTGATTATGTAGAAAAATAAAATGTTTATTTGCGGAAAAAAATTTGTTTTATTCAAAAAGTCACCGACTTATCAAACCGCCCTCGTATATGGTACAATAAGAGAACAACAAAGTTTAACATTTAACCCATCACAGCCTAATGTATTGGAGTTTATCTTACAAATATTGTCATCGACTTCTTTGAATTTACTAAATTACTACTACATTAAAAAGCATTCTGTTGATAAATCTTTTATTTAAATAAACTAATATATTCATTTTTTTAAACAGACAAAATTAATAAAAGTAAAAAAAAACAACCTTAAAGCAAAAGATGTGCGGAGTAAAAAATCTCAATTGGGACGGCAAAAAATATGGAGTGAATGCCACTCGATATTTCAGTCACTTTTCTTGTGCCTTGGAAATGTTAATCTTATAGCTTCTTCGTATGAAGGAGGAAGATTGTCAATGTCATCTAAAAAGAATATTGCAAAATACGTACACAGGTAACTTTGTAAATATGTATGCGGATTAAAATATTAAATTGCTCCTCAATAATTAATGAGAATATAATTTGACCCATTTTCTTTTGGTTGTGGCTTTAATAGGCACTACCAAATGTTTTTTTTAGGTTTTAGGTTTAAGAAACAAATAATTGAAACTTTATTAACCTAACTAAAGTGTGGGGAACCAACAATCTTGTTCTGTTCAACGCCCAGAAAACACAAAGCGCCACGTTTTCCAAGAAAGTGAATCAAATTAATCACAATGTCCGGAAATACCCTTGAATCAAGTCCCTCCATCTCGATTTTGGGAGTCACGGTGTCCAATAATATGTCTTGGCATGACCATGTTGCTAACATCGCAAAGTCAGCAAGCCAGAGGCTAGGTTTTCTGTGGAAAGCTAGAAAGTATTTTACTCCTGATCAACTGTTAACGACGTACAAGGCTCAAATCCGACCTCTACTGGAGTATTGCTCGCACATTTGGGGTTCAGCACCAAGGCATTCTCTTCGTCTTCTAGATTCCATTCAGAAAAGGGCCATTCGGTTGATAAACAGATCAACTCTCACAGATACCCATCACCCTCTAGAACATAGAAGAAGAGTTGCAGACCAGTCATTACTCTACAGATATTTTCATGACAGATGCTCCGGAGAAATAAAAACTCTTGTACCACCATTGGCCACATTCGGCCAAAGAACTCGGCACGCTGATCAGTCTCACCCATTTACTCTCAAGATTGACACTACAACAACAACACTACAACAAGCTTTCAAAATCAGTTTTTCTAGAGAACTATGACCTGCAACTTTTCAAAAAGCGGTTTCACAATCATTCCATTTCTATAATCCCTTCCCCTTCTAATAGTCGCAGTGCGGGCCGTCCACGGCCCACACGATAGGTCTACCCTTTTTGCGACTATTTTTAGTAAAAAAAAAGCAATGGCTGTGGCCAACGTCACAAAAAAATTCAAGCTAGTCGAGGAATGCCACGGTTGCCTGGAGCAATAACCATGATTTTCGTTTTGTCCAAGTTAAGTTCTAGACCGAGAGTCTTCTTCATTTCTTCTTCTTATTCTTCTCAGCACTTCCGCGTTAGTTGTATGGGATGTCCATGTCACGCGCAGCATTCTGCGGTAGCACCACAATTTAAATGCTCCCAACCTATTCATGGTGTTTGTTAAAAATTAAGTTATTTTGCGACAGTAGAATCTTCTTCAATCCATTCCTTTATTTAAAAACCTCATTATCGCAGCCAAAAGACGGTTGCTATAGGCAACCAATTATTCATTTGATATCCTGAGATTAGGCACTTTGCTATAGGCAACCAATCATACAAAGTCACAAACCTATTAGGTAAGCTGACATCAGCTATTTTGACCACTTCCGTGTGGAGAGTTCGTCCATCGTCTTCGACCAAGAAGCAGGCAAGCTTCGTTTTTAAAAACACCACATGGTAAAAAAGTTACAAGAAATATAATTATATAAAATCAGTTAAGACGATATTGACATGCCCGCCATATTAAAAAATCTAATAATTCTACTTACGCTGTTAATATAATACATTACTTTGCAGCAAAATTTTGGGGACAATTTTAATAATTATAGTTAAATGTCGGAAAATTATTAACTTTTTTCAAATGAAAAAAATAGCTGGGAAATTTTTTTTATTTTGAAAATTTGTCAATTTAAACAGAAACCCAAAAATTACATTTTTTGGTTGACTTATGTAATGAAAAACCAAGTTAGTTTTTCTACCAAAAATTAAGTTGACAACATCAAAATTTATTTATCTTATGAATATAAAAAAACTTAACTTTGTCTAACTAAAAAAATTTCAGCTAAAAAAAATAAGAAGAAAACCAGGAATGTAATAGGTAAGACCAATTGTTTTATAATACAGTGAAAGCCTTAAGTCAGATGTCACTAGCAATTCTAGGACTTTGTTTTGCCTAGCGAAATGGTAGTCCGTTTTGAACTTGAGTAATGTGTATGTAGTACCCTTAAGTCACTTTTGTTGATATTAGCAGTTTAAGGTTATGTTATTTATTATTAACTAAAACAATAAATAGAAAGTTAACTACAAAACAGCTTGTATTTGTAATTTAATATAAAAGTAACAAAATATTTCAATTATGTACTACCATAAATTGTTTAGTTTTTAAATAAAGTGAAGAACTAACATTAAATTATCGTCCGCTGCGAAATTGTCGAACGGTGTAATCAACGACAAATGTTCGCAGAAAGTGTTTAATACAATGTAAGAGAAAGTATATGAGAGATATGTCGTCACTTATTTATTGGATGTGTGGGGAGATTTGAAGCTAGACTGACAGAGCGGTTAATGGCGGGCGTGAGCAATTTCGCTCTAAGTTAAAAGCCATCAACCAAAATTTTCCAAAGAGACAAGAGGCTCTCAACTGTAAACTTAGTGTACATATTTTTACAATTAAACAAAAGTATAAAACGAGAAAAGTGTTTAATTTAATTTATCAAGAAATTCACGGCGGTAAAGTCAGAAAAACCTGACAGCAAAAGAGAATTACGAACTAGCCCCAACTAGCTAACGAAGAATTAACATCGAATCGAGGCACGGCGAGATTTAATAGAGGCAGAGACGCGTATACGTTTTTGCGGAATTCGCAGGATTTTTTAAGTAGTACGCTCATGCAAACTGAAGCCTCTCTTGTTCTTATGCCTCCCCTGAATCCGAATTGTTATCTGCCCATTACTCTTTCACAAGTTAAGTGGATTCAGTTAAGTATAATTTTAAAAAATATTTTTTGTGGATGGAACACAATTTTTCTTGTTGTACGGAATGTAAACGTCTGTGAAGCATAGATAATAATTAATATAAAAAAATTTGGACTTTGTTTTTTAAGAAAATGGCGAATCCGCTGCCACTTGTTTCAGTCTCTATGATTTGACGATCAAATCATTTATTCTCAATCCATACGCACTCTCTTTTAAATCTTTGTGTGGCGAAGCCACACATCTCTAACACTTTTGTCGACTAGAATTCATTCCTTACCACTTTATCATAGGATTTTTTAAGTCTGCAAAATCGCAGTAGACCTTTTGACTTTTAACAAATTATTTTTCGACTATGCTTCATAAGCAAAAGTCCTAATCCATGCATCCCCTTCTTCTCCCAAATCCTGCTTGCATATCCCAAATCTTCTCATTAGTTTCATTCGTTACTTTTTTAATTAATACCTTTTCATACAGTTTGCCGACGAGGCTGAGTAAACTATTACCTCGGTAGTTTCTGCAGTCCTTCTGCGAAATATTTTCCTTTGTAAAGCGGAACGATATAAATTGTTAAACTGTATTTTAACTCATCGTGTAACGTATGAAAAAACATTAGATTTACCTGTAGTTTTTGATACTGCAGGTAGATATGTTTCTGCTGGAGGCGCACTTGGTGCCATGTTGGCGGTACTAGAATTGAAGAACATAAACCCTAATGGTCGATTCATTGCACCCGAACTGTTGACTCCTGAAAATATTTTATTCATAACTGTTTTTAAATATTGTTAGCAAAAATACTTTATGAATTTTCTTTTATCTTAAAACGTTAGGTCCTACCAAATGAAAATTATTGCATTTCCATGTTGTTTTAAGCGTTATAACTTTAATTTTAACACTTTGCTGATATTTATTTTGTTAATTGTAACGGTACTTCTACATTCTCTTTACATTAAACACAAATCAAAAGTTTCTAACAAATTTAAAAACATAAATCTTTTGTGTTAATAAAAATATGTGTCCAAAAAATATCCAAAAAGTTATATTACGTTATGACATTATGAATTATCTAAAGGGTGGGTAAATAAAAGTATTAAATACAAAGAAAATTATTTATAAATAAATTCTTGTATTGGTTTTACTGCTTGCTAATATAAATGTGTAGAAAAATTCGAATAGAAATAAATAAAACCTTTATTGTTTGCTTTGAAATATATTTTATCCAACCTCCATTCCTTTCGTTTTTAAAATAAATCCTATTATAGCAAATACTGTTTTTTACAAAAATAAAGCGCACAGAAAAATTCAAAAGATCCCGTCAACGAAATGTGAGACACAATCAAGAAGAACGTCAAAGCTCCCAATAGATGTCAGCAATTTCAACAGTTCGAGTAGGTTGTGAGTTACGAAATACTTTTTTTTTAAAAAAAACGTACTAGTCGTTAGACATGTTTTAAATAAATTATTGGTGGCAGTGTTTTACGATAAAAGTTACAAAATTTGGCTTAACAGTGTAAGTAGTAAGATTTATTTACTTTTATAAGATACATTTTTAAAGTAATCTCCAATGAATTTTATACTTACATAAACGTACCCACCGCAACTATGTTTTTACTGAACTCTGGTTTTTTATATAAGTAAGTACTGACAGGTAGCAAATAATAGATTATTTTGTTCCTAGGTGTTAAATATGATGTAAACACTGAAGATAATTAAACAAAAAGTACAAATGCTTTTTCATTCTTGTTATTTACCACTTTTAAAAAAGTCAGTATTTAGTAAAGTATATAACTATTTACCTATCTATGTAGAAAATATAAATTATTAATCTCCATGAATATTTTTTGACTTACTTAAAAATGTTTTTAATTCAGTCTTATGGTTAAACCTTCCAAAAAATATAGTAGGTAGGTATATATGTAGGTAATATATTAGTACTTATACCTATGGCTTATTGTTAGTTAAGTTTTTTCTATAATTTTGATATAAGATATGAGAATCAAGATGAATACTTTTTGCATAGGTGTTATATTAGATATAAATACTGATGTGTTTGTAATTTAACTAAATTTATAATATTATGTCTTATTGGTATTTAAAATTGACAAAAACAGTACATATGGCTTAACAAAGTTATATAACAAAATATATCTATGAAGGAAATCACTAATCTTTAGATTTTTTAAAACAGTAAAATATGACTAGGTACCAAGCACTTAAGTATAACATTAAATTTATAAATGTGTTTTCATTATGTCTAGTGGTTATTTAAAATAAAAAAAGATGAGTGCACTATGTGCGCATATTAGAAGTAAAACTTCTAACGTTTATACTGCTAGTATTAAAATCAATTATACTAAATATATAATGAATATTATAAGGGTTGGGATGAAGTATTTATAGAACGACCTACACCACTGTTTGCATATGAATATTATTCTTATTATATTTCTGTAATATGTACATTACTGGCTGCTTCAATAGCCTGTACATCTTGTGTATTTGGTGCAATAGCTACAGTCGATACAATTGGTTTATGGTAGTTAAAATACGATACATATATTCTTGATTTGATTGTGTCAAGATAACAAGAAAATACAGCATCTATAGTTATTCCTGATTTTGTTGTTGAAATATTCCGGTCATTAATCATTTGTAAATTCAGTTGCTGTTATAGAAAGTCTATTAACTTTATGGAAGTGTCCAATGCAAAATTTAAATTGAAATCTCCAGTTAGTATTAGAGGTTTTAAATCGTCGCATTGAGTAAGAAGTTTACCACCATCACGAGTGTTGCCCACCAAGAGAGAGCAACTGCATTTTTCTATCTCACTTATTCATACTCGATCTGTTGTGCGCAAGCGTTGCCACTGTAGTGGGGAAGTTTATAAAGCAGCTTCAACCAAGATGGTAGTATGGTAAAAGGAGAGGAATGCGTTTTAAAGAGAGAAGGAATACTTCGAAAGTTTATTTGAAAAAGAGGATACAAAAGTACAGGCCCTATTTAGAGACATGAGTGAAAGTTGTAATGAAAGTGAAATTAGTACGACAGATATTCTGAAAGTGTTGAACAGTATGAAATTGGGTAAAGCTGCTGGGTACGACAGGATAACAGTTGAAATGCTAAAGGCTGGACAAAGCTTGGTAACTAGTCTGCTGTACCGCCTTTTTAACCTTTGTTGGAGGAATGGTAGCGTACCAGACGACTGGTGCAAAGCTGTTATCGTGCCGCTTTACAAGGGAAAAGGTTTGCAGCAGGACTGTAAGAACTACCGAGGTATTAGTTTACTCAGCATAGTCGGCAAACTGTATGCAAAGATACTGATTAAAAGAGTGACGAATGAAACTGAGAAGTTAATATGGGATGTGCAAGCAGGATTTCTTCTATGACTGTAGGTCTCTAGTGTCACAGCCTTATAAATCGTTACACATTTTCGTCTCGATAGCTCGTGTGACGCGGCCTTGAATTTTTACTGTGTGTATGGAGTTTTCGTAGTATTTGGTACAACTTTGTTATTTTATTTTGATATAATTTTTTAAATTAAATACAAATAGTTTTAGTAACTTACTTCTCACAGGACCATGTGGATGAGTTATCCTCCTTGACCTTTCAATGGGAATATTGCCTAATTTAATTTCAGTTTGAACATCCAATGTTGTTTCTGAATTGCATATTCTAACTTCAGCCTGAAATAAATGCATTTTTTAAACCAGCACTGATTAATTTTTTTTAACTTTTATAGAATTAACCAAAATATTTCCAAATGAAAATTTCAAAACGTAAACTTTCTAACAATTGATATTATCCAACATTCTGACCAATTTAACCATCAAAATTATATTTAACAGTCGCTATTCTTTTTTAACTACAGATACGACATCCTTCATAATTAATATATAACATTTATAATATTTTAGTAAAAAAAATGCCTATTTCTTTATTGTTTTAATATTTAATTACCGCCAGGACACATTTCTGTCTAAATAACGTGCTATCCTTAAAATTAGGTACTTCAGTTGAAGGCGGCAATTCAAACTTAAAACCGTACAGATTCCTTTTACCACTTCCTAGTCCCGCTAACTTAGCTCCTCTTAATAGTTGTTCATAATACGTTCGCGTCAATTTGGGAACGGTAGCAGTAGCTTCTATAACCTAAAAAAAATACAGCGAAACAGTAAACCAAACTTACTATTTGAAATTGTTGGCAACACTGCGAGAGCGATTTCGTAAGAAATGGCCGAAATTGTGAAAAAGCAAGTCATGGATCTTGTACCAGGACAACGCACCTGTCCATAACGCGCTGTCCGTGAAGAGTTATTTAGCCGCTAAAGACACTCCAGTGCTCGAATACGCGCCCTACTCGCCTGATTTAGCAGCCTGTGACTTTTTTCCGTATCCGAAGATCAAGTCTGCCTTAAAAGGAACCTGGTTCGAGTCGATGGAAGAAAAAAAGCGGCAATCGGCGAAGCTCCTACATGCTCTTACGAGGAAGACTTTCAGCATTGCTATGACCAATTGAAAAAACGAATGGAACGGTGTGTGGCGAGGGGAGGGGAGTACATTGAAGGGGAGCATTTGATTGTAGAATAATTCTTAAAATAAATTTTTTTCATAATCAGTCTCATTATTAAATAGCCAAACCTCGTATCTGTATATAAATATATATATATATATATATATATATATATATATATATATATATATATATATATATATATATATACAAAGACACCGCATTCATATTATACCCAAGCGCACATTGTCAAACTGCAAAAAAATTAATACGTTGCAATTTGTTTTTTCTAAGCGACTGGATTTTTGGAGCACTTATTGTACTAATTATACTACATAAATAATGTATGCTTGGCAACGTTGCTTTATTGTCATTAGAAGGTATATAGTCACTTATAAATGTTCGTGTTTCTGATTCGCTCAATTGAACGTGCGTTGTTTTCTATTTGTTGACACTGCACTCATATTCCGTTTTTAATAGTCCACTTGGACAAGTGATAACTAATTACAGTGGGATTAAATTTGATTATTTCCCATTGGCACAAAATTAAATTTTCCTGTATTGAATTTGAATTTTTTAAAAATGGCTTTTTGAAGAACTTTTAATTTTATCTTTCGGTAGTGTGCTAACTTTGGCAACATTGGCAACAGCGCGCCGTTGCAGCTGAAGACAAGACCAAAGGCTAGATTGTCGCTAGGCGAGTCGCAGAGTTGCAATTTATATATATTATATATATAAAATATATTTTTTAAATATTGCTATATCGAAATGAAAAAGTCACCTCATTGAGATTATTTTACTGCATTGTGCGATAAAATGGATCATTACAACAATTTTTTAAAGGACGTTATAAAGTAACATTGATTAAATGAATAAGATCTTACCAACGTGAGTGTGACATTTATTTCAGAAATTTCTTCATTCGACTTATTGTTTACATCCAATTTAAGAGGAATTGGTTCGTCCAATACGTAAGCCTCTCGTTCCAAAATTAAATCCATTGTTATTGGATCGCCCGCATAACAACAATGCCATATCACTTCTTCGTTTTGATATACTATCGGTTCCTGCAAGAAATCATATTTCAGCACCAACGCGAGATAAATGATTCAAAGATTTAATAAATCTAGTAAAAAAACAAATAAATATTTTAAAGTACAGGGTTATTAACTATATATGACCCAACCATTATCAACTACAGGAAAAAGAGTTTTAAAAAAAAATTATGTGGGTATGGTTAAATTTTGTTAAAATGCCATCAAAAGTACAGGATGGAATATCCTGTATATTTTTATATTTGATCTTTTTCCTGATTTTAAAAATATACTGTTACGCCTAGGGGTTGTTTAATAAGTGGTACACATTTAAAAATAACAGTTTTATTTATAACTCACAAAATACAGTTCGCTTCACTAATTAATGAGCCTTTTTTCTCGAGTACGAAAAATTGCTACCTAGCAGCGCTAGTGGTACAATAGGGACAAGGAAAATAAATAATGTAGCAACATTAAAACGTTGGCTTGCTTGTAGTTTGAAAATTTTAGGCAAAAAAAATAAAGGTTAGTAAACTGAGTCTAGTTATTATAATATAAATTTAAAATTTATTTCAGACTAAAACATGAGTTAAAAATACTTGGTTATTAAGATAAATTTAATTAAATATCACAAATTGAAATATTTTAGTAACAAACGGGGGTTATATTTTTTTCTTATTCATGTTTGTTTACTGAAAAATCAATCAACAGTTGTTTACTTGTTGAGTTAAGTAAATGTTTTACTTCAAAATTGACAATTAAGTACTTACTTAACCCTACTAATTGTTGCAGAAAGTGGGTCCGGATTTTCCTCAGTTGGACCTTTACCACCAATAAAATGTTTTGAACACATATAATATGTATATTTATTAATTTTTCCTTTTGTTAAATCCACTCTCCTCGATGCGTGTACACATTTATTACATCTAACCTCATTAATGTGAGGTTTTACAAATGGTATAAAAAAACACGTTTTCCTCTGGATATCGATTATCCAAAGTGCAATTAGCAGAACTAAAATGTTTTGTCCGCATTGGAGTTATGTAACATAAATTTTATTTATTTGATTAATAATTTTATATCGCTCACTTATATCACATAATTTACACTGTCTTAAATGGGTAAAGTTAAGTATTTGTCCCTACCACATGTGCTGCCTCTCGTGACAGTTTGCCACACTATTCTCTGGAAAAAGGCTCATTCCAACTAACTTTCTATTTTTCACTGACTATATCTAACTAACTATTTATTATAAATAACTGTTTTCTACCAACTACCTCCCTTTATTTTCAACTGACTTTGCGGGTCGATTCGCGATCTTATACAAATATGAAAAAATATTTAAGGAACCTAGAAATTTCAACGCTGAGCTACACGGAAACCAAAAGACCAGCAAATATTATAATATATATTCGCGACAAACAATCAACTAATTAACTATTCGACTCCAATTTGAAGTGTCTCCACTTCGGCGACATGTGTTTGCACCGTTAGCAATCAGTATGAAAATGTTAGCGACGGTGTGCACGTCTGACCTATCAGGAAAGAGACTACGACGCATGCAAGAGATCAAACAATTTCTCTTCTAAAAATGTGTTTACCCTCACCACAACGGATTAAAAATCATAAACTAACAATATTATCTCTAAAAAAATATAATATCGCTGAGTATAAATCCAATGCAAAACGTTCAAAACGATTACTCGTCTGTAAATAATATGTTTTGTAAAAAAACATCATTTTCATTTTGATTTCCCATCATGGTTTTACTAAACTCCATGTTCGATAGATTTGGCCATTGTTTGGCACAACAAGATGGTTTGTTAAGGGGTAAGTAATTTAATACACACATACATATATATATATATATATATATATATATATATATATATATATATATATATATATAGTCACGCCTTTTTCCCGTAGTGGTAGGCAAAGACCACTTCCTTCCACTTCCGCTACGGTTCTTACACACATCTTAAGAGGAGGTTAGACGCTGGAAAACAGATGAAATGAAATCTCACTGGCATAAGTGCCAGGACAAAGACAAGCGAAAAGGCTAGTAAGCCTTTCGCCAAGTAAAGCTAAACAGCTTCTCGAGTTGAAAAAGAAACACTTAAAACTAGTGACGGGGCTCCTTACTGGACACTGCCCTCTGAGGTATTACCTGAAAAAGATGGGCAAAACAGAGAGTAATAGTTGCCGCTACTGCGAGAACTTCGCTGAAACTGCAGAGAACATTTGCTTGGTGATTGCCCAGCGCTTTTCTGCAAGAGGCTCAAGTTTCTGGAGGGGCCTTTCTAAACCCATTTGATGTCAGAAACTTAGCCCCCGAGAAACCGGAATCCCGGGCCTCGAATAGATTAAGGGTTATGCACAAAAGATCTGATAGGTCGAGATGCTTGAAAGGGTGCATAGCCTTCACGACCCCCACTACAATCTACACATATCTTTTGCTTCCTCTACTTTTATCAGTGCTCTCAAACATGCTCGTCATTTGTTTCGTCAATCTTCCTTCATTTATCCTTTCTACGTGTCCAAACCATCTAAGCATTCCTTTATCTATCTTTGTAACCACATCTTCTTTTACGGCACATCGTTCCCTTATCTCACTATTCCTCACTTTATCCAACCGAGTCGCTCCGGCTATACCTCTCAGACTACTCATCTCCGCAGCATTAATCCTATTTTCATGCTTTTTCTGCCAAACCCAACATTCACTACCATAAATAAGTGTAGGAACCAATACTCCTCTATGCACAGCCAGACGTGCCTTTTTTTGACACATTCTGGGTGTTCATAAAGCTATACAGTGCTCCATTTATTTGTTATGCTGCTAACACTCTTCGCTCTATGTCGCTGTCATACTTTCCATCTCTCGTAAACTTTGAACCCAAGTACACAAACTCATTTACTTGTTCGACTGTTTCTCTCCTAATCAGAACCTTACAGTTTGTCATGCTTTCTTCTCTTTTAAAAACTTTATTAATTTAGTAAATCCGTACAAAAGTATTTTCTTTGGGAATTCCAACAAAATAAAACATTTCTAAATCTTTTTATAACGTTAGTGTAAGTATAATTTATTTTTTACCAGTTGAAGGAAGCCTTTGATTTCGTTAAAATCTATAGGTGCTTTAATATAAATGGGAACTTGTTTTTCGCTAACAATGTGAGGCGCCCTACTGAAAATGACTTTAAGATCGTACTGTATCGATCCGAAGTTAGACTTATATGTACTTGGCAGCTGCTTTGGTAACTCAAACGTAAAGGGAAATTCATGAAGACCAGCTTCAACGAATATCTCTAAAAACAAAATACCCAGCTGTTAATAATAATTATTTCGATAATCTGTCTAACGATGACAATATTTTCACATAAATGCAGAGTGTCACTTAATCTACGATAAATAAATTAAAAGCAATTATAGCTTGAGCGAAAATAATGTTGGTACTTTTGTTTTTAAGGCGTTCACTTTTTCACGTTTTTTTTTCGTTAGTAATTACCGAATCCTGAATAATATTGGTAAAAGACCTTTATTGGAAATATGAACTTTGAAAGTCTTTACCTCAAAATCAAAGGCATTTATTAAGGTATCTACCATCAAAATTTTTGATCAAGCTACATGCTGTCTACTTAAGGCCAGGGTTGTTACGCACCTGAAATACAAATGCTAAAAAAAATTTCTGGAAAAATTATCAGGGAAAATTTTCTGAAATTCTTCTATAATTCACAATTAGACGATGATATGTAGATTGTAGATGTAGATAGATTGTAGATAGTGATCACATTTATTTTAAGTTTAGTGTCACCGCTAACAAACTTTCTGTTAGTTTTTCTTTAAATCATTTAAGATAATCTACTCATTTAATTTTATTTTAAACACGCTTATATTAGTTTCATCCATATTAGATTTAATTTAAACTTTGCACACTTGTCAAAGACCGATGACAATGCAATAATTCGATTAAAATATCTGATTATACTGATTACTTTCGCCAGGATTCATAAATAGCTTCCGTGATCCTTTGCATGAGAGTAAAAGAGATAAAACTAGTACGTGAACTACGCATGCGCGCAGAACAAATATTAACACAGTTCATCGCATCGGTGGTTCAGTGGTAAAATGCTCGCCTGCCACGCGGGCGGCCCGGATTCGATTTCCGGCCGATGCATTCTTTTTGTGCTTTTACCATTTAATACATTATTTTTTTAGTGAGTAAAACAAATCGAACTAAAAAAAAAAAATAAATTATACTTTAAAAAACTAAAAAACATACTTTTAGAGTTAATCAAATAAAAAGTAAAAAATAATTCTTATTAGAGGAATAAAATTACTGACGAGAAAATTAATGTCACTGTTCTAAAAGCGTGGGGTGCTTTGTATGAATTTTTAAACTAACCCTGCATTTCGGAATGAAAGCACCCATTGACATTTATTTTCTCGTCAGTAATTTTATGCCTACTTATATTTTTGACGTGATAACGTCTTATAAATCGATGAACGCCGGCTGTACGTACGAAAAAGCATGACTTATTGTTACGTTCCGCCTGAGCCGAGCGTGCAAGCGAGAGTGCACGATCGGCCTAATCGTTTGGCTTGTGACGCATCTATCTCTCTTCCACTCCATCGACCGATGCGACAGCACATAACCTACACGTGATCTGTTTATAAAGTAAAGTGAAAAGTTAAAGTGGTTTCCATTGTTTATTACAACAATTTCGGCAAAATAAGAGACTTAAATTATTTTAATTGATAAGTTTCATTTATTCCGTTTTACTATTAAAAGGAAAACCACAAATCATTATATATTGTACATTCGCGGGAAGTTCTCTATTACAGTAAATAGAAGCATTAAATAGATCGGTTTTATCCCTAAGACCAATAATTTAATTGCCCATTCACCAAATTTCTATTGCCTGTCAATTTAAATTTTTGACATTTAATTTAAATCTGGCTTGGTTAAATTTACCATACATTTACTTTTATTTTAAATTTGTTTGCTGGAGTGCGATTAATATATTTCCTAAAAGATTTAAAATTTTATTTGTTCTGTCAGATTAAGATTTTCTTTGACATTTATTTGACTTTAATTTTAATTTGTTATGCATTTATTCTAGTATAATTTGAATTTATCTCATGGGAAGCTTTGAGTAATAGTCGTATTGACTATAACCAACACGATAGCGATAGGCGTCGCCACCTGTCATGTCATGCTTCTTGTGAGGGCGAAATGTGGACAATCACTTTGCTACTTTGAATGTGAGGGGAGGATTAAATGATAAAATTGATGAAATTTACACGATGATAGAAGAAAGACGGATTGATATTCTTTGTGTAAATGAAACCAAGCGGAAACGATGTGAATCCACAACACATGGACCTTATACAGCCTACTGGTCAGGAGTTCCGGAAACCAGCAGAGGTTCTCAGGGCATTGGTGTAATACTCTCTGCTAGAATGAATGAATGTGTGGCTGAATTTCAATGTGTAAGCCCAAGACTCCTCTGGGTGAGGCTGAAGGTTGGTCTTACTCGTATCTTTTTGCTAGGGGTTTATGCCCCACAAGATGCGCAGTGGAACCAGTCTTTAAAAGCTCAGAAAGAGAGGCAGGAGTTTTGGGATAGTGTGACAGATATTTTAAATGGGTGTAACCAGAATGAAAGAATTGTAATGTTGGGTGATTTTAATAGTTGGGTAGGAGTAAAGCGTAATGGATATGACAGTGTTCTGGGAATGTACGGTGACGGCAGAGTAAATGAAAACGGAGAAAATCTACTTGAAATATGTTTGGAGCGAAATCTTGTGGTAACAAACACAATGATTAACCATAAAAGGATCCACTTGTACACAAGACAAGAAGGACACCAGAGAAGTATAATTGATTTTGTAATTGTGGATGAAAGATTGAAAAATAAAGTAATGGACACTAGGGCATACCGCGGTGCAGGTATTGACACAGACCACTTCTTAGTAATGAGCCGAATAAGAGGTCTCTTTAAGCGGTGGCGCCATCGTGTGCAGGAATCAAGTAGTGTACTAGAGCGTATAAAAGTTGAGAATTTGCAAGAAGAAGGTATAAAAGAGAAGTTAGTTTGTAAATTGACCGAGAAATTTGACAGTTTAGATAAAGCATGTGAGGTTAAAGAATTGTGGAAGCCATTCAAGAAAGGAATCGTGGATATTGCTATAGAAGTATGCGGTGTAAGTAAAAAAAGGAAAGGATGCAAGTTACAGAAAACGTGCGTAGAGGTTCAAAAAGCAGTGTCAGAAAAGAAGAAAGCCTGGTTGGATTGGCTAGCTACAAAAGCCAATCAAAGAACGCAAAAGGCAACGATTGAGGATGTAAAAAAGGCAAAGAATGAGTATAAAAGGTTAAAAGGTGTGGCAAAAGAGGTTGTGGCAAAAAATAAGGAGAGTGATAAAGATGAATTTGAGAGAAGGTTATCTGACATTTCCAAAACAATATTAAACTCTTCTGGAAGTCCATAAGAACAGCCAGAGGTAAAAAAACTACCTCGCAATTGGAAAGAATCAAAAACCAAGATGGTAATATGGTAAAAGGAGAGGAATGCGTATTAAAGAGATGGAAGGAATACTTCGAAAGTTTATTGAAGAAAGAGGAAAGACAAGTACAGGCCCAATTCGAAGACATGAGTGAAAGTTGCAATAAAATTACTACGACAGAAATTGTGGAAGCGTTGAACAGTATGAAATTGGGTAAAGCTGCTGGGTACGACAGGATAACAGTTGAAATGCTGAAGGCTGGACAAAACGTGGTAGCTAGTCTACTGGACCGCCTTTTTAACCTTTGTTGGAAAAGTGGTAGTGTACCAGACGACTGGTGCAAGGCCGTTATCGTGCCGCTTTACAAGGGAAAAGGTTCGCAGCAGGAATGTAAGAACTACCGAGGTATTAGTTTACTCAGCATAGTCGGCAAACTGTATGCAAAGATATTGATCAAAAGAGTAACGAATATAACTGAGAAGATGATATGGGATGTGCAAGCAGGATTTAGAAGAGGAAGGAGATGTATGGATCAGGTCTTTTCCTTACGAGGTATAGTCGAAAAATTCTTGGCTAGAAGTCAGAAGGTCTATTGCGCTTTTATAGACTTGGAAATGGCCTATGACAGAGTGGTGAGGAGTGAATTGTGGTCTACATTGTCTATGTATGAGGTGAGTGGTAGTTTAATACGAGCACTGAAATCACTTCACGAGGATTCCACTGCTTGTGTCAGGATAAACGGAGCTTGCACAGACTGGTTTAACATCAAAAAAGGTGTGAGACAGGGATGTGTGGCTTCGCCATGGCTGTTTAACTTATACATAGACAATTGTTTAAAAGATCTGAAAGAGAGTGCGTATGGATTAAAAATGAATGATTTGATCGTCAAATGCCTTCTTTACGCCGATGATCAAGTCATATTAGCGTTATCTGAAGAGAAGTTGCAGGCGATGGTTAATGTTATGCATGATTCCCTGAAAATCAAAGGGATGAAAATAAATGTAAGCAAAACGAAAGTAATGGTTTTTGAAAGAGAAGAAAGCATGACAAACTGTGGGGTTTCGATTAAGGGAGAAAGAGTGGAACAAGTTAATGAATTTGTGTACTTGGGTTCAAAATTTACTAGAGATGGAAAGTATGACAGTAACATTGAGCGAAGGGTGTTGGCAGGAAAACAAATGAATGGGGCACTGCATAGCTTTATAAATAGCCAGAAAGTGTCAAAAAAGGCACGCCTGGCGGTGCATAGAGGTGTGTTGGTTCCTACTTTTATGTATGGTAGTGAATGTTGGGTTTGGCAGAAGAAGCATGAAAATAGGATTAATGCTGCGGAGATGAGTAGTTTGAGGAGTATAGCCGGAGTGACTCGGTTGGATAAAGTTAAGAATAGTGAGATAAGAAAACGCTGTGGTGTAAAAGAAGATGTGGTCACAAAGATAGATAAAGGAATGCTTAGATGGTTTGGACACGTAGAAAATATGGATGAAGGAAGATTGACGAAACAAATTAATAAGGCGAGTGTGAATGGGCAAATCGGTAGAGGTCGACCTCGGAGAACATATCTCGATCAGATCAACATTGTTTTGAAGAAAGGCCAGGTCAAGAGTACCAACAACCGAAGAGCATGTATGAGAGCACTGATGAAAGTAGAGGAAGCAAAAGATGTGTGTACGAACCGTAGCAAGTGGAAGGAAGTGGTCTCTACCTACCCCTATGGGAAAAAGGCGTGACTTTATGTATGTATGTATTTTGGCAAAAAAATTGTAATTTTCAATTAACTCCTTAATAATTCAATTCATAAAAGTATGCAATTTTTCATCAATGTTTTCTTATGACGTTATCACGTAAAATTATCATCCGGAAACCGACTTTACATACAACCAATTTTTTTACTTTTAGTTTGATTAACCCTAAAAGTGTGTTTTTTAGTTTTTTTAAACTAGTAATTTATTTTTTTGGTCGTATCCTTATTAATAAAAAATATTTGATAAGAAGTAAAAAGTAAAAGGCCCTACACACGTCCTGTCGGATCAGGACGTGTGTAGTGCTTTTAAGGGGTCATTAATTTGATCCTGTGGGTGACTTGCAGCACGTGGCCTTTTTTTGTGGTATGACAACCCTACTTTTTATTACTTGTTCTTGTGAGAGTTTTGATATTTTGTAAAATAACCTGAAATTTTATCAAGAATTGAGCAAACCAGGACGACTTTCATGAAAATAAAACTTGCTAACAGCCCAGAATATCTCATTAAGCTTGAGAATAAGAATGGTGCGGTGTTACGTCTATCCAGTGCTAGTGTATGGCCTTGAAGGATGGACACTAAATAAAGAAACATCGAAGAGATTGGAATCGTTTAGTCGTGGGTGTACAGGCGCATGCTGAAAATATCCTGGATGGATCGCATTACGAATCAATATGTCCTCGATAGAATGGGAAAAGAAGTGGAGATCTTATTTACTATTCAAAAAAGGAAACTAGAATTTCTTGGACACATCATGCGTAATTTAAAATACGAAATTCTCCAACTTATCATGCAAGGAAACATCGTGGGTCGCAGAAGTATCGGACGACGCAGAATTTTCTGGTTACGTAATCTACGTGACTGGTTTGGCCTCTCCTCGGTTGAACTATTTCGCGCAGCCATCTCTAAAGTTAGAATCGCCATGTTGATCAGCAACCTCCGAGGGAGACGCTGAGATCAAGAAGAAGAAAAATAACAATCGTTATATCAAGATAAAATGCTGCTGTAAATTGTTTTAATAAATCAGCCAAACAGTGGAAATCGATTACTCAAGTACTGGTACTTGAAAAGGGGTATTTTTATTAAGTAATTTTATTAACAGACACTTAAATATCACATAATAAGAATTGTAAAATTTATAAATCAAATTAAGCAAGGTTTGAAAGTTCCGTTACAGCTTGTTATTGCTTTCATTTTCTCCATTTTTTTTTATCTCTATACACTGTGTTGATTTAAAAAGGATCCCCCCTTAACTACTTTCATTTATGTACAATAATACAACAGGATAAAAGAATATCGGCTATTATATTATAATGTTAAAATGACCTCTCTTAACTCAAAAATCCCAGAAAACCAGAATCGTTAACAATATGAAAGATATTGTCACGTGCCTATTTTTTCCCATCTATGGTTCATTATAATTGTGCCTTACTCGTAAGTAGTGTTGCATAACTTTCGATAGTTGGTTTGCAATTTCTGTGTGGATGGGACTGAATATCCACACGGACGAGGACGAGGCACAGATTTGAGAAGATTGTGAGTTGACGTTTATTCCGCGCCATTTTTCTTGATTTCCGGGATAGGAGCGGCAGTCGTGTTTTGAGAGTCTTGGAGGCCAGGTGTCGGTGAACGTTGTTGGGGACGGTGTGTTATTAGCACGTGTGCAGAACCTCTATGGGATTTCTTTCATATCTGGCTGTATTTGGGCCATCTTAATTGGATTTTGAAGAAAAACCATTTAATTTTTAACTTGACCATTTTGTCTTGCCTTTGTTGTGGAGATTTCTTTTGGATTTCTGGCGTCGAGTTAAAGTAACCGTTATCGGGATTTATTTGAGGGAAGCCATTGTTATCTAACCAGTGCCGCCCCCATAATCTAACCAGCCACCGGAGTAGCACAGGAGTAGGCCTCAGGAGTAGGCCACAGGAGTACATGTGAATTCGCATACCCAAAGGTTATCAGTGATTTATTTTTAAATATATAACGCTGTGTCTCATTTCGACACCACCAGTAAGTTCTGTTTCAGTTTATAAATATAGTACTTTGTGAATTCGTATACCCAAAGGTTATAAGTGATTTATTTTTAAATATATAACGCAGTGACTCATTCTGACACCACGATTACGTTCTGTCTAGTTTATTAGTATAGTGCATTGTTGGAAACTATTTATTGCATTAGATAATATGCCAAAACTAAACTTGGATTAAAATAACTTTCTCAATAATTCTTTATGTGCAAGTAAAAATATATTTTCTTCCTACTTATTTGTAAATATCCTACAATCTTGATATTTTAAAGGACAACCATTGTAAAGATATTTTTTAATGAACTTGATTGTTTTTGCAGTGAAAATCTTTATGTAAACGGTTAACTAGTTAATTTTCTTTGCCTTTATGTAAATGTTTGAATTAGTGTTTTTAATGAGTTAACTGATATATATGTTTTACCTTTTGTTCTTTGCCTTTATGTAAGCGTTTGAATAAGTGTTATTAGTGAGTTGATTTATATGTTTTTCCTTTTTTTTGTAACTTGGTAAAGTCTGTTATTCTTACTTCTGTTCTGGTTATTTTATAAAGCTGTAAATTTTACATTTTTGGTTTGTTTTAGCAAGAAAATTTTACCATAGCTGTTAACTTTGACTATATTTGTTATGATGTTGCTATTGAACTGTGTACCTTAATTATCTATTGTGTGAGTAAATTATCCAACATATTTTTGCTATAATTTTATTTATTTGGTTCACCATAATCATAGTTGTTTATCTCGTAGCCCTGCTAGTGCCTATAAGATCTAGGGGTTTCCGGCTTATACCGTTTAAGTCGGTGGCGCAGCTCACTTTATATTTTTTTTCTTCTACCCTCTACGGCTGAGCTCGGGCATAATTTGCCAGTAGAGAAACCGCTAGCAGAGTACTCTTTAGAGAACGAAAAAGACGTGGCAATATGTTATTAGTTGTACCACCAACCTCAAGCTGTGATGTCACGTCCACTTTACCCATTGTGTCTAAAATACTTGGAAAATCTGCCTTAAATAGTCAAGAGAATTTCCGAGTCAGCAATGCGTAACAACCCTGTAGGAACACCTTGTATATAATAATTTCATGTTATTATTTGTAATTTATAAAGTTATCAAGCAACGTTGTATTTACCGCTTGTTACTATAGATTGATTTAATATTAGCAAAACGTTGTCTCCTTTGTATTGAACTGTTTCTTGTGTATATTCCGAAGTTCTTTGGTCGTACAAACTTTCAGTAGCATTCCATCTAGTTTCCTCTTTTCCTAATATGTTGCAAACTATACCTACAAAAGAAATTAAAAGCATTAGTGTTGTTTTTAAAATAATTATCTCAATATAAACCACCCAGTATTTCCGTTATTGAGAGTAGTAAGGAGATGTATATTTTTAGTAAAGCATTACCACCAAACAATAAATTTTTTTGGCTTCAGCTATTAATTTGCAATCGACTATGGGTTTGCAAACAAACCCTAGAGGCATTCGCGAAAGACAACAAGATCACTCTTGTTTGGGTTCCTGTTCACTCGGGAATCAAAGGCAATGAGAGGGCTGATAAGTTGGCAAAAGCTGGATCGAAGACTAAGTTCACGGGCCCAGAACCAGCTTTAGGGATTTCCTTCTATCTAGGCAGAAGGGCAATCCGGGCCTGGCTAAGTGACAAGAACTTGATGTACTGGGCCATTCGGTTGATAAACAGCTCAACTCTCACAGATACCCTTCACCCACTAGAACATAGAAGAAGAGTTGCAGACCAGACATTACTCTACAGATATTTCCATGGCAGATGCTCCAGAGAAATAAAAGTTTTGTACCACCACTGGCCACATTCGGCCAAAGAACTCGGCGCGCTGATCAGTCTCACCCATTTACTCTCAAGATTGACACTACAAGGACCAATCTCCATTAAGAATCTTTCTTTTACAGTGCTGCGACAGAGTGGAACAAGCTTCCAAAATCAGTTTTTTCAGAGAACTATGACCTGCAAGTTTTTAAAAAGCGGATTTACAATCATCTCCTTTCTATAATCCCTTCCTCTTCTAATAGTCGCAGTGCGGGCCGTCCGCGGCCCACACGATAGGTCTACCCTTTTTGCGACTATTTTTAGTAAAAAAAAAGCAATGGCTGTGGCCAACGTCACAAAAAAATTCAAGCTAGTCGAGGAATGCCACGGTTGCCTGGAGCAATAACCATGAGTTTCGTTTTGTCCAAGTTAAGTTCTAGACCGAGAGTCTTCCTCATTTCTTTTTCTTATTCTTCTCAGCACTTCCGCGTTAGTTGTATGGGATTTACATGTCACGCGCAGCATTCTGCGGTAGCACCACAATTTAAATGCTCCCAACCTATTCATGGTGTTTGTTAAAAATGAAGTTATTTTGCGACAGTAGAATGTTCTTTAATCCATTCCTTTATTTAAAAACCTCATTATCGCAGCCAAAAGACGGTTACTATAGGCAACCAATTATTCATTTGACATCCTGAGATTAGGCGCTTTGCTATAGGCAACCAATCATACAAAGTCACAAACCTATTAGGTAAGCTGACATCAGCGCTGCTTTTACTAAACTATTTTGACCACTTCCGTGTGGAGAGTTCGTCCATCGTCTTCGACCAAGAAGCAGGCAAGCTTCGTTTTTAAAAACACCACGTGGTAAAAAAGTTACAAGAAATATAATTATATAAAATCAGTTAAGACGATATTGACATGCCCGCCATATTAAAAAATCTAATAATTCTACTTACGCTGTTAATATACATTACTTTGCAGCAAAATTTTGGGGACAATTTTAATAATTACAGTTCAATGTCGGAAAGTTATTAACTTTTTTCAAATGAAAAAAATAGCTGGGAAATTTTTTTTATGTTGAAAATTTGTCAATTTAAACAGAAACCCAAAAATTACATTTTTTGGTTGACTTATGTAATGAAAAACCAAGTTAGTTTTTCTATCAAAAATTAAGTTGACAACATCAAAATTTATTTATCTTATGAATATAAAAAAACTTAACTTTGTCTAACTAAAAAAATTTCAGCTAAAAAAAATAAGAAGAAAACCAGGAATGTAATAGGTAAGACCAGTTGTTTTATAATACAGTGAAAGCATTAAGTCATTAGAACCTAAGGCAGACTAGTGAGTACAACCTTAGTTAAATTTGAACTGTATCATTTTAAGCTGGAAAAAAATTATTCATTGATCAAACTCTGATTAGATTATAATGTTAAAAATATCCCGTAAGGGATATTTAAAGGGCTCTTATAGGGAAGTGTTTCCGAGGTGGCCCATGTTAGCCCTATGCGTCTAGTAACTTCGCACGTTTGGTTGTCGCGACCTATACGTATTTCGTGACCCATGTATTTGTAGTTAGTTGTTTCCTCAAGTTGTTTCTCGTTGACATATATTCCGCCACCAATTACTAGGTTTGTCATCACTTGAGTTTTAGAGACATTAATTTTTAGTCCCATCTGTTTAGAGGCAGCGTTCAGTCTTTGTAACATTCCTTGGGCTTTATTTATACAGTCGGATATCAAGACAATGCCATCCGCAAATCGTAGGTGACATAGGTTTTTGCCATTTATGTTTATACCTAGTTCTTCAAAATCTATCTGTTTGCACATATACCGGAGCAAGTTGTTAAATAACTTTGAAGATATGGTGTCATCTTGGCGAACCCCTTTTTCGATACTAAAGTTGTTGGTATCTTCATGAAGTCTGACATGGGATGTCACGTTCTTATATGTGTTTAATCATGGCAATGTATCGGTGATCTATACAAGCATCAGCTAGGGATTTTAACATTACCTGCTGGTTTATTGTATTCGACCGTTTTTTCGATTAGGATTTTTAAAGTGTGAAGGTGATCGTTTGTGCTACATTCTGATCGGAATCCTGCCTGCTCCATCGGTTGGTATTGATCTAGTTTAACAGTCAACAGGCTTAAAAATAGACAAGAAAAAGGACAAAATGTAATAAAGGTTTTGGTATCTTTTCAGTTCGATGTGTTCACAACGTTTAACTTTTAATTTATGTATTATTCTTAAAAAACTGTTTACTTTGAAAAAAAATTAGTGTTATATTTTAAAGTAACGACGTTACTTTATAATTCCTAAACTTTCTGGATTCTTACATAAATCTGACGATTTGGCAACGATGTGAAGACTTCAAATTCGGTGACGTGCATCGAATTTTGTTTTGTATTAACTATTATAACCGTAACGACAATACGCTTTAAAAACGTTTTTTTTTTTACAGTAAAATATTTGTTATAAATAAATAATCAATTACCCAGAATGCTTCCTTTTTCAGAAAAATCTACTATTACTTTTCCGCTTATGGTCTCTGACGGTTTGTAAACAGCATTGTTGAGTACAATTTTCCAATCCATCCCTGTAAACTATGGCTAATCTAAAACAATTTAACAAACATTTAAAGAAAAAGAAAAGATTTTAAAAGATACGTGTTTTGTTTTTATTAATTTAATTTAAAAGATACACAATATCGGAATTAAAGGACGTATTCATAGAATATTGCAAATATTTTAAAATAACCAGTTAATTATTTTACTATTATTGTATATACAACTAACCCTAGGTTAAGAAATACGTAGGTGTCTCACTGGAACCCCCCTACACATGCCAATACTGTCAAACCAAAAGCTTATTGTCTCCGGATAGATTGCTGAATAAAGGATGTAAAAAAAAATTAATTTAATTTATGAACTTTCAGTGTGGCCAGTCCAAACGTGTTCATTAGTACCAACCCAATCGAATTTTGACGAGGTAGCAAAATCGATACATTTTATTTAATCAAATACTGCTGACGTGCAGATGGACAAGCATATTGATTGGAAGTGACTAGCTAACCAAAATGCGATATTATAAGCTTTTTAGCATTAGTGCCTTTAGGTTGGTGCTTTATAGCATAAAGGAACGACAAAAGTAGATACAGTCTAAATAGGATTTAAAACAATATTAAAATTAAGGTTGGGTTATATCATTTATAGAGAAACAATTGTTAAAAAACCCTAAGTGCTAGAAATGATTTACTATCGAAAGGGGCCGTACGTGGCTCTAAGTTTAACGAAGTTTTTTTTTTTTTATGAAAATAGTCGCAAAAAGGGTAGACCTATCGTGTGGGCTGCGGACGGCCCGCACTGCGACTATTAGAAGGGGAAGGGATTATGGAAAGGAAATGATTGTGGACACGCTTTTTAAAAAGTTGCAGGTCATAGTTCTCTGGAAAAACTTATTTTGGAAGCTTATTCCATTCCGTAGCAGCCCTGTAAAAGAAGGATTCTTGATGAAGATTGGTCCTTGTAGTGTCAATCTTGAGAGTAAATGGGTGAGACTGATCAGCGCGCCGAGTTCTTCGGCCGAATGTGGCCAATGGTGGTACAAGAGTTTTTATTTCTCTGGAGCATCTGCCATGGAAATATCTGTAGAGCAATGACTGGTCTGCAACTCTTCTTCTATGTTCTAGAGGGTGAAGGGTATCTGTAAGAGTTGAGCTGTTTATCAAACGAATGGCTCTTTTCTGAATGGAATCTAGAAGACAAAGAGAATGCCTTGGTGCTGAACCCCAAGTGTGCGAGCAATACTCCAGTAGAGGTCGGATTTGAGCCTTGTACGTCATCAACAGTTGATCAGGAGTAAAAAACTTTCTAGCTTTCCACAGAAAACCTAGCCTCTGGCTTGCCGACTTTGCGATGTTAGCAACATGGTCATGCCAAGACATATTATTGGACACCGTGACTCTCAAAATCAAGATGGAGTGACTTGGTTCAAGGGTATTTCCGGACATTGTGATGGGATGATTTGAGGAATTCACTTTCTTGGAAAACTTGGCACTTTGTGTTTTTTGGGCGTTGAACTGAACAAGATTGTTGGTTTCCCACTCGACGATTGCTTCAAGATCTCTATTGATGGAATCAACCTGTTCCTGCCTGATTCTATTTGGGATCGAAAGTCTTTAAAACACGACGAATGCCGAATAACCCTACTTGACGATAAGCAAAGAAGTTCGCGAGAATATTCTTAGTGCGACTGTGTATTAAAAAAATTAATATAATTGGTGTAGAGGAGTGGTAACGTCTAAGAAAAGGTGCTTAAAAATATGAGAATGAGTTTTCTAAAAAAGAACATAAACTATAGAAAGAAGCAATGTGCCCAGACGGCGCTCTTCATAGGGGGGACCGACAGGTGCAATTAAAGAACTAGCGGCTCCGACTATTAATTCACGATTAACTCTGGTTTGAAGACAAACCCTAGAGGCATTGTCGTAATTCAACAAGGTCACTCTTGTCTGGGTTCCTGGTCACTAGGGAATCAAAGGCAATGAGAGGGCTAATAAGCTAGCAAAAGCGGGTTTAAAGTTCGTGGGCTCAGAGCCAGCACTAGGGATTCCCTTATGTCTAGACAGAGGGGCAATAATTCGGGGCTGGCTCAGGGACCGGAACTCAATGTACTGGAAAACAGAAACCAGAGACAAGTGTAGATAGGCAAAGGCGCTCATAGAGGAATCTACCCGAGAGAGCCTAGCCAGAAGCATTACGTCGCTGAGTAGGAATGATGCCAGACTAGCAGTACATATACTGACCGGTCATGGTACTCTTAGATATCACTTGCACAACCGGGGCTTACCGATAGCCCTAATTGTGGATTATGTGGAGAGAAGGAAACTAGACTTCATATCCTTGGCCAATGTACGGCGTACGCCAGACTAAAGCTCAGCTTTACTTGGGCTCAAGTAATTAAGGCAACTATCGATTTAAGACCTGCCTTTTTTTTGGGGGAAGACGAGTGTAGTAGATCGCCAATGGCTGTCACGGGGACACACAATGAATATTGTCTGAGCGCCGTTGGCTGGTTTCGGAAGGAACCGCCCCTCAGCTTATTGTTATTATAGGAAGAAAAAAAGAGATGTCGACGTGTTATTTTTGCAGTAAATACAGGAGACTCTAACGAAAATTGGAGAAGGAATTATTAGATGATGAATCATCTTGATAACAACAAAAGTGTATCTGATGTACAATGATCTTCAACCAACTTACTGAGAAACTTCTATATAAATTTTTCAGAAGAGTTTTTAGAATGAATGTTTCTCTACCTTTAACGACTTGCCCATTCACACTCGCCTTGTAATTTTGTTTCGTCAATCTTGTTTTATCCATTCTTTCTACGTGCCCAAACTATCTAAGCTTTTCTTTATCTATCTGTTACCACATCTTCTTTCACACCACAGCGTTCCCTTATGTCACTATTTCTCACTTTATCCATCATACAGCTATACTTCTCAGACTTCTCATCTCCGCAGCGTTGATCCTACCTTCTTGCTTCTGATACCAAATCCAACATTCACTATCATACATAAGTGTGAGGACCAGCACTCCTCTATGCACAGCCAGTTGTGCCTTTTTTGACACTACTGGCACGTTATGAAGGGAGCCATTTTTTTGTTTCCCCCTCAACACCCTTCGCTCAATATCACAGTTATACTTTCCGTCTCTCGTAAACTTTAAACCCAAGCAACACACTCATTTATTTGTTTCACTTTTTCTCCTTCAATTAGCACCTCGCAGTTTGTCATTCTATCTTCTTTTTCAAAAACCATTACTTTCGCCTTTCTTACATTTACTTTCATTTCTTTAACTTTTAGGCCCTTAAAGTTATTAATGCATGATGCTATAAAACCTCTTTCGATGTTAAACCAGTCCGTGTAAGCTTCGTATATCTTATATCGTTTATGTATAAGTTAAACAGCCATAGAGAAGCCACACATCACTGTCTTACACCTTTTTTAATGTTAAACCAGTCTGTGTAAGCTCCGTTTATTCTGACATAAGCAGTGGAATCCTTGTTAAGTGATTTCAATGCTCGTATCAAATTACCGCTTACCCTATACATAGACAATGTCCGTTATCAAATACAGTAGACTCTCGTCGATTTTCCCATCTAATGTGGGCTGTACCTAAGATTATATATTATAGAACAAACAGATACAGCAAGTCATTCATAAATTGTCCAATGTTTTGATTCCAACAAGTTCCACCGATGCGACTAGCAAGTAGAACAAAGATAGAAAATGAGATCTCGATTTTCGCGTACGAGCGGAATACGCGAAAGACTCCACCGTTGCCGATTGTTCAAAGTACGTGATTATGAATGAGATCAATCGAAAACATTACCCATCGCAAAATGAATTCTTATTTACATATTTTTCTGTACACATATATGAATTGATACTTATGAGGCACGCACCGTCTGTTTGTGAAATTAACCAGTTTGAATGTTAAGAAGACAGAAAATTAAGCACAAAATTGATCAGAAACTCCTCAGTTCTTTCAACATTTTGATTAACTGGCAACTATGTTTCATGACAATAAACATTGGGCTTATAGTCCAAGCAATACGGCATAAAATGAGTGATTTTTTGACATTAATTTTACCTGAAAACCGACTGTGCCATTATGTTTAGCTAAGTGGAGACATTAATTGTATCACGTTTTCGACTCTCAAATGTGGTCACCCTATTTATTATAAACATTTTAAACAAAAAAAAGGCACTTTTTTTAGTTTTTTGTTAATAACTCAACAAATAATAATAATCGGATAATCTTGTAAGAAAAAATAAAAACGTATTCTACTCAAAAACTATATTTATTGTAAAGCGTACTTAAACTTTTATCCATTACAAAAATGCGTCTAATTACTGTCGACCCTTCATGAAGACTGCCGCCGGCCCCCGTATCCCGTCCTTTTCTTTATATACCTGATCTCCAGATGTGCTCGTGTACCCATAAAGCTTTCCTTGCATACAGGGTGGATCCAAATATATCTTACAATCCGGATTTTTTTATTTTTTTCTATGCATATTTTATATCAACTCTTTCTTTTATTTTTTTCCATCTGTGACTCTGACTCACTGCAATTAAATATGTACCTATGTAACTTATAAAAACGAATAAACACAAACACAGCTCTGCAGATAGAAATATAATAAGGAGGGATTCCCCCGTACCCATCAGGTCAGTCATTTTGTGTTGCTTCGGCAATCCTGGGATTTCCCGTAATTACCCGATATTTTTTTTTTATGAAAATAGTCGCAAAAAGGGTAGACCTATCGTGTGGGCCGCGGACGTCCCGCACTGCGACTATTAGAAGAGGAAGGGATTATAGAAAAGAAATGATTGTGGACACGCTTTTTAAAAAGTTGCAGGTCATAGTTCTCTGGAAAAACTGATTTTGGAAGCTTATTCCATTCCGTAGCAGCCCTGTAAAAAAAGGATTCTTGATGAAGATTGGTCCTTGTAGTGTCAATCTTGAGAGTAAATGGGTGAGACTGTTCAGCGTGCCGAGTTCTTCGGCCGAATGTAGCCAATGGTGGTACAAGAGTTTTTATTTCTCTGGAGCATCTGCCATGGAAATATCTGTAGAGCAATGACTGGTCTGGTCTTCTTCTATGTTCTAGAGGGTGAAGGGTATCTGTGAGAGTTGAGCTGTTTATCAAGCGAATGGCACTTTTCTGAATGGAATCTAGAAGACGAAGAGAATGCCTTGGTGCTGAACCCCAAATGTGCGAGCAATACTCCAGTAAGGGTCGGATTTGAGCCTTGTACGTCGTCAACAGTTGATCAGGAGTAAAAAACTTTCTGGCTTTCCACAGAAAACCTAGCCTCTGGCTTGCCGACTTTGCGATGTTAGCAACATGGTCATGCCAAGACATATTATTGGACACCGTGACTCCCAAAATCGAGATGGAGGGACTTGGTTCAAGGGTATTTCCGGACATTGTGATGAGATGATTCGATGAATTCACTTTCTTGGAAAACGTGGCACTTTGTGTTTTTGGGCGTTGAACTGAACAAGATTGTTGGTTCCCCACTCGACGATTGCTTTAAGATCTCTATTGATGGAATCAACCTGTTCCTGCCTGAGTCTATTTGTATCATTCACCGAAAGTGATCGATAGGATGTGAAAGTTGAGACAAGTGTGC
Organism: Agelastica alni; assembly: GCA_950111635.1. Taxonomy (NCBI): domain Eukaryota; kingdom Metazoa; phylum Arthropoda; class Insecta; order Coleoptera; family Chrysomelidae; genus Agelastica; species Agelastica alni. The sequence continues at coordinate 7,098,882 of OX467717.1, forward strand.
TATCGTCTGCGAATCTGTAAATGGTGTTTTTCAAGAGGTCGTTGATGTGTAAAAGAAATAAGGTGGGGGACAGGATGGAACCCTGGGGGACCCCGGCATTGGTTTTAAACGCATCAGAAGAAATACCGTCAACTGCCACATGTAAGGAGCGATCTTGCATGAAGCTCAAGAGCCATTGGCGCAGTTTGGTTGGGAGACCGTAGGCAGATATTTTACTTAACAATTCCCGGTGCCAAACGGGGTCAAAGGCTTTAGATATATCCAAGGCTATTGCACGGGATTTATTAGGTCTGATGCTTAAATAACAAGGCGTCGCTTAATTAATACGGATTTCAAAGGCGGTATTACTCAACTCTGATAATCCAGCGATCGAAAAATAGAGAGCCGGATAATTAAGGGTCTACTGTACTACTAAAAAATAACCCAGCGAAGCGGGTGTTTGCATCTAATTTTTAAATATATTGTAGAACTTTCTGTAAGATATTTGTATCCACCCTGTATACGAGGAGAGCTTATAGTGTAAACAAGAACTGTCTGGAGATCAGGTACCTAAAAGAGGAAGATGAGAAAGGGTGCGGTATACGGAAGGTAGTGGGGCAGTCTTTGAGAAGAGACAAAAGTGTACAGATACATTGGTAATAGGTTGATAGTTTTGAATACGTTTTACAAAAAATATAGTTTTTGAGTAGAATACGATATTATTTTTTACATTTCCAGATTATTTTCATAATTTAAAGAATAATCCATAACATTCCAGAACAATTATAATTAAACATTTCTAAAGTTAACTTTTTCAACCCCCATATCTTTTACGCCCTTATAGCTATCGACTTGCAACCACCATAGGGCACGATGGAAGACTTGTAACTACTATCACATACAAACACTATTCGTCTGCGATGTGTAGTTTTGGCTGCAAAGTGAAATATAGACATACATACCTGAATTTTTATTAAACTATACAATCGACTCTCGAAAATTTGACACTCGTTAAATTAAAAAAAATTACTCTGAACCCTCGAGTTTCAAATTATTATCGGTAGTCGACTGTAGATTGTATCAAAATATTTAGGCACACTGTTACTAGAAATAATACCCGTTCTAACGACAAGCCTTACAATTCCTCAAAAAAAAATCAACCCATAAAGACTTCAGATTTTTTTAAAATAATAACATATCTGTGTCCCTTACCGAGAGCGTGGAATAGTTTCCGTCGGTAACGCATGTTTCACGCGCGTGCTACGACTATGAGTGAAAGTCAAGTGCCGACCGCCGTTGCGCAACGTACTGTCATTCGTTTTTTAGTGTGGGAAGGCGTTAAAAACACGGAAATTTTTCTGCGTTTGCGAAATCAGTTCGGTAGTGAGTGCCTGAGTAGGGCTGCCGTATTTAAATGGGCCAAAGCATTCAAAGATGGCCGCGAAACCGTCGAGAATCAGCCGCATGATCGTCGACCGCGAACCAGCATCACACCAGACAACATTCGCTGCGTAGATCAACTCATTTTAAAGGACCGTAGGATGAATGTTCGAGACATTTTGGCTGAACTCGGCATTAGTATTGGTAGTGTAAAGTCTATCATCCACAAACACCTTAATTATCGCAAAATAACGGCTCGAAACGGAGAAGCATTCCAGCACAAAGTGCGATTCTTCTCCAGGATAACGCGCGTCCTCATACCGCGCGTCTCACGCTCGATACAATATCGGAATTAGGGTGGAAGGTACTGGAACACCCCCCCTCTACATTCCGGATTTATCACCCTGCGACCACCATTCTTCGATACTGGCATCAAAAAACTTCCGGAAAGGTGGACTAAATGCGTAACTAGTAAGGGGAATTACGTAGAAAAACTGTGAATTTTTGTAAAATTTTTCGATAGTAAATAAACGTGTAAGAGTATTTGTCTCGATCATATTTGAACCGCTCTATCCTAGTTTTTTTTAATTTCGTGACGAACTTTACTCATAAAATGTATTAAAAGTATACATTAGTATTAAATCAACAGTGTATCAATGACAGGAAAATGTACAGTTCGTCCATGGAGTAACGCATAAATCCATAAACAGGTCGATTTTTGATTTTATTTTACCATTTTTTAAAAGAATATTTTATCATACAGGGTGAATAACCGTCGAGTGATGACGCCAGCACAAGTTTTTTTAAATGAACACTCCTATTTTCAATTTGTGGATTTCCCTTGCTGAGCTGATTCCACAAATGTATCACGAATGATTTAAATTGAAACAGGGTAAACAACAACGCAAAAGTTCTTTGTTTTTTTTAATATTGCATCTATACACTTTTATAAGTAATCCTAGCCGCTCGACTAAACGGAAAAAGTACTAATATTTTCTAGCCATTTGTTTTTTTTTGACGTTAAAAACTGTCATAAATATCCAAGTACAATTCTGTATTGTTCATCCGTCCGTCTTTAACACACTGTTTTGTTAAAGTGCCTCCATGAATGAATAAATAGAAGTTGTGAAAGAGGTCTAATTTTTTTCCTACGCACTGCAGCATTGTCTGCTTTTTGTACCTTCTGCTTTGTAATGCGTGTTACCCATATAGCCCAAGGAGACAGAGTTTTATTAAATTAAATGTTAATTCGTAAAAGTAAAAAATATATACAATAAAGAAAAAAAAATAAAAACAAGATTCTTTCGGAATACTGGTAACTCGACGGACTTCACACGGCGTGGGTGGCTTGACTTCGACGGGAACGGTTTATGCGACTAATCGTTTGTGTAGTACGGTTCGAGTAAGGACTGAGTTATTGACAGATCAATACTCCATCGGTTTGACTCAGACGACGGGAATATCGTTTATGGCCGGTCAATACTCGGCCTAACGGTGATTCCGTGTCGTGGAACTATAGGTATATTTCAGAGCGTCAGTACCGCGCCTAAAATTATCCTGACAGCATTACCCGGTCGTTTACAAACTTTCGTTGACACCGAAAGTCGACGGTGGTCCTAGTGGGTGTATGCAAGGTTAGATCAATACTCCAACCCCGTCCAACACCCGTGTAAAGCGTTCAAGACTAGAGTCAATACCCCTGGTCTACGCCTCGCACAACAAGGTGCCTCTACTGCTCGGTGCATGGTCTTTTATATCCGTCGTGGTGGTCTCCTTTTACTATCAATCCATCCGGAGTGAAGTTCAACAGGTCTGGTGGTGGATATCGTCATCGTGGCAGTGGGGACAACTGGTTTCTCGGGTGGAAATTAATAATAACGTACTTGTGTCGTTACAGCTTCGTATTCGAAGATAATATGAATGGCTGTTTTCTCCTCCTCATTACATTGTCTGAATATAAGCTCTGTGTCAGACACGCCTATATTGTGTAGATGTTTCCTCAGAAACCAATGTCCGGTACAAGTTCCAAGTTTTTCGCTACTTAGCGAGAGCAGCTTCCCTGCCTGATTAGTTGAGGGCTTTTTAGCATTAACTTCCTGTTCCTAGCTCCCTCTGGCTGTGCCCACTTCAGCTGATGCTCAGAGTGGACCCAGCCATTGATTGCTGCTTTAAAGCTGGCCTTGGGTATCCCTATTATTGGTTCTGGCCCAATAAATGGTGTTCCAGAGCCCCGCCTAGCTAGTTTGTCCGCTTCTTCGTTACCAGAAATACCTTTATGCCCTGGCACCCACAACAAAGTGACTTTGTTACGGTTAGCCAAGGTTCATAGGTTTCTGGCACATTCCGTGGCAAGTTTATTCTCCGTGATACCAAAGCTTTAAGTGTCACTTGACCATCTGCAAATATTCAACAAGATGTAATTTTGTCAGCGGTAGACGATCCACACTGTGTAGTGCGGGGATTATCTAGGGATTTGGATATTGGAAAGTCTTCAGTATCAATTAAGAAGGTAAATTACCATCCTTATAAAGTACGTCTGATCCATAAGTTGGCTGAAGATGACTGTGATCGCAGAACAGAATTCTGCGAATACATGATGGATAAAAACAATAATAAATTAAATAAAAATTTTAATAATAACGTTTTATTTTTGGATGAGGCAACGTTTTATTTGATCCGGCATGTTAAATGGCAAGACAACCGCTATTGATCTGATAAAAATTCAAATTTTATGCAAGAATGCAAGGGGAACAGTGGAATGGCCCGCTAGATCACCCGATCTTATCCCATTAGACTTTTTAAAGGGTTATTTAAAATCAAAAGTCCACACTTACAGACCTGACAATATCCGCGACCTAAAAGCCCGAATCAGACAGGAAACGCAGAACGTAACACCCTCTATGCTACAAAATGTTAAAGACGAATTTGCTATCAGGTTAAGTCATTGTGTAGTGGTCAATGGAGAACAACTTGAACTTACCTAAACTAAAAAATGCATATTGTGCGGTAAAACTAATATCTATTCCACGTATGCACCCTACCTAGACGACAATCCTGCATACCACATACTTGCGGCCTTTCGGAGTCGATCGATCGTAGTCTAACAATATTGAGGTAGATCGCCAGCAGTTCAAGTTTGAGCACCTCTGATTTAGATAATAATGAATTTATGCGTTTCTTTATGGACGCACTGTATAAAAATGTTTATCAAAAATGATTTAGCACCTTGCAGCTCGAAATAATGTCTATTTAAACGTCAGGCTTTACAATTCTCCACAAAAAATCATGCGTAAAAATTAGTACAAAAAATTATTACAAAATGTTTTGAACTGAAGCATTAATTTTGTTAACAAAACAATAAGTTAAAATGCATAAAACGTAAGTTCCTTACCAAGTAATTCAACAGTAGTCACTCCCAACCTTAAACTTCCTCGCAATAGCACGAATACTTGATTTTAATAAATTATTACGGACCTTACTTTACATGTCAGCGTCAAATAGAGTTATTATTGTCGTAGTTTAAATCTGTATAATCCTTTCACAAACACCAATTATTGTTTAACCAGTTTTAAAAACCAGTAAATCTAAGTATCCAAAAATGGAACAGACGTTTTAAGAAGTTTTATTATCAAAAAATAATGAAATATTAAATACTTCACCAGTTAATATTCGGCATTAACTAAACGCAACTTTTAATCGAATGCCCTTTACAGAGGTTAACAAAACACAACGTAGATGTTGAAATAAAACGCTAAACAAAAATTTCGATAAATGACCCTGACTTCTGACTCATTATTATGTCGACGGTGTCCATGTAGTTTAAAAAATGATTGCGTTTTTGTGACTGCTCCGTTTTAGCAGCAGACTGCTTCGCTTCGGGTGTGATTTCACGGAGCAGTCGCATCATTCACTGGACTGCTTTTTATTTTATATTTTATTTTATCATTATATTTGCAAAACTAAGTACCGCGAGATGCTCAGGCGGGTTTACACGGGACGTGCGATACGATCGTGGGTTTTGAAATCGTGTGTAAAGAAACAATTCCTAGTTTGATAATAATTGATAAAATATTAAGGGGTGTTATTCCCTTTTTTTTTATATATTATTTTTTTTTTTTAAATTAATTTTTTTTTTTAAATTTATTTTTTTTTAATTATGTTTTTTCATGTCAGATTTACAAGTTTCAATTGCTGGGTAGCACCGCTACTCACAAGGGTGTGTTAGTACTTTTTACATAATAATATATAATATTATAAATACTGTTATCCTCCAGAGTCAGTAGGTTTTCGAGATTTATAGGGAATTTTACATAAAATGTAATTAAATTTTGATACATTGCATCTATTTCTAAAGTGTTTAAAGGACATTCTAATATAACATGTTGTAAATCAGCAGTTTCATCACAAATGCATAAATCACTATTTACTAATCCTATTTTAAATTTATAAGCTGGGTATAAGGCATGATTAGAGCGTATTCGACTAATAGTTCTAATAAGATGTCTGTTTTGACTTTTCAAAAACCATGGTATTTTTTTTCGAAAAGTTACAAATTAAAAAATATATATACCCGAAACGTTAAGTTATATTCATATTTATCAGAGGAACAAATTTGCTTTACTATAGCTGGTGATGATTTTAAGTAAGAATAAAACTCTTTAGCATGTTTTTAATATTTACCCTAATTATTAACATCGCCTTTAGAACTGAAATTTATAACTGGGTTTGCTCAGATGTCCACAATTTGTTCATCATAGAAAATACTCTTTTTACTGGAGCAGGCAAACATAATAGTTATTTATGTACCAAGGGTATAAATAGATGTTTATGCCCTGAGGGCGACGTTTTACAAACCCGAGGGCCTCTGGCCTGAGCGCAAACGTCAGAGTGCAAATAAAATACCGAAAACCAATGCTCAACGCCAACAACAATTCCGGCAGAATCAATCTTGCTAGGTATTATATATTTTTTGTATAAGAATTAGTAACAATTCCTTTTTTTTTTCTTTTGCAGAATACTGTTAGAATTCTATTAATCTTAACCAGAAGCAAATTTTTAATATACCCAAGTCATGAAAATACCACCCTTACGTTAACATCCTCTCATGTTCTTTCCCAATCAACCCAAACAAAATACAAGCAAATTAGTTAAATATTTGGTGTAGCGCGATCTACTAGAAATTGTAAGTTTTTTTTTTATGAAAATAGTCGCAAAAAGGGTAGACCTATCGTGTGGGCCGCGGCCGGCCCGCACTGCGACTATTAGACGGGAAAGGGATTATAGAAAGGAAATGATTGTGGACACGCTTTTTAAAAAGTTGCAGGTCATAGTTCTCTGGAAAAACTGATTTTGGAAGCTTATTCCATTCCGTAGCAGCCCTGTAAAAAAAGGATTCTTGATGAAGATTGGTCCTTGTAGTGTCAATCTTGAGAGTAAATGTGTGAGACTGATCAGCGTGCCGAGCTCTTCGGTCAAATGTGGCCAATGGTGGTACAAGAGTTTTTATTTCTCTGGAGCATCTGTCATGAAAATATCTGTAGAGTAATGACTGGTCTGCAACTCTTCTTCTATGTTCTAGAGGGTGAAGGGTATCTGTGAGAGTTGATCTGTTTATCAACCGAATGGCCCTTTTCTGAATGGAATCTAGAAGACGAAGAGAATGCCTTGGTGCTGAACCCTAAATGTGCGAGCAATACTCCAGTAGAGATCGGATTTAATCCTTGTACGTCTTCAACAGTTGATCAGGAGTAAAAAACTTTCTGGCTTTCCACAGAAAACCTAGCCTCTGGCTTGCCGACTTTGCGATGTTAGCAACATGGTCATGCCAAGACATATTATTGGACACCGTGACTCCCAAATTCGAGATGAAGGGACTTGGTTCAAGGATATTTCCGGACATTGTGATGGGATGATTTGAGGAATTCACTTTCTTGGAAAACGTGGCACTTTGTGTTTTTTGGGCGTTGAACTGAACAAGATTGTTGGTTCCCCACTCGACGATTGCTTTAAGATCTCTATTGATGGAATCAACCTGTTCCTGCCTGAGTCTATTTGTATCATTCACCGAAAGTGATCGATAGGATGTGAAAGTTGAGACAAGTGTGCTATCGTCTGCGAAACTGTAAATGGGGTTCGTGGTGGTTTTCAAGAGGTCGTTGATGTGTAAAAGAAATAAGGTGGGGGACAGGATGGAACCCTGGGGGACCCCGGCATTGGTTTTAAACGCATCAGAAGAAATACCGTCAACTGCCACATGTAAGGAGCGATCTTGCATGAAGCTCAAGAGCCATTGGCGCAGTTTGGTTGGGAGACCGTAGGCAGATAATTTACTTAACAATGCCCGGTGCCAAACGGGGTCAAAGGCTTTAGATATATCCAAGGCTGTTGCACGGGATTCACCAAACTCGAATCGTGTAAATATAAAAAAATGAATATATTTTCATAATAATGCTTTCGTAATTTAAGGGTAGCTTGTCTGCAGCAGATTTTATTGCATTGTGAATTACGTGGGCTCCACATCCAATACCTATTAATGGTTTTTTCAGAGATAATTGTAATTTCGTTAACACATTGTTAGTTCCTCGCATAACCGCGCCCCCGAAATTAACGTTGGCATTGTCCCCACAAAATGCCACGACTTTTGCTGTCAAATTATTATCTGTCAACATTTGGTTTAAAAAATTGACAATGATGTCAGAAGTCTCACCTGGAGATGTTTACTTGCACACCCACGAAAGGTTGAAAAGAGCGCACTACAATAGGGTATATTTTTTTGTTACCGTGGTTTGAAGCGTCGTTAAGTATGAAAATACAATTGGACTTATTAAGATTATCTTTTAATTCTTTTAATACAATAAATCACATTTAAAAATGTATTATTTAATATTAAAAAGAAAGGTTTTTATTGTATAAAAATATAATTTTTTTTAAAAATATGCATAACAGCAAAAACAATGTTTTTAACATAAAACTTGGCGTGCTTTTTCATATTTAAACTAATAATTTTAGTCATCGCAAAAAATAAAACAAAACAAACTTGTGTGCACAAAATTGATTAGTAAACATGATTATTTAAAAGTGAAACTCGTAAGAACAATTTATTTTAAACATTTATAAAACATAGTAATAGGCACGTAGCGGAATATATAGGATTTGAGTCGAACAAAAATGGACTGTAATAGGCACAACATTCGCCATGCTAGTGACGGACATTTTCTTTCAAAGCATCTTCGTAGGATGGAGGAGCATCTGCTAAAAGCCCTAAAAAACCAAAATAAAAGGGAAAATAATATCACACAACCATATACAGAGTACGACCATAGCAATGTAAATATACTGTATTTTAAAAAAATCCGAACACCCAGTGTTGCGATCACAGATTGCAACGCTTCGTTTAATCTATCTTTAGTTCTATTTAAATCTTCCTCGAGCCGTCCCTGATTGCCAACGTATGTAAATTAGCAACCAACTGTAAAAAAGCACAAACAGCTCTATTTGCGATGTCTCTGGCTGGTACGACGGGCAGTCGGCTCCCCTTTCAACGCGCTGTCTCGAGTCGACGCAATAGTCAGTATCTCTCCGACCACCGAAAGCGATGATTCAATTTATTTTATTCACAGCGGTTTTTCAAAGGTATTTAAAAGTAGACCAAGACATTCGACATTCATCTTACTTTAATTCAATGCTTGCAACAATTCATAATCGGAACAAGTGCATTGTGTATTTAATGAGAGAAGTATTTTAGTGTTAAATAAAAATCTTTAAAAACCATAACTTTTGTTTTGCTTACATTTATTTTTATCCCTTTGATTTTCAGGGCACCACGCATAACATTAACCATCGCCTGCAACTCCTCTTCAGATGACGCTAATATGACTTGATCATCGGCGTAAAGGAGGCATTTGACGATCAAATCATTAATTTTCAATCATTAAGCACTTCTTTCAAATAATTTAAACAATCGTCTATATACAAGTTAAACAGCCATAGCGAAGCCACACATCCCTGTCTCACACCTTTTTCAATGTAGCACTTAATATCATTTTAATTAAAATTTTAATAACTGCAGTATACAATATTATGTGAATCCGATTATGGATCATATTCAGTTTCAAGTCGACAATTAGTGAAATAATTCTGACGGTACACGAAGCCTGAAGTTGTAAAATTGATCATTTTTTGATAGACGACAATAATGGCGTCTCCATGTATTAGATTTTTAATATACTAGTAATTATAGTGTTTAATTTAAAAAAAAAAACGAATGCAAGTATAATAAATAAAGATTATCACGGTGATTTACCCATAAACCCCTCGACAACTTTTAGAAGTAGAATAAATTGAATCAGCGACTGATCCAACTTTTAACGGAGAACAACATCTCATTATCGAGGCACGGCGAGATCTTCCAGAGCCAGACACTCTTCATCATCTTCTGCTCTTTTTTGCCCAGGCGACAATGGCAATTTGTTTAATTTAATATATTGTTGCGTTAATGTTGTCTAGGAGTGTAGATTTTAAAACTAGCAAGCCAGTACCAAATAAGGACTCTGTAGCAAAATCCATATAAAAAATATCCTTGTTTCAAAAGGGTATCGTGCTTTTAAGTATTAAAAACCCCGTTAAATTCCTGTAACATTACATCAAACAAAATATGTGCAAATTCAATGTCTTTTTAATTCAAAATAAATTTTGGATCTTGAATTGGTAATGACAATAATTTATACTCGGTACTATCCAAGTCTGAAGTGTTTTGTTCTTTACATAACAGTTGAAATGCTAAAGGCTGGACAAAACGTGGTAGCTAGACTACTTTATAACCTTTGTTGGAGAAGTGGTAGCGTACCAGATGACTGGTGCAAGGCCGTTATCGTGCCGCTTTACAAGGAAAAAGGTTCGCATCAGGACTGTAAGAACTACCGAGGTATTAGTTTACTCAGCATAGTCGGTAAACTGTATGCAAAGATATTGATTAAAAAAGTAACGAATGAAACTGAGAATATGATATGGGATGTGCAAGCAGGATTTAGAATAGGAAGAAGGATCGGGTCTTTTTATTACGAGGTATAGTTGAAAAATTCTTGGCTAGAAGTCAGAAGTTCTATTGCGCTTTTATAGACTTGAAAAAGGCCTATGACATAGTGAATTGTGGTCGACATTGTCCATGTATGGGGTAAGCGGTAGTTTAATATGAGCACTGAAATCACTTTATGAAGATTTCTCTGCTTGTGTAAAGATAAACGGAGCTTGCACGAACTGGTTTAATATCGAAAAAGGTGTGAGACAGGGATGTGTGGCTTCGCTATGGCTGTTTAACTTATATATGGACGATTGTTTAAAAGATTTGAAAGAGAGTGTGTATGGATTAAAAATAAATGATTTGATCGTCAAATGCCTTCTTTACGCCGATGATTAAGTCATATTAGTGTCATCTGAAAAGGATTTGCAGGCGATGGTTAATGTTATGCATGATGCCCTAAAAATCAAAGGGATAAAAATAAATGTAAGCAAAACGAAAGTAATAGTTTTTGAAAGAGAAGAAAGCATGACAAACTGTAAAGTTTTGATTGAGGGAGAAAGACTGGAACAAGTAAATGAATTTGTGTACTTGGGTTCAAAGTTTACGAGAGATGGAAAGTATGACAGTGACATTGAGCGAAGGGTGTTGGCAGGAAAACAGATGAATGGGGCACTGCATAGCTTTAGAAACAGCCAGAAAGTGTCAAAAAAGGCACGACTGGCTGTGCATAGAGGTGTGTTGGTTCCTACACTTATGTATGGTAGTGAATGTTGGGTTTGGCAAAAGAAGCATGAAAATAGGATTAATGCTGTGAAGATGAGTAGTCTGAGAAGTATAGTCGGAGTGATTCGGTTGGATAAAGTAAAAAATAGTGAGATAAGAGAACGATGTGGTGTTAAAGAAGATGTGATTACAAAGATAGATAAAGGAATGCTTAGATGGTTTGGACTCGTAGAAAGGATAAATGAAGGAAGATTAACGAAACAAATTTATAAGGCGAGTGTGAATGGACGGAAGTCGGTAGAGGTCGACCTCGGCGAACATATCTCTATCAGATCAACATTGTTTTAAAGAAAGGCCAGGTCAAGAGTACCAACAACCGACGAGCATGTATGAGAGCCCCGATGAAATTAGAGGAAGCAAAAGATGTGTGTAAGAACCGTAGCAAGTGGAAGGAAGTGGTCTCTGCCTACCCCTACGGGAAAAAGGCGTGACTATATGTATGTATGTATGTTCTCTACAAATTTTTTCAATCTCACCCGTCGTGTTGGAATCAATGTAACTAAAATCTTCTTCTAGGCTCATGGGTGCTGTTGGTACAATGGTATCTTGATTTGCAGGATAGGCAACTGCAAAAATATATTTATGTACACAATTTATACTCGTGTCTTATAAAAAAATCGCGTTAAATATTTTTAAAAGTACAATTTTTTCTTTAAAAAAATAACATTAAATTATGAAGAGTATTTACCTGCTGGCGCCTGACCTACTGGTACAATAGTGCTCGAGTCTGTTGTTTCAACAAACACGTGACTCAAATGTATGTTTGATTGACAGCTAAAATTTTTGTGAAGTAGTGGAAGTATAGCCTCTACCTACAACGCATCATTTGCAAATGTTGAGTATCATACCTTTAAAACTGTCGAAATTTAAAGAACTAACTTTTCAAGTAGAAGTGGAAAATGAATTACTATTAAAAAGCACACCAAGTGGTTAAATTCAATGGATAGTTGTATGGGTATTTTTGTTGCTTAAAATTATGAGACTAAGTTGGCAGTAAAGGAATATATACTAGATGAGAAAGAAGTCTATGTTATGTCTGTGTTATTTTTAAAGTAATTAGGGGAGATCGTAAATGTTATGTACAATTGTCCTTATTTAATTCAGCTAACTCACTGAGGTACTTCTACAAAGTTTTACAAAAGAGATAAATTAATTTTAAAGTATTATTTAATCTTTCAAAATAGGTTGTAGCTATTAATTTTGTTATAACATATAAATTATTATGTTAAAATGTTTAAATAAGTACCTATAAAATATAACAATCTTTATTAAAGTGTAGGGATTTAAGACAATATACAATACGGGCATTATTTCAACCGACTAGCTAAAGTCAACTTTTGTTACAATCCCTAAGAAAAACAGCTACAAAATATAGTAACTTTTTTTTTTTATGAAAATAGTCGCAAAAAAGGTAGACTTATCGTGTGGGCCGCGGACGGCCACCACTATTAGAAGGGGAAGTGATTATAGAAAGGAAATGATTGTGGACACGCTTTTTAAAAATTTGTAGGTCATAGTTCTCTGGAAAAACTGATTTTGGAAGCTTATTCCATTCCGTAGCAGCCCTGTAAAAGAGGGATTCTTGATGAAGATTGGTCCTTGTATTGTCAATCTTGAGAGTAAATGGGTAAGACTGATCAGCGTGCCGAGTTCTTCGGCCAAATGTGGCCAATGGTGGTACAAGAGTTTTTATTTCTCTGAAGCATTTGCCATGGAAATATCTGTAGAGCAATGACTGGTCTGCAACTCTTCTTCTATGTTCTAGAGGGTGAAGGGTATCTGTGAGAGTTGAGCTGTTTATCAAGCAAATGGCTCTTTTCTGAATGGAATCTAGAAGACGAAGAGAATGCCTTGGTGCTGAACCCCAAATGTGCGAGCAATACTCCAGTAGAGGTCGGATTTGATCCTTGTACGTCTTCAACAGTTGATCAGGAGTAAAAAACTTTCTGGCTTTCCACAGAAAACCTAGCCTCTGGCTTGCCGACTTTGCGATGTTAGCAACATGGTCATGCCAAGACATATTATTGGACACCGTGACTCCCAAAATCGAGATGGAGGGTCTTGGTTCAAGGATATTTCCGGACATTGTGATGGGATGATTTGATGAATTCACTTTCTTGGAAAACGTGGCACTTTGTGTTTTTTGGGCGTTGAACTGAACAAGATTGTTGGTTCCCCATTCGACGATTGCTTTAAGATCTCTATTAATGGAATCAACCTGTTCCTGCCTGAGTCTATTTGTATCATTCACCGAAAGTGATCGATAGGATGTGAAAGTTGAGACAAGTGTGCTATCGTCTGCGAAACTGTAAATGGGGTTCGTGGTGGTTTTCAAGAGGTCGTTGATGTGTAAAAGAAATAAGTTGGGGGACAGGATGGAACCCTGGGGGACCCCGGCATTGGTTTTAAACGCATCAGAAGAAATACCGTCAACTGCCACATGTAAGGAGCGATCTTGCATGAAGCCATTGGCGCAGTTTGGTTGGGAGACCGTAGGCAGATAATTTACTTAACAATGCCTGGTGCCAAACGCGGTTAAAGGCTTTGGATATATCCAAGGCTATTGCACGGGATTCACCAAACTTTTTAATAGTGTTTGTCCAGAGCTGAGTGACATAAGCCAGCAAATCTCCAGTAGACCGAAGTTGTCGAAATCCATATTGTCTGTCATGGATTATCTCTGGTACTACCGTACCATCAGCTTGATGAGTCACCTTCTTAAAATATTCTTACGAATTATTCATTTAAGAATATATTAAAAATTAGAAGCGAGCATCGGCAGAACTCAATTTGGATTTCGATCAGGATTGGGAACGCGTGAAGCGCTCTTTGGAGTTCAAGTACTGATACAGCGCTGCCGAAACGTTGACTCTGACGTGTTTGTGTTCCTGGTGGATTTTGAAAAAGCCTTTGACAAAGTGCGACATGACAAACTTATGGAGATACTAAAAACAACTGGTATTGATGACAAAAATATCCGCATGGTAGGTAATTTATGTTGGCACCAGTCTGTCAAAGTCAGACTTAACGGTCACCTGACGGAAGATGTTGAAGTAAAGAGAGGTGTCACAGGGATGTATATTGTCTCCACTCCTTTTTAATTTATACTCTGAAGAATTATTTATGCAGGCCCTAGGGGATACAGATTTGGAAGTTGTGATAAATGGACAAATTCTCAACAACATATGATACGCGAATGACACTGTAATACTCGCGCAGTCCATCGATGACCTACAGAGACTTATTAATAGGGTAACTGAAGCTTGGTTTGAAAATAAACACGGCAAAAACCAAATATGTACATGCTAATAAGCAAAGGAATTCATAATCAAGTTGCTAGTGTCTACGTCAACGGAACACAATTAGACAGAGTCTCAAGTGCGAGCTACCTTGGTGGAAGGATAAACGAGGACAAGGATCCATCAGTTGAAATCAAAATACGTATTGAGTGTGCCCGGGCAACATTTATTTGCATGAAAAAACTTTTTACCAGTCACGATCTGTCGATTGCGCTGCGAATGAGGATGATTAGAGCATATGTCTTTCCAGTTCTTTTGTATAGAGTCGAGAGTTGGACACTAACAGAAGCCACGCTCAAACGTCTACAAGCTTTCGAGATGTGGTTGTACAGGAGAATGCTAAAAGTGAGTTGGGTGGAAAAGATCACAAACGAGAAGAATGCATAAAGATACAGAAGTGGTCAATATTGTGAAACAACGAAAACTTAAATATTTCGGACATATTATGAGACGAAGAACTTCCTGGCTCAAAAATCTCAGACAATGGTTTGGTCTCACCACTATACAACTTTTCCAAGCGGCTACCAACAAAATAATGATTGCAAACATGATAGCCAGAATGATCGCCAACGATCGTCAAACGGTCATGGCACCTAGAAGAAAAAAGGGATTTAAAGGTTAAATAACCATAAAAATAAAATAAAATTTTGTTAAATTTTATGAACACGAAGCTCGGCCTTTAATTTGGTGAAGGTAACAAGGTATTGCGGAGTACTTTTGCTATATTACTTTGTTTGGTTATATTGCAGAGTGAGGTTTGGTTTGTCTCAAATCGAGAGGAAGTTTAAAGTGGAGTGTGCAGTCAAGGTATAAACAAAGTTTTTTATTTAAATATCCAAAAACAAATAAAATTGAAATTTCGAATTCTAATCCGATTTAAATGTTCTTTTATATTTGACATTACAATTTTAAAGAGTATTGCATTGCACCAAGCTTTTATGAGTTCAACGTTTTTTGAATAAAATCGGACTGAGTGTTCAAACATGTGTCAAAATAAAATGTAATTAAAATCAAAAGCCATAAGGAGTATTGATATCAACTTCGATGCAAATCACCCCCAAAATAACTTTTTACCCCTGTTTAACCCCGTTATGCGATGAGATTTAATAAAATATGAAACACGTCTTCCATCAATTCTGTTAAAGAATGTTTTGTAAAATTTAAAGTAAATTGGACCAAGGAATCACGTTGTCCCATACAAACTTTGCTTTCGTTTTTCACCCCCTTAGGGGCAGAATTCCGGAAAATCCTTACTTATCGGGTGCCTACGTCATACAAAGAACACACCCTCCAAGTTTCAGGTCTCTACTGCAATCATTCAGAACAAAGCATTTTATATGTATAAATTATTTTTTGATTTTTTAAAAAAATTTAAAATCCACACTTTAAATTTTTGTGATGAAACTTCTACTTCTGTGTATTGCTTTAGCTTTTACCTCCCCGTGGTCTCCGCTGGGCAGTGACAATACAAAAAATTAATAATAATTAAGCGAGTAAGGGTTGAGACATAATAAATGTTTCTACTACTATTTTCTGAAATTGCTCCTTACCCATTTATTTACCCAGTAATATTTATTTTGCATATCAAATATACACTTACCGGCAAAATAATCGATCCTCAAAAAATGGATAGAAAAATGCGTGACTATTATTATGTATGTAAGTAATAGATGCAGGAAAAATCTAACTAAGCGTTTTATACAACTGCACATTATACTTACATTTATTGAACACCAGTACTTAAACAAACCACAAGTTGAAAAATTGTGAATCATGGTTGTTTGTGGAATTTTCAAACTAAAATTAAAGGATTTTCTTGCATACACATTTACACCTTCATCGGTGGATATAGCTAAAGGTATTTCTTGAAGTTTTTGTCTAGTATGTGGACTATGAGTCGTATATTGAATGTTCTTAAATGAAGAAAAAAATATATTTTTTAATAATTGTGACCAAAAACAACTATGTTTACAAAACTAAGTTTTTGTCGTGAAATACGTGTTTAGGTAAAAAAACTTAAATAATAAAAACACACCAATGAATATATAATGTTTGGGTGGGGCTAGTTTCTTAAACTAGCATGTAATTACTCCCTTTGTCCCCAAGGTCAGTGTGTTAATTTTTTCTTATGAAACACCCTTTATTTAGATTATAAGCACTGGATGAAAATAATTTCGTAATTATTGAAACGCCCAATATCTGCGGTCGGCATTCGTACAACCCGTATACAGTATGAAACAGCCGAATGGAATAAATTCAAAATTTTATAAACTGTGCATATTAACACAAAAAACAAAACGCGTCAATTTTAGATTATAAAATAACATCCTGCTACCAAAAAATTTTGTCTCTACATTGAACCCCCTTCAAGTAACAGATGTGGCCTCCAAATTTTTAAATGGAAAGTAGGGGCTTGTGATACATGATTTAAAAGGTCCCTTAATTGTCTTTTAAATTTTCAAATTTATTGCAAAAATTAACATTTAAAAAAATTAAATTATTTAAAGAAATTTGCTATAAACAAATAAGTTATAAGTAATTTATAATTAACGCGGTTTAGTTCTTAATAATGTAAAAGAACATGAATCCTTAATGTGAGAGATGTTTAAAATGCTAGCCTCGAACGTTTTGGCAACAACATTCCAATCTTAAATAATGTTAAAGATTAAAATGGTTGCCAAGACATTCACTACCATAAATAAGTGTAGGAGTCATAACTCCTCTATGCACAGCCAGACGTGCCTTTTTGACACTTTTTGGGTATTCATAAAGCTATGCAGTGCCTCATTCATTTGTTTTCCTGCTAACACCCTTCGCTTAATGTCACTGACATAATTTTCATCTCTCGTAAACTTTGAACCCAGGTATACAAACTATCTCCAATGTCTACTAAATCAGGTCAATGAGGAAAGCCAAAGACTAGGGTTAAAAATCAACATTAGCAAAACAAAGTTAATGATTATTAGTCGGAATGATATACCACAAACTCAAATACATTTTAATGGAGAGAACATAGAATCCGGACCTGGATCAGGAGATAAGATGCAGGATCGAGCAGGCTAGAACAACCTTAATAAAACTCCGAAAATTTCTTACAGACAAGAACTTGAACAACAACAGTCGTTGTTACCACCCAAGCGCTGTTGGATGTTTCACATAAAAAATCATGGCCCTTTTTTAGATCATAACAGTTTTTTTCAATATTTTATGCCAAACTCAATGTTACGTTAAGTTTCTGAATGATGCTAGTGTAAATTAAAGTGTTGCATGTGTAATCGATCTTAATTATTTGTAAAAATATAACTTACGGATAATAACTGTACTTGAACTGCTTCAATTTCCACATTAGATTTATTAATTATGTTTACTTTAATATGAATAACGTCTCCAATTTTGTATGCATCTCTCTCTGTAATAACATTCATAGTTATTAATTCACTGCAACAGCAGCAACCTACTTCTTTTTCTACTTCCACCGCCAGTGGCATCTAAAATTATTTCTTATATTATCATGGTTAATGTCGTATTTTGATTATGAATAAATATCCAAGGTCATTGGTAAATAGAATAACCAATGAATATAAACATAGGCATAGTCGGGAGATTGATAATAGTAAAAGAGATAAAGATATTTTAAATTTCCCTGGTCTTTCTGAAAACATTCGACAAATCATAAACAAAAAGGCCCCACAATGTGAAATGACATTGTATTATATTAAAGTAGATTGTTTCTAAAATTAAAGATACTGTTTCTAACGATCTGTGGTTCAATATAATCCATAGAGTTCCTTGCGTAAATTTTGACAAATGTTATATTGGACAAACAAAACAATCTTTAAAAAAATGTTTAATTAACACCAATATGATTGTCGAGAAATTAATACACATAAGTCGGAAAAAACGGCATTAACAATCATTTCACTACTGGCCATAATTTTAATTTTAATTTTTTGTCAATAAAATTTTTGGATCGTGAGCCGATTATCAAGAAAAGGGGTTTAAGCGAGATGATTTTCATTTCCTTGAACGAATACTTGTAATATTTTATATAATTATACTAATTCACGATACCACGTTAAAGGTATTATTTTTTAGGACTTCTTGGTGTTGGATTGGCGGATAAATGATGGAAATTGTAAAAAAAAATAATAAATATGTAAGCTTAGTTTCGGGAAATTAACTACAATACACAGACACTATAGTACAAATATTTAGCAGGTGGGTCACACGGAAAATGCTTTTCAGGGTTTGCTGGATAAAAGATCTTATTAGGGATTGTGTCAATGCGTTGGGGTGATTTTCAATACGATGAACATACCTTACGTAAATTACATCTTCATTTGAAGATCACAAGCGATAGCGATGTTGGCTACATACCAAGCAGCGCTTGCAATAATTCTTGGTATACTTAGACAGGAGTATATGAACCCGCGAAGGTTAGATGCGTAGTAACAAAATGCCAGAGAGAAGAGAAAGCTTATTTCACTTAAATATGCCGAAGGAAACACTTGGATCTTAAAGCAATGAATCTGTAGCTTGAAATTTTTAGACGCTGTCAAATAATTAGTTACATAGTTAAAGAGTTTGTGTTAAAAAATTCCCTGATTTGATGTTAGCTATAGCGTGTGAGCATAGTAATAAAAACCTAAACAAATATCTTCAGAAACTCTATCTATTTATAAACTTCTTAAAAACAGTTGTCATGCTATTTGGACGCAAATCAGTGAATTTCAGATGTATAAATAACTTTGATATTAGGATTCAGAATGAGAAGTTGACACTTACCGAGACCACAAAAAACCTAGGACTTAAGCTAAAATTCTCATCGCATATTTCTCTTACTTTGAAACGAGAAATTATTTGAATCTGAAATTACTGAATCCAAAACTTAAGCAGATTCTTTGTGAATCACTTGTACTTTCTCACGCAAATTATGCAGACTCTCTGTGATATTTAATTTACTTTCAAAGCTCCTATGGTTTTAGAAAATAAATTTTTTTTTTTGTAGTCTCTTTTCTGATGTCAGATGTACACACCTTTGCTATCAGTTTCATACTGATAAGTAACGGTAACGTCGCAAACACATGTCGACGAAGTGGGCAAAATTTAAATAAGAGTCATCTTCTTCTTCTTCTTATACTTCGAGAAGACCTTGAGGTTTGTTAATTGCCAAGGCTCAATTCGGTTGGTTATTCTGTCAGACAGAGTTTCAGCAATCTCTCCATTTCTTAGGTGGTCTTCCTAGCGGTCGTCGGCCTACTGGTTTTTCGTCTTAAGCGATGTATGCTAGTCTTTCTTGGTCCATTCTGTCTATGTGGTCACGCCAATATCTTCTTTTCCTCCCCCATCTCACTACGTCCTCCACCTTGTATGCCTCTCTTATGTTTCTCACCCTGTCTCTAAGTGTCTTCCCTTCGATGGTTTTCATCTCCGCTGTTCTGAGGATGCTCTTTGTCTTATTCGTGTCAGCTCTAGTCTCGATACCATAGGTTAGCACTGGTCTAACACAGGACTTATATATCCGCATTTTGCTATCAATGCGCATGTGGTTGTTTTTCCAGATGATATCTCTCAGACATCCTGAAATTGTTGCGGCTTTGTTGACCTGTGATTTTATGTCGTTTATCGGATTGTTGCTGCTTGATATGTCCGCTCCTAAGTAACGGAAGCTCATTACCTGTTCTATTGGTTCATTGTCTATTACGACTTTACACCTTACTGGTTTTTTGGAGAAGGTCATACATTTTGTGTTATCAATGGATATTGACATGTTGTATTTTTCACTAGTCTGATAAAACTTATGAGTTTGTCTTTGCAGATCGTTTTCCGTTTTTGCCAGGATTACCGCATCATTCGCATAGCACACCATGCTGATTGGTTTATTGTTCAGACTGTATCCCCTGTTCATTGTTGTCATACTCTGTATAATCTTGTCCATGACAAGGTTAAAAAGGAATGGGCTGAGACTTATTCTTATTCCTGTTAGTGTCGGTATATCTTTTGTTGTTTGATGGTCCACTTTTCTTGTTGTGTTGCCTGTGTTTAGATTTCTGATTATGTTTATGATTGATGTTGGGATTTGTTTCTCTCTCAATCTGTCCATATCGGGTAGCTGTACTTTGTCGAACGACAAGTGTATTCAGCTATTATATTTATTGGAATTTATATTTTTAGCTCCGCTGTTAATACAATAGTCATTAAATTTACAATTTCCACCGCTTTCGACGCCATTTTAACTGACAATGAGTACTGAAATGTGTGGGTAAAGCGGTTTTAAGTGGTCTTTAACATTTATTGTTAACAAATTGGAATAAGTGTAGAAAATGTTAATAAATTACCATACTGGTTAGTTGAGATGCATTCGAAGAAACAACAGACTCAACATGCAAAGTAACTTCATCTTTGTAGTCAAACGCGAACGGTCTATCGACGTAGGCTTCAATGAAGTACCTAATGGAACCGAATTCGTGACTGTACGAAGACGGAATATTGGATGGTGGTAAAGCAAAAGCGAATGTATATTCATAAACTCCAGGATTTATGGTTCCTGAAATGAAAAAAATATTCATCAATTAACGAACGCACGATTTTAAATTTTGGTACAACCAAATTGTATTATCTTAAAAATAAAGCGATTTATGTTAATTATTCGAAAAAATGATGAGCGAGTCCCAGATTATTGTTACAAGCCGGCCCTGTGTCTGTCGGTGTCAGCGAATCGATCACAATTAGGGGACTGCTTTATTATGGCAGCGCGGCGATCGGAACAAAAGAGATAACCGGCAAATTCTAGAATACTGCGTCTAGCAATTCCGAAATTATAAAAGGATTGTTCGAGCACTTTTTAAAAAAGGTCCAATAGTTTCGAATAGTGGCAATTCTTCTAGAACGATGATTTGGAAATATAAAAAGAACAGCGGTCGCGAAAAAGTTCAGTTTTAAAAGTTTAAGTTTAATTAGTTCGAAGTCAAGTATTTAAAGTAATTGTAAAGTGAATATCTAAGTGATTTGTAGAAATAAAATTTCTTGTGAAGAAATACTAGAATAAAAGTTATTATTTATCGTATTAAGAGTTTAAAATTACCGAACCCAACTAGAAAATATCGTAACATTATTTTGGACATATCATGAGACACCCAGAAAAGTATGACATTCTACATCTTATAATACAGGGTTAAATTAATAGTAAGAGACGCCCCGGCAGACGAAGAACTTCCAGGCTCAAATATCTCAGACAGTGGTTTTGTCTCACCAATATAAAACTTTTCCGAACGGCTACCAACAAAATAATGATCGAAAACATTATAGCTAGAATGATCGCCAACGATCGTTAAACGGTCATGGCACCTAGAAGAAGAAAAAGTAATTCAATTGCGCAAGTCACGTTGGTGCTAAATTGTGATAGACAGATCTGTAGACATCGAAGTTAAGAAGACACTCGTAATTTTAAAGCATAGATTTTGCTCGTTTTGCTGTAAAGTTTGTAGGTTATATTTAAGTGCGTCTTCTTAGCGATTAGTGGCTTGAGCAACTGCATGGGCCCTTTCATATTAAGGTAAAAAGATTTCATAAGATTATGGAAAATAAAAACCCAAAACTCTCGGAAAATGTTTAACTCATTTAAAATAACGAAGTTGACGTCAACATCCGGAAGTCGCCGAAAGTCGAGCATATTTTCATTCGATAGACCAATGCCGAAAACCCCTTATTACAAATTTTCAGATTTCTTTTCTGACTAGTTTTGCCATAACGTCTAATGTGCCATCGAGAAAAATCACCCTGTATGTATAAAAAGATAATACGTACCCTCTCCAATTAGTAATCTGTCGGCCACTATAATATTATTAGAACCTGTGAAACGTACATTATTTTTTCCTCTTCTTTCGGTCCAATGAGTTTGTTCCTGACATCTAAATTTACAAAGTATTTCTAAAAAGTTAAAAAAAATTATATTTAACTAAATCGATACGTGCAGTTATAAATATTTAATTTAAGACATATCGTTTGAGTAACACGTTTTCTATACGCATATAAAATTCTTTGTCCTGAATTACTGACTGACGGATCAACGCACAGCCTGAACTGCTGATCGTAGAGATGCCTACTTGGAAAAAGTTATAAACAAAGCCAGGTCTTCTCTCTGGAATCTCAGAAAAGTATGCTGCAAATATTGGGGAATAAACCCCAAACAAATTTACTGGATTTATAAAACAATGATAATATTTATGGTCGCGTATGGTTCAGTAGTCTGGTGAACCAAAGGTTACAACAGACAGCTAGAGCAAAGCTTGCTGGCATGCCTGGCCATAACTGGAGCTATGTCCAGCACGCCAACGGTAGCTAAATTTTTCTCCCGCCGATATTCTTTTAGAGAGGCAGGCCACGATAGTCTCCTATAGACCACTCTGAGATACTGAGTGAAACAAAAAACCTCCAAATTCTCGGGATGGTTTCTGACATGCTAGCCACAAAAATATACGTAGAAAAGTCTTTCAAAGCCCTCTTTCCGAAAAGAGATAAATGGGTGAGGGAAGAAATCCTTTTCCAAGAGACTAAATACGTAATGTACACAGATGGCTTAAAAACCCCGAATGGAGTTGGGGCCGGTGTTTTCAACAAAAAACCAAAGATTGAAATATCTACTAGTCTTGAAAGGTATGCTACAATCTTTCAGGTCGAAGTTTTTGATATCGAATTGTGTGCAAGAGAATTGACTAACAGACTTCTAGCAAACAAAAGCATAAGTATATATCAAGCAGGCTGCTTTAAAAGCACTGTGCTCCAACAAGATAAATTCTAAACTCGTTTCCACCAAGGGCTGGAGGGAAACGAAAAAGCCGACACCCTTGCAAAACAGGGAGTCGAATCTGCGTTCACTGGACCAGAACCGGTCTTTGGAGTCACTACAAGTGCCACCAAAAAGACAGAAAAGACAAATCAAAAGATACCACCTCTGAAGGATAGGTCTGAACCAACAAACGGACTGTCGGTTTTACTGCGTGGAAGACAAAACTGCTAAACATGTACTATGTTCATGACCCGGCCTGGGAAGAATAAGGTTCAACATATTTGGATGTACCAACCTAGAACCTACCGAATCTCACCCCATACAACCGTGAAGGGCTGGATTATGCGGTGAACTGTAACCTCTAAGGGTGAACCACAGTAGACCTACCAAGGGTCGTAGTGGAGGGGCGTCCCACTCCCCACTCACATCATACATAACCTAACCTAACCTAGTTTTCTCCTCCGGACACACAGTTTTCTTAACGTATGGGCAATTTCTTTGTACCGTAAAAAGTTTCATTTTCAGTAAATGTAATAAAAAACACGTCGAATTTTAAATCAAGGCGACTGGTTGGTTTTGATATGCAAGCACTGAACTTGGTAAATAAATATTTTTCCAATAATTTTTTGTTGGATGCCTAATTAAAATCATATGAGGCAAAACAAATTAGCAGAAGAAGCGTGAAAGTTCACACTAACCCAGCAACAAAACCGCTTCGACCTGTCATCACTATAGGAACTATGTAGAAGGAAGTCTCGTTCATATTTGATCCGCCTCTGTACATTAAATGTAAAATTAACTACGATCCACAATTCCTTATAATTTTTTACATACTGATTAAACAATTTAAAATCATTCATTTTCTGCTAGTATTAACCATTTAAAAGAACAATTTGCATTTTCACAAATAAAATATTTTTAAAGCTTTAACTTTGAATATAATATAGCGTAAAAAAAATTATTGTTGATATTGAAACCAAGTGTTAAAAAAAGTATCTATAGTTGGCACCATCAATTTTTTTTTTTTTTTAAAAAATTCGATCAGTTCTTACCAGAATTACTGTTTATTTCGTAACTTTTTTGACTCACTTCGTATTCGTTCTTCGCTTGTAAATCTACATATTGCTTTTCCAGAGATAGTGTCGCCGGGACCGATGATTCCTGGATTATTTATAAATATTTTGCAGGACATATTTGTTTCTCACAACTGAAATTAAAATAATCATAAATAATTAGTAAAAAAAATTTAAATAGAATTATTTAAAATTTAGCAAAACAATTTAAGCCTCGATCTAAAGCTTACTTTGCAACGAATAATATGACATATTGTGAGATATATAAAATAAGGGCTATGGGGGAGACCACTAAATTTTGAAAACAGCATAATCGTAACCTTTATGCTTAAAAACTATTATGTAATGTAATTTTATATTTTTTATTCGTTCTGTAGTATGAATTGCATAGTTTCCATTTCAAATATAAACGTTTATGCGCCGTTTCTATAGATTGCTCTTATTGGTGTAATGCAGTGTGACGTGCTAGTCCCTACACTCCCATCGTTCTTTAGCTGACCGATCGTAGGTACTTGTTTCATCATAGTAAATCCATGTATATCCGTGGTCCTGAGGTTTCGTGTTTGACAAACAGAGACAGATAATGTTAGGCACTATTTCGTCATGGCACCGCTCACCTGATTCTGGCAGTTTTTAATCTTGAATCAATATCTTCCTAATCATATAATCTTTACAGATGTGTTGTGACCCATATTAACGAGGTTTAATGTTTTGGATGGCTCTCTTAATTGTAACCCATTTATCTCGATTGGATGACATGTGAACCGCATGTTGAAAAGTAGCATCTAATAATTTTTGGATAACATTTACCCATCGATTTGGTGATCGGCCACGCCTTCTATTTCCTTCAGGTTTTCACTTTACAATAATCCTTTCCATATGCTCACTCCGACTGATGTGTCCGAAAAATGTAAGAATTCGAGAGTACTCGATACTGGACAAACGTTTTGACGGACGTATTTCTTGTAAAACCAAAGCATTTGTTCTATGTCCAGTCCAGGACACTCTCAACACGCCCACATCTCAAATGCATCAATCCGACGACGATCTACTGCTTTGACAGTCCAAGATTCTGAAGCATATAAAAAGACCGAAAAGACCAAGGTACTCGCTAGATTGATTTAAGTTTATTTTGTGATATTCCGATCCCTCCATACTTTATTTAACTGTGTCATTGATGACCTAGCTAGCTGAATACTCCGTCTTATTTCGCTATCACATCCACCGGTATTTTCTATTAGGGCTCCAAGACAGACGAAACTGTTGACAACTTCACAGTGTCCAATAGTCCGAATTTCAGGGTAGTTGTTATGTTCTCTATCAATGATCATAATTTTGTTTTTTTTTATAATTTATGTTTGATGTTCTCCAGTCATCGGGCCATAAACCAGTCTTCCATATTCACTGAAATAACTGATGTATTATTCTCAAGACTTCCTGTCCCATAGACCTTAGTGCCTTGGCTGTTATAGCATCAATTCCAGGAGACTTATTAGTTAATTTGTTTATGGCAGCTTGAACATTCGAGAGCAGAATATCCGGTTTAAATTGGGTAATGTTGTTTTCACGATTCTTAAGATAGTCATTGTCAGCACAAAAATCCATACAATACCGATGCCAGACCATAATCACCTGATCTAGATCAGCAGCCAAGTTTCCTTCACTGTCTCTAACTGTTATAGGCATCCAAAGTTTGAATATTGAATTAATTTTTGATTTTTTATTTCCTTGGTTAGTAATTAGTTTTAGACTGGTAAATAATAAACTGTTTACCTGTTTACCTTTCCAAAATAAACGTACACGTACGTTATAATTATGCTGAAAATTTTATAAGGATTAAATGAGCATTACGAATATAATTCAAAATTCAAACTTTGGATGTCTATACCTCGAAAACGAGAGCCTGTATAGATAAAGCCTATATAAATTACTAACATTATTTTGACCTATACGCTCCCGACTGTATATTAATTATTACATTCAAGTGTGTGTACTCAAGGATTAAAATTTAAATTAATATTTTTCATACGCTTGTAATTCTAATAAAATAATCACGTTAGTACCGATAATAAATAAAGTTAGCAGATAATGGAAACGCCCGAAAAATAAATATAATAGAGGGTGACTTTATAAAAGAATTTAACACCTAAGATTTATCACTTTGGATTTAAGATTTATCATTCAAGACAGATAGAATATGGATTTAGCATTGTAGTTGTTATAAAAACATTTAAGTTTTATGATTTTACACTCAAGATTTAAGAAGATGACCAACTTCCAACTCAAGGAATCCGTCTTAAATGGCTATAAATGAAAATAGGATAAATAGGATATTTGATCAAAAATCACACCTATATATTTTCCGCAATTATTTAAAATTAATTGAGGTTAGGGAAGAATTCTAAAATGGAAAAAATTTGATTCGGAATTTGTACTTGAACTTTGTACTTGAACTTTGTACTACTTGAAGTGGATTTGTGTTGTGCTATGGGTAATATTACGATATGAGTGGAAGAAATCAGAGAACGCCTAAAATCAGCCAACAGGTGCTTATACGCCCTAAACGATATACTAGAGTCCAAATACGTGACTAGGAGAACGAAAATCAAAACGTACCAGACCATGATGAGACCCGTGGTAATGTACGGCTGCGAAACCTGGACTATTACGGTGCGAAATGAGAAACTCATTCGAAGATTTGAGAGAAAAGTGCTGAGGAATATTTTCGGACCCACCAAAAACTAGGATACGTGGAGCTACCGAATCAAAACAAATGCAGAACTAGAACAAATATACAATCAGCCAAAACTGATTAACCTCATAAAGGCACAAAGGTTAAGATGGGCAGGGCACGTACGAAGACAGCCAGAGGATAGAATGGTCCGCTTAATATTGGACAGAGCACCAAAAGGAAGACGACCACTTGGAAGACCAAGATTAAGGTGGCGTGATAATATAACATCGGACCTCCGGAAAATGGGCATCGGGAATAGTTTAGAAGTTATGGAAGACCGAAATAGATGGAGGCAAATTGTTGCCTCAGCCAAGGCCCATCAGGGACTGTAGCGCTACGGAGTAAGTAAGTAAGTAAGGGTAATATTACTGTAACCAATTTGTTTATGATTTCGGCGTTTGGAGTATAAAAATCTTTTATCAGTCTTAAATGTTTTTATAAATCCACCCAGACACACCGCATTTGTTTTTGTTAAAATAGAGGTATTAAAAAAATATCTATTCAGTTAACCTAAAATGCACATTTGCGTCACTGCTCTCTGGTTTTTCATCCAAAGCTTACTTTGCAAGAAATAATATAACATATAATTGACATTTTAATTGTCAATGTGTATCTAAGGCAACGAGTCCTAAAACTTTATTTTCAGACCTCGTATATATTAATGATTTATATATAACCTTCAACGATCGTTTCTAAACAATGATTAATATTTAAATTCATTTTTTGTATATTTTAATTACGTCAGCACCACAAATTACAATATATTATATTAACGTTCGTGATACTGATAAAATTGAGGTTAGCCTAGATAACGGTAACGCCCGAATAATAAATACCTACTTACCGCATATATGTTGTTAAAACAGCGATTCAAAAAATATCTCTCCAGTTTGGTAACCTTAAACGCATACTTAACTTACATCACTGCTCGCTTCTTTTTCATTTTTCCCATTCCACACGACTTGCTTGGTATAAATATAAATAACGGACCAGAACCGGATTAGTTTGATGGGGCACCGAATATTTACAGATAAATTTGATAGGTAATTTTAATTCTCTACACAATATTTTTTTTTTCAACTACCCAGTCGAAAGTTATAGTAATGGGACCGATTTTGTGAATTCCAAATTTTGAAATAACTCCACATTTCAAAGTCCCCAGTGTGTGTGTGTGTGTGTGTGTGTGTGTGTGTGTGTGTGTGTGTGTGTGTGTGTGTGTGTGTGTGTGTGTGTGTGTGTGTGTGTGTGTGTGTGTGTGTGTGTGTGTGTGTGTGTGTGTGTGTGTGTGTGTGTGTGTGTGTGTGTGTGTGTGTGTGTGTGTGTGTGTGTGTGTGTGTGTGTGTGTGTGTGTGTGTGTGTGTGTGTGTGTGTGTGTGTGTGTGTGTGTGTGTGTGTGTGTGTGTGTGTGTGTGTGTGTGTGTGTGTGTGTGTGTGTGTGTGTGTGTGTGTGTGTGTGTGTGTGTGTGTGTGTGTGTGTGTGTGTGTGTGTGTGTGTGTGTGTGTGTGTGTGTGTGTGTGTGTGTGTGTGTGTGTGTGTGTGTGTGTGTGTGTGTGTGTGTGTGTGTGTGTGTGTGTGTGTGTGTGTGTGTGTGTGTGTGTGTGTGTGTGTGTGTGTGTGTGTGTGTGTGTGTGTGTGTGTGTGTGTGTGTGTGTGTGTGTGTGTGTGTGTGTGTGTGTGTGTGTGTGTGTGTGTGTGTGTGTGTGTGTGTGTGTGTGTGTGTGTGTGTGTGTGTGTGTGTGTGTGTGTGTGTGTGTGTGTGTGTGTGTGTGTGTGTGTGTGTGTGTGTGTGTGTGTGTGTGTGTGTGTGTGTGTGTGTGTGTGTGTGTGTGTGTGTGTGTGTGTGTGTGTGTGTGTGTGTGTGTGTGTGTGTGTGTGTGTGTGTGTGTGTGTGTGTGTGTGTGTGTGTGTGTGTGTGTGTGTGTGTGTGTGTGTGTGTGTGTGTGTGTGTGTGTGTGTGTGTGTGTGTGTGTGTGTGTGTGTGTGTGTGTGTGTGTGTGTGTGTGTGTGTGTGTGTGTGTGTGTGTGTGTGTGTGTGTGTGTGTGTGTGTGTGTGTGTGTGTGTGTGTGTGTGTGTGTGTGTGTGTGTGTGTGTGTGTGTGTGTGTGTGTGTGTGTGTGTGTGTGTGTGTGTGTGTGTGTGTGTGTGTGTGTGTGTGTGTGTGTGTGTGTGTGTGTGTGTGTGTGTGTGTGTGTGTGTGTGTGTGTGTGTGTGTGTGTGTGTGTGTGTGTGTGTGTGTGTGTGTGTGTGTGTGTGTGTGTGTGTGTGTGTGTGTGTGTGTGTGTGTGTGTGTGTGTGTGTGTGTGTGTGTGTGTGTGTGTGTGTGTGTGTGTGTGTGTGTGTGTGTGTGTGTGTGTGTGTGTGTGTGTGTGTGTGTGTGTGTGTGTGTGTGTGTGTGTGTGTGTGTGTGTGTGTGTGTGTGTGTGTGTGTGTGTGTGTGTGTGTGTGTGTGTGTGTGTGTGTGTGTGTGTGTGTGTGTGTGTGTGTGTGTGTGTGTGTGTGTGTGTGTGTGTGTGTGTGTGTGTGTGTGTGTGTGTGTGTGTGTGTGTGTGTGTGTGTGTGTGTGTGTGTGTGTGTGTGTGTGTGTGTGTGTGTGTGTGTGTGTGTGTGTGTGTGTGTGTGTGTGTGTGTGTGTGTGTGTGTGTGTGTGTGTGTGTGTGTGTGTGTGTGTGTGTGTGTGTGTGTGTGTGTGTGTGTGTGTGTGTGTGTGTGTGTGTGTGTGTGTGTGTGTGTGTGTGTGTGTGTGTGTGTGTGTGTGTGTGTGTGTGTGTGTGTGTGTGTGTGTGTGTGTGTGTGTGTGTGTGTGTGTGTGTGTGTGTGTGTGTGTGTGTGTGTGTGTGTGTGTGTGTGTGTGTGTGTGTGTGTGTGTGTGTGTGTGTGTGTGTGTGTGTGTGTGTGTGTGTGTGTGTGTGTGTGTGTGTGTGTGTGTGTGTGTGTGTGTGTGTGTGTGTGTGTGTGTGTGTGTGTGTGTGTGTGTGTGTGTGTGTGTGTGTGTGTGTGTGTGTGTGTGTGTGTGTGTGTGTGTGTGTGTGTGTGTGTGTGTGTGTGTGTGTGTGTGTGTGTGTGTGTGTGTGTGTGTGTGTCTGTGTGTGTGTGTGTGTGTGTGTGTGTCTGTCTGTCTGTCTGTCTGTCTGTCTGTCTGTCTGTCTGTCTGTCTGTCTGTCTGTCTGTCTGTCTGTCTGTCTGTCTGTCTGTCTGTCTGTCTGTCTGTCTGTCTGTCTGTCTGTCTGTCTGTCTGTCTGTCTGTCTGTCTGTCTGTCTGTCTGTCTGTCTGTCTGTCTGTCTGTCTGTCTGTCTGTCTGTCTGTCTGTCTGTCTGTCTGTCTGTCTGTCTGTCTGTCTGTCTGTCTGTCTGTCTGTCTGTCTGTCTGTCTGTCTGTCTGTCTGTCTGTCTGTCTGTCTGTCTGTCTGTCTGTCTGTCTGTCTGTCTGTCTGTCTGTCTGTCTGTCTGTCTGTCTGTCTGTCTGTCTGTCTGTCTGTCTGTCTGTCTGTCTGTCTGTCTGTCTGTCTGTCTGTCTGTCTGTCTGTCTGTCTGTCTGTCTGTCTGTCTGTCTGTCTGTCTGTCTGTCTGTCTGTCTGTCTGTCTGTCTGTCTGTCTGTCTGTCTGTCTGTCTGTCTGTCTGTCTGTCTGTCTGTCTGTCTGTCTGTCTGTCTGTCTGTCTGTCTGTCTGTCTGTCTGTCTGTCTGTCTGTCTGTCTGTCTGTCTGTCTGTCTGTCTGTCTGTCTGTCTGTCTGTCTGTCTGTCTGTCTGTCTGTCTGTCTGTCTGTCTGTCTGTCTGTCTGTCTGTCTGTCTGTCTGTCTGTCTGTCTGTCTGTCTGTCTGTCTGTCTGTCTGTCTGTCTGTCTGTCTGTCTGTCTGTCTGTCTGTCTGTCTGTCTGTCTGTCTGTCTGTCTGTCTGTCTGTCTGTCTGTCTGTCTGTCTGTCTGTCTGTCTGTCTGTCTGTCTGTCTGTCTGTCTGTCTGTCTGTCTGTCTGTCTGTCTGTCTGTCTGTCTGTCTGTCTGTCTGTCTGTCTGTCTGTCTGTCTGTCTGTCTGTCTGTCTGTCTGTCTGTCTGTCTGTCTGTCTGTCTGTCTGTCTGTCTGTCTGTCTGTCTGTCTGTCTGTCTGTCTGTCTGTCTGTCTGTCTGTCTGTCTGTCTGTCTGTCTGTCTGTCTGTCTGTCTGTCTGTCTGTCTGTCTGTCTGTCTGTCTGTCTGTCTGTCTGTCTGTCTGTCTGTCTGTCTGTCTGTCTGTCTGTCTGTCTGTCTGTCTGTCTGTCTGTCTGTCTGTCTGTCTGTCTGTCTGTCTGTCTGTCTGTCTGTCTGTCTGTCTGTCTGTCTGTCTGTCTGTCTGTCTGTCTGTCTGTCTGTCTGTCTGTCTGTCTGTCTGTCTGTCTGTCTGTCTGTCTGTCTGTCTGTCTGTCTGTCTGTCTGTCTGTCTGTCTGTCTGTCTGTCTGTCTGTCTGTCTGTCTGTCTGTCTGTCTGTCTGTAAAAAAAAGACTTTTCTTATGATCCCAGTTTATTTCCAAGGAAGGGATTGTCGAGTGACGATTTAAACCGGATTGGTTACCACCCAACTAAACATTTACTTCTTTAACATAATAATCTATTTCCACTTAAGAATATATGCGCGAACTTCTTTCTTTATTGTCAAGCAGGGCTATTCGGTTTTTTTTGACGTTTTATCCTACTTCCACTGATTTAACCCGAAGTAGTCTCTTACTGCAATCTCTCTCTACCAGTCAATTTGGTGACCATAATTTTCATGTGCTTGCATAGAGCAACGCGCACTTTCAGTCGACCAAATAGTGACAAGACGTAGACCAGTGGAAGTGTACAAAGACCCTCGACCATTTTTGCCGAGTCGTAGGGAAGTGGTAAAATAAATAAATGCGATATTCGCATGCCCAGACTTATAAAACTAGGCAACACTCTTTACAAAAGTCACAATAATTTTTTTTTAACTGCACACAAGTTCAAGACAAGATAAAAAAAATTGATAACCCGTCTAGCATTTATGTTATGTTAATATTACAACAAAATCATGTTTTTAATTAAAAATAATATTGTTTTAGCATTCTTTTTAACGACTTTTGTCTTTTTTATAATGTTTAAATTCCATAGGTACACAATAATACGTTATTCTGTTAAAAATGTCATAAAAAAAAGTATTTATACACTGTGTTCATTTAAAAAGGACCCACGTTTAATATTTTAGAAATGCGACATATAGTAAATAAAATGCCAAAAAGAGGGGACACTTTTTAGCGCTAATGTCATAAACGTCAGATTCACCTTCTCCCTACTACCCTACTGGCGTTAGGTATTAAGTCATACCTTATTTAAAAGTTCTGGTAAATCTCTATTTAATCGTATTGTTTCAGTTATTTAATCGTTGTTTAAGATTGTTCATTTGAAAAGTACTCGCCCCCAAAATATTTCCAAAAGAAACTTTTTACTTGATGAGTACAATTTTCGCACTTACCTCTTTTGTCTTGTAGTCCATAAAAATTAATAAACACCTCTTATTGTTTATTATTTCAGATCCAATGCAAACAGCGTAAAACATAAGCGTGTCATTGTTTTGACGCCAGAACGATTGGATTTGTTTTCAGTTTGATCAGAAAACGGGTTACAATAATTCGCTTGTTTTCGTGGAACGTATCTAGGCCGTAAAGCGAGGTATAGGTATACCCTATTTCTGACGAGTACATTGTTTGTTTAATACTGGATAAAAAAGCAGATATTTTAAATTTTTTATTACAAAATAAGGAATAGATAACAATAGTTGAAACAATATGTAAATACTAAATTTAATTTTAATATTTTTTTTTACAATAAAATGTGAAAACATGTTTTAAATGTTCAAGCCAGTTTGTATTAACACAGATATGGAAAAGTATTTAGGACAAATAGAAATTTCAATGCAAAACTTTGAGGTGTACGTTATCCAGTTGACCGGTACCATTACAAAAAAATATTCTTTATAAATAATCAAGTCATTAACTACACGACTCTAATTTATAGCATATTTCACGAACATACAGTGGTTTTGGATTATCGTTAGAAACTCGATAACCAGTATTCACGTGTACATTTAAAAAGTACGAAAGTAAATTAAGTAAATTAAAGGGTCTTCTTATTTGATTATTAGCACGGTTAATTTTGCAACCAAATCTGTTCTTAATAACTTTATTTATTGTGCATAGAGAGGTAGGTAAGTAATCCAAACAAATTTCACTAATTTACCAAGCTATTAAGCTTTAATTTGGCTTTTTGATTCATTTTTGTTAGATTTCTAGAAAAGTAATTAGTAATTCTGGGTTATCATTGTAATGGGTACCGACATTAAAATCGTATAGTACCGATTTTAGAGAAATTATACTTACTGTTAACAAGAATACTATTCATTTGTTTAGTTTATCTGGACGAAACTTGGATGCATACGTCGTGTATAATTTGTTGGCATTGTGTGGTGCCAAACATACAGGTTGTTTATAAATTCACGCGAAAAAATTATGATTGACTTTCTCCTATAACAAAATTTCCTCAGCCGCCCTCTTTCGAGATATCACCCCTAAAAGGTGGTGAGTAAAATTATGTATTAATTTTTCTTCTCAAATTTAAGTAAAGATAGAAACTTAAAAAAAAATTATTTTCGTGTCTTTCGCAGAGGACTAACGCCGGTATTTTTTATACATTTCTTTTACATTATTAGAGGTGAAATTAGCATCTCTTACCTTGGTTAATATCAAATCTTTTTTCGAGATTTAGTATTGTAAAATAAAAATATTACCTAAAATCCCTATTTATTTAAGAACCTTTCTCAATCTTAAAGTTTTTCTAGAACCAATAGATTCGGTGGAAAAAAATAAAATAAAATAATATGATTTTTATTCTTCATTAAATAATAAACTACGTATTGAGAGTGGAAAACAGTAAAGATGGAAAATGCAAGAATAAAAAGAATAAATGTTGGAAATGACCGCCACTAGCCACAATTATGTATTTTGGCTGGGGGCGTCTCATCTATTGTCAAACACGTTTAAATATTTCAGACGTATTTCCTATAGTTGTATACGATTCTTTAAATCGTTGTAAACTAATGATTTAAGGTAACCCCATAACCATAAATCATACGGATGTAATTCTGAAGATCGAGGAGGCTAGTGTTGCGGCTGTCCTCGACCGATCCAACTATTGAGATAAGTTGCATCTAAGTATTGTATAGAAGTGTACGTGGAGCACTATTATCCATTAACCATATGTTCTGTCCAATATTGAGTGGCATGTCCTTAAGTAGCACAGCGAGATTATTTTAAAAAAAGATGGTGCAAGTAATTTAATGTACTGGCTGAGGCAGAAAATCTGGCCCAATTAAGTTGTGCCCTATAATTCCAATCTAAAAATTAACCGAAAACACATTTTGAAAGGGTCAAGAACATCAATGACTGGGTAGCAAACAGGAAGAAGGAATAGAAGTAACACATAGGTAGAATGGACAACCGCAGACTTGTGAGAATTTCTCGCGACAAGTCCCCATTGGGACGAAGAGACGTTGGGCGCCCCAGGAAATTGAACAGGCGACTCGCCTAAAATCAAGAATGAACTAGAAGAAGAAGACATTTTGAAAGCGGTTTCCTATAATATTGAGCGGGTTTTCGTTTGCTTATTATAAAAATTTATGATGGATACTCGTGAAAAATGAGCCTCAACCGTAAAAAATATATTATTTGGAATGTGACGATTTCGTTGTATTTCATTTGTAATCCATTTACAAAATGTAACTCGCTGAGGAATATCTCGAGGTAAAAGAGCTTGAATACGTTGGATGTGGTAAAAGTATAATTGCTTCTAATTTAAAACTAGTCATACAGCAGATAGTATTAAGAATATTGTGTTTACTTTTTTCCACTCTCAATACGTAGTTTATTATTTAATAAAGAATAAAAATCATGATATTGTAATTTATTGAATTTTTTTTACCGACTCTATTGGTTCTAGTGAAAAACTTTATTACTGTTATTAAATTTTAAGTTTCTAACTTTACTTAAATTCAAGAAAAAAATTAAAACTTTATTTTATTCACCGCCTCGAAAGGGAGTGGAGAAAATTTTTTTGTAGTAATACAGGCAATCACCTCCGGATTTTTTTCGCAGGAATTTAAAAACACCCCCTGTATATTAGTAAAGTTTAGTTTAGTTTAATTGTAGTCATATTAAGTTGGCAATATGGATCACGCCCTGTCTAAATGAAATAAGAAGAAACATTCGATGTACAGCGCCACTTCCGGCGTGATGCATAATGAACAATGTATCTTCTTCTTCTTATAGTGCATCTCCTATCGGAGGTTTGCTATCATTACAGCTATCCGGACCTTATTGACTGCAGCTTGGAAGAGTTCAACATAGCTACAATTAAACCAGTACTTTAGTTTTTTAAGCCAAGACACACGTCGTCTTTCAATATTCCTCCTTTCAACAATCTTTCCCTAAACTATCAGCTGGAGAAATGCTTATTTGGGTCCTCTCAGTATATGACCTACATATTAAAGCTTTCTCTTTTTTATGGTGTTAATGACTTCACATTCACTATTTATCCGAATTAGTACTTCCACATTAGAGATCTTTTCTGTCCAGGAAATACGCCACATTCTACGGTAGCACCACATCTCGAAGGCTTGTAGTTTGTCTGTGTGATTCTTCTTGAGAGTCTATGCCTCCACTTCATACAAAAGCGCGGAAAACACGTAACAACGCAGCATCCTCATCCTAAATCCAATCTTGATATTTCGACTGGTGAACAACTTTCTCATTTTTGTAAATGTTGACCTGGCTATCTCTATTCTCGTTCTTATTTCTCTTGTTTGGTCACCTGATTGTTTTATTCTGATCTTAATAGTTTTAGGTGTACCTGGCTATCTCTATTCTCGTTCTTATTTCTCTTGTTTGGTCACCTGATTAATTTATTCTGATCTTAATATTTTTAGGTGTACTTTGCTTGATTCTAAGACCGGCCTTGGAGGTCCTTCGTTGTAGAATAGTTCCGAGAGGTATATTTTCCACCTCCTTAGCTTGTCTTTCACGTCAGTAATTATACGACCGTCTGTATCCTTAATTATGCTACCAGCAGTTTTGATTTTGTTGCAACCAGCCATCTCCTTTATCTTTTTATGCAAGTGGAAGCCGTCAAATTTTCTCTCTAGTAATTCTAGTAGTAACATTATATGTATTTTCGAATCTCAATAAATCCTTTAATTATAAAATATCTTTTAACTTTTGTCATCACAATATTAATAGTAAAAGTATCAACGATTAGCAGCTCTAAGTATTATACACGTCCTAGTCTCTTTGCCAGACTAAGTGTAGACAGATGGGTATCAAGGCTTGTACACTGGAG
Organism: Agelastica alni; assembly: GCA_950111635.1. NCBI lineage: Eukaryota > Metazoa > Arthropoda > Insecta > Coleoptera > Chrysomelidae > Agelastica > Agelastica alni. Next base: position 7,135,311 of record OX467717.1, read on the forward strand.
ACCACGGCAAACAAATAGAAGTGTCGGCTGGCCACAGAGGAGATGGTTGGATGATGTTAAAAAAATGGCAGGAGGAAGATGGTACCATACAGCGATAGGCAGAACAGCATGAAAACAAATAAAAGAGGCCTTTGTTTAGGAGTGGACAGATAATAACTGACAAAAAAGAAAAAGAAGAAGAAGTCTCTTTCTTTCTAAGTCAGACGTACACACCGTCGCTATCAGTTCTATACTGATTGCTTACGTTGCAAACACATGTCGAGGTTGTGGGGAAAATTTAAATTAGTGTAGTGGATACCGTACACGTTTTGCATTAAAATTTATGTTTTTTAATAGTTATTTATGCACCAAGGACAAAGAAGTTTATATTATAGTTGAGTCTGCAAATTGATAGCCGAGGCTAGCAAGTAGGCGAGGCAGTTTTTCGCCGAGGTGCATATTTCATTTTTTCGTCGACCTTTACATACCTTCATAAAAGTAATGAATGTGTTGTATTGTGTTGTATAAAATTCGTGATTTCTGGGGGAGTAAATTTAACGTTGCGATAGTTGCCAGCTCCCGCAGCTCCGGAGGAGTGTTTCTGATATCCATATCGCTATCAGTTTCCCTTTTTGATTATTTTGAACACTAATATTCACACCATTATCTTATTCACACGTAAAATCTAGCGGATTTCGTGAGTTTTTAATTCGAAAACAGCAAATGACAGTTATTGCCACATGCGCCTATGTTTTTATTAAATCGTGGATCTACGAAAATGACCCAATCGCCGCTCTCGCACCGTGCCGTATCATAGCGACCACAGCGGACGAAAGTCCGGAAATTAGTACGTAAAATGTCATTTTTTTTAGAGGTTGACGAAAAATATATATTTTCATACTGTTTAACTTTACATGAGTGAAAAGGACAGATGCAATATTTAACTTTCATGGTATTGTAGAAATAATAAAAGTTTCTACTAAAGAAGTAAAACTATTTATTCAATCTCCGATTCTTCAAACAAGGCGCTGTACCTAGGCGGTACTGATAAATTCATGTTTTCCGAATCTAAAATATAAAAACAGTTTTTGTAGCTATTTTATTTTTAAGAAGATACCTCGTTTTTTATTGCAAAATCGAAAATATTACCTGCCAAATCTAAATTGCTTGATGCAACACTACTGCTTTCTCTTAACGAAATGTGGCCCAATTTTATTTCAGCACTCACAGATAAATTTTGATGGAATATGGGTAGTACGGCTTCAGCCTACAATAGAGTTATTATCATTTCTACTCATAGTCTAAGTAAGATCCGAATAGGAAACGACATTCATCCGTTTAATGTAAGAAAATTATTTTGTATCAAATTTAATATATTAAAAAATAAATCGCGAGTGGGTTGACTAACAAATTTTTGAACAAACTGTGATTAATTAAAAATTTAAAATGGACTTTTGGTACCTAATTTTCTACTATCGCGGTCTCCTCGTTTTTTGGCTCTAGAAAATCGAAAAATCAACATTTTTGAGTGTTTTTTTTTAAATCTTTGTTTTTAAGGCGGATTTACGAAAAAAATTACGGAAATAAAAAAAATAAAATCTTAATTAATTTCAGGGCTTTAAATGTTTAGGTAAACGCACCTAATCACGTATAATTGTTTACAAGTAATCGAATGAAGTTTTTATATTTAACACGCTTACATTAGTTTCACCTGTATCTGATCTCCACCTGATCTCGATCAGATTAACATTGTTTTGAAGAAAGGCCAGGTCAAGAGTACCAACAACCGACGAGCATGTATGAGAGCACATGAAGCAAAAGATGTATGTAAGAACCGTAACAAGTGGAAGGAAGTGGTCTCTGCCTACCCACGGGAAAAAGGCGTGACTATATGTATGTAAATAAATAGGTAAAGGTCGTTGCCTATTTGGATTTTTTAATATCGTAATAGCCTAAAGAAAGTGCATCACTCTAAAAATTCAAACAAAATTCCCAACATATCATCTACGACTTACCGCAATTACAAACTTTTGTTTGATTAGGTTAGAGGGAAATAAATTGTAAACAATAATTGACTGAGAAATTTGAAAGTTAACGGCATACGTTCTTTGACCATGTGCCCCAACTCCAGTCGATTTGTGGAATCCTAGAAGTTCTTTAACTTTAGTATTTCTCATTCCGTCTGCCTCGCATTGAAATAAAGTTACCTTGAAAGAAGACACATTTTATAATAGAAAAGTTATTGTTCAGGATGATGTAGGTACCAAAGATAGATCAGCCATCTAAGACTGACTTTCAATCTTTTTTTTTAAGTTCGATCCGCTTGCAAAAACATGCCTATTATACCCTGGGGACATTGCAAGTAGGAGATGATGAAAAAACTCCCAGACGAAATTAACGCACCAGGATTTTCTTTTGTATCATCTCGTTTCTCATAGTCAAAATTGAAATTTCTTTTTCGAACTCTAAGACGTAGCTAGGTAAGCTCAAAATTAGCCGCTACGTCAATTTCGTCGGTAAGCTGTCGAGCATCGAAAAGCATTTCATTAAAGGTCGTGTTCGATCTAAGATCCTTGAAAAAATCTTTACAATTTCCATAGCAGATGGTAAGTCATAGTGTTTTGTCTGTAAAAGCTTACTTATTGGATTGATACAATTTAAGATTTTGTCCTTAACCTTTGTATTTCGTTCTCATGTTGGAGGGTTTTTGGAGTTTTGGGTACCTATACCTACTTTAAAGTTCGTAAAACATGTTAAAAGCAAATTTTATTAAAATTGCACCCAGTAATTTTTTCCAAGTATTTAAATAAATCTGGGTTTTTTCATTTCTTTCATAAACTGGTTCATTTTACAGCCCATTTGCTGCCTCCTAAGGTTGCCGCCCCTAGCGTAATAATGGTTTTTTCCAATACCAAAGAACCTTATAGGCGGGAATCCGGTGACACTAAAAGTGCACTTATATGGATTCTGAAATTTAGCATAGGAATTAATAGTATTTAATCATAGGTACAACATAGGCCCGGTGTGCCAGAGTTTATCCTGACAGAAATATTTATTATAAATTTTTATTTGCAGCAAATTTTATGTATTTTCAAAAACATTTGGTGTGACAACTCTCATCGTGGCAGAAAAGTCTGTCACGCAGAAAAGTCTGTCACGCAGATGACATAATACTGATTGCTGACAATGAAAAACAATTACAATATAATATAGAAGTATGAAGGAAGCACTAAAGAGAAAACAGATAAAAGATAAAACCAAAGTGATGACTATAACTGACGAAGAAATAAATATTATGATAGATAATATAAAAATAAAACAAGTTAAATAGTTTAAATATGTAGGAGTAACAATAGACAAAAAGGGAAGACAAGAAGCGGAAATCAACGACAGAATCGAGAAAACCATAAAACTGTATTATGCCATGAACAGAAAATTTATTAACAAAAAAGAAATTTCAAGACATACAAAACTAAAAATATTCAAGACAATATAAAGACCTGTATTAACATATGGATGTCAATCTTGGATATTAACAAAAAAAAACAAAAGTAGAATACAAGCAACAGAAATGAAATATCTAAGAAGAATTAAAGGATTGACAAAAAGAGATAAAATAAGAAATACACAAATAAGAGAAGAACTAGACATAGAAGACATTATTTCATTCATAGACCAAAAACAATTGGGATGGTGGGGACACATACAGAGAATGCCAAACAGTAGACCTATTAAACAAATTTATGAACCAAAAATACCAAACAAGAGAAAAAGATGAAGACCTGGAAAAACCTGAAACGACATAATAGGAAAGATTTCACAAGGATGAAATAAAAAATGGAACGAAGCAAAGACATTGAAAAGAGACAGAAAAGAATGGAAGAAGTTTATAAAACAAGAATAAAGTGATGAGCTGACACCCTACGCTTAATTCAAAAATTAAAAGTAAAAAAAAAGAATTATAGATGACAGACTATATTTTGTGTCGAAAATTAAAAACAGGACATAAAAGAATTTCAATATGCTCCATTTTCATGATTTTAAATGGTTGAACCTATATTATAGAGTGGTGTGACAGATATTTTGGTCAAGTTTTGAGCTGTCACACCTAGATATTATAAAAGGAGAACTGAAAAGGAAGAGATTAAAAAAAAAGTAATTTCGCGATATCGGAAACATTTCATGAACTCTAGATATTAAAAGTCGGTGTGACAGACTTTTCTGCCACGATGAGAGTTGTCACACCAAATTTTTTAAAAATGCATTAAATTTGCTACAAAGAAATTAACTTCCTTAAAAGTACAAATTACTTATGATTATTAGAATAATAAAAATTTATATAAAATATTTCTGCCTGAATAAACTCTGGCACACCGGGCCCATGTTGTACCTTTGATTAAATACTATAAATTCCCATGCTAAATTTCAGTATCCATATAAGTGCACTTTTAGTGTCAACGGCTCCCAGACTATTAAGGAACTGTTGCAAATGAACCTACAAAGCACTAAAAGAAAAGTTAAATTCCAGGGTGAAATATCAGAAGAATTCAACCTAACCATAAGAGTAAAACAGGGAGATCCAATTTTTCCAACACTATCTAATCTAGTACAGTGCAACAGAAGTAGCTTGGCGGGCGAGAGATCACAAAATCTGCGCACAACAAAAAAATAACGATCCGATCGGCGACGGCAAAATTTTCAGTAATCGTGAGTCTCAAGTACAATCGGAGGAAGAAGTTTACGAATGTGAAGTATATTCAGCCGAATATTTGTTATTTTAGAGGCTAGTCGCCCGCCAAGCTACTTTTGTTGCACTGTACTTAAAACAATTATAAGGAACAAACAGGGGTACAAACATTTGGATTACAAATAAATAAAGGCAGGACAAAATATACGCGTGCGGGGAAAACAGAAGAAGAAGCATAAAAAATTAAAACTTTGAAATTGTACCAAACTTCACCCACTTAAAACTTTGCTGGGACAAACTAGGAAAAACAAGATAAAAGAAATAATACCGAAAGTAAACCAAACTCTTAAAATAAACGGGAAATTATTAAAATTTAAATAGTTTAGCAAAAAAACAAAGATTCAAATCTATAAGACTTTTAGCAGACCAGCCATTACTTACGTCGTAGAAACAACAACCATAAATAAAAAAGGAGGTCCAAAAATACTTTATAGGTAAATACCAAGATTAAAACAAGCATAACAAGAGAAATAGAGAAATAAAGAAATAGAAGATTAAAATAAAAACATAGAAATAAAAAAGGAACTAGTTAGGAAATATATTCCGAAGAGGGCGGAATCTGGAAAAAGATATAAAAGCATTAAAAACCAGAGACGGGGAAAAATGGAGAGACAGAAGAAAATGGAAAATCGAAACAAAAAAGACCTGAACAGATAAAAGATAATGATCGCATTGTTATAAGATAAATAATCCACCTCGTCAATGGGATTTTTTTAAGCTAGCCATAATCCCTCGGGATTAAACGGCCAGGATGATGATGATGATAATAAATAAGTGTTTTAAACATCTTACACGCGTATAATGACTTGATTAGCTTACTAAATATACCTAATGTATTCTACTTGGAGATACTATAAGCGTAATACATACTCTTTTTAAAGTCAGTATAAATTCTTCAACATTTGTATTAGACCAATTGGTAATTTCAATAATAACATTGGCCACTTCTCCTAAAACAAAGGCATTCTTCTCCAAAAACAGGTTTATGGAGATTGGTTCGCTCGCACAGCACCAACAACAAATATTTGTTTCGTTCAGATAATTCATCGGCATCTAAAACGTATTGTATTATACTACATACAGTGTGTATCAGCCAAATAAAATAAATTCGATATTGAACATACAGGGGCATATTTAAAAAAACTCGGCATTTTTCAAAAAAAAAAATATACAGGGTGTGTCATATAACAGCAGCCAATATCAACTTTCTTATTTTAAATGCAACACCCTGTATTTTATTTAATTTTTTTGATTTTTTAGTAAATTCTAAACGTGCGATGTATTATACCAATCTTTAACTGTTTTGAAAACATTAAGTGTTTTTAGATTTATTGCAAAAATTAACATTAAAAAAATCAATTGATTACGGAAATTCGCCACAACACAATCAAAAACTAATAAGATTTGGTAAACGTTTTTAATCAACACAAAATATCATTATTTCTATCTTCTAAGAACACAATGCACTTGTACCGACTAGTAAACTGCTGCAAGCAATGAAATTAATTCAAAGCCGTGGAAAAATAAAAATTATACCAACGAAATAAAAAATAAATAAATTGTAGTTTAAAAAAACTAAAAAACACGTTAATCAAACTAAAAAGTAAAAAATAATTCTTAACATAAGAATAAAATAACTGACGACAAAATTAATATCACTATTCTAAAAGCGTGGGGTGCTTTCATTCCGAAACGCAGAGTTAGTTTAAAAATGTCATACAAAGCAACCCACGCTTTAAGAACAGTGACATTAATTTTCTCGTCAGTAATTTTATTCTTCTGTAAAGAATTGTTTTTACTTTTTAGTTTATTTACCTGTTAAAGCATGTTTTTTAGTTTTTGTAAACTATAATTTATTATCCTATAACCTCAACATAGGGTTGTACAGACACGTGGAAAAATTTGTGAAAAAGCATTTGTTATTTGTGTTAGGTTATACGTGAATATTGTTTTATTATTGCAATTAAGTTTTGAAAAATGGGAGCTACAGTAAATGTGTAAAATGTGTTAATGTGTAAAATTGTATAACTTGGTACAAGTATTTACTGTTTACATTCGTTTATTGTACCTGTGATTTGACTGTTTGCTATTTATTTTACTATTTAAATTATAGGGAAACAATAGTAAAATCATGTGTTCGGGGTCCAAAAGAGTATGGAAAGCGCAAACGTCAGAGTGCAAATAAAATACCGAAAACCAATGCTCAACGCCAACAACAATTCCGGCAGAATCAATCTTGCTAGGTATTATATATTTTTTGTATGAGAATTAGTAACAATTCTTTTTCTTTTTTTTTTACAAAATACTGTTAGAATTCTATGAATCCTAACCAGAAGCAAATTTTTAATAGACCCATTTTTAAAACATCTACATCTACTCAACGGTCAAAACGATCGGGAGTCGCCCGAACATTCCCGAAACATACGGTTCCCGCGTGGTTACTTAACAACTAAAAGAGTCATGAAAATACCACCCTTACGTTAACATCCTCTCATGTTCTTTCCCAATCAACCCAAACAAAATACAAATTAGTTAAATATTTGGTGTGCGATCTACTAGAAATTGTAAGTTTTTTTTATGAAAATAGTCGCAAAAAGGGTAGACCTATCGTGTGGGCCGAGGACGGCCCGCACTGCGACTATTAGAAGGGAAAGGGATTATAGAAAGGAAATGATTGTGGACACGCTTTTTAAAAAGTTGCAGGTCATAGTTCTCTAAAAAAACTGATTTTGGAAGCTTATTCCATTCCGTAACAGCCCTGTAAAAGAAGGATTCTTGATGAAGATTGGTCCTTGTAGTGTCAAGCTTGAGAGTAAATGTGTGAGACTGATCAGCGTGCCGAGTTCTTCGGTCGAATGTGGTCAATGGTGGTACAAGAGTTTTTATTTCTCTGGAGCATCTGCCATGGAAATATCTGTGGATCAATGACTGGTCTGCAACTCTTCTTCTATGTTCTAGAGGGTGAAGGGTATCTGTGAGAGTTGAGCTGTTTATCAAGCGAATGGCTCTTTTCTGAATGGAATCTAGAAGACGAAGAGAATGCCTTGGTGCTGAACCCCAAATGTGCGAGCAATACTCCAGTAGAGGTTGGATTTGAGCCTTGTACGTCGTCAACAGTTGATCAGGAGTAAAAAACTTTCTGGCTTTCCACAGAAAACCTAGTCTCTGGCTTGCCGACTTTGCGATGTTAGCAACATGGTCATGCCAAGACATATTATTGGACACCGTGACTCCCAAATTCGAGATGGAGGGACTTGGTTCAAGGATATTTCCGGACATTGTGATGGGATGATTTAAGGAATTCACTTTCTTGGAAAACGTGGCACTTTGTGTTTTTTGGGCGTTAAACTGAACAAGATTGTTGGTTCCCCACTCGACGATTGCTTTAAGATCTCTATTGATGGAATCAACCTGTTCCTGCCTGAGTCAAGTGTGCTATCGTCTGCGAACCTGTAAATGGGGTTCGTGGTGGTTTTCAAGAGGTCGTTGATGTGTAAAAGAAATAAGGTGGGGGACAGGATGGAACCCTGGGGGACCCCGGCATTGGTTTTAAACGCATCAGAAAAAATACCGTCAACTGCCACATGTAAGGATCGATCTTGCATGAAGCTCAAGAGCCATTGGCGCAGTTTGGTTGGGAGACCGTAGGCAGATAATTTACTTAACAATGCCTGGTGCCAAACGCGGTCAAAGGCTTTAGATTTATCCAAGGCTATTGCACGGGATTCACCAAACTTTTCAATAGTGTTTGTCCAGAGCTGAGTGACATAAGCCAGCAAATCTCCAGTAGACCGAAGTTGTCGAAATCCATATTGTCTGTCATGAATTATCTCAAGTGTGTCTAATTTAAGTTTATCAATGCGGACAATCCAAAGCTAACAGTTCTGATAACTGGCGCCGAGTCGTATGTTACTTGGGATAAATGTAACATATCCAATATCCATTGTAAAATATATTTGGATCCACCCTGTATGCAACGCGAGCTTTTGGGCACACGAACACATCTGGAGAGCAGGTATCTAAAGAAAAGGACGGGATACGGGGGCTGGCGGCAGTCTTTATGAAGGGACGACAATAAGTAGTCGCATTTTTGTTATCGAGAGATAGTTTGAATACGCTTTACGATAAATATAGTTTTTGAGTAGAATACGTTTTTATTATTTCTCACACCATACATATCCTTTTAATTTAGTATTTGTAGTTTTATCTTTTTACACTCGTAACCTTTATTAATTATTCGTTCATAAGTAGTTGTCTAATGTAAAAAACCCTTTTCTTTTTATGTTCCATTTTACAACTGGCTATGTTGCCACATTTATTGCAACGATTGTAAATAAACGAATTGATATTTTGTGAAATTAAATTTAACTCTTATTAACCTTGTTGTCAATCTATCCATGACGTTAAATTTGGGTAGTGGTCCTTCGTTCTTACCTACAGTGTAGAATAAGCAGACATATTATAACTATAGTTTATTTTCCTTTTCCTGAACTGGCCCTTATCGAAAAAAAGTCTGCGAGTATCTACAAATACCCTTATCAAAATTTATAAATAGCGTTAGAAAATTCGTTCCTATCAGGTATCCAATGACACCACACGGCTTTTTTTTACTTTCTCATCATCGAGACCTAACTGGGAAATAAGTATTGAGTGTGTTGTAGCGAATTTCTGTAATCCAATGATTTTCTTTTTTTAATGTTAATTTTTGCAATAAATCTGAAAACCCTTAATATTTTCGAAACAGTTAAAGATGGGTACTTATATGACATTGCACATGAAATATGTTTGGAATTTTATGAAGAATCCAAAAATTAAATAAAATACAGGGTGTAGTATTTAAAATGGGAAAATTAGTATTGGCCGCTGTTATATGACACTCTGTATAGAAAGTTTTTGTTAAAAAAAATCTGTTTCTAAAAGTACCAATAGACGCGTCCGAGCGTTTTTTGAACACGCCCTCGTTCTTTCATTATCGAATTTATTCCATCTGGCTGATGCACACTGTAGAAAACTTTCACAATAATAATTTGAAGGAATGAATGTTTTGCAAAAAAAATGCGATAGAGTAAGCGAGTAAGTTGACAAATCTTGTGTTAGTGCACAAAGAGGATTGGTGTAATAGGTGATAGTTGTGGTAGTGGTGTAGTGTAATTACCATTTGTAAATCGTGTCTGATTTTGTTAAAATCAATTAGTGCTGTTACCACAAAAGTAAACTTGTCCTTATAATTAAATGCCAGAGGTATGTCGACCACAGCTTTGATGGTATATGTGATACTGCCGTATTCCCCTTCAAAAGAACTTGGTATATCCAAAGGCAATGGAAAGTAAAAAGGATATTCGTAGACTCCGGATTGTAAGTTAGCTAAAATTATAAAGTCATCATTTATTAGAAATTCATTTTTTCACTCTTAGCGAGGAAAAACAAACGGAGCGAGATGCGGTTTTTTCATTCGAATCGTTAGCTCATTTGGAAACTTAACAAGCATCTGTATACCTTGCTTCCTGTGACGATTATACATCGGATGTAATTCAATACCCGTCGCGACATAAAATCAGGGGAGTAGTTGTTATTTGATGTATAATCGACCCACATATATATATATATATATATATATATATATATATATATATATATATATATATATATATAATATATATAAAAATGTTTGTATGCATGTCCTTCAAAAACTCCCAAACGACTGGACTGATTGGGATAAAATTTTCAGAAGTTGTTTTATACATACCAGGTTAGTGAAAAAAATTTTGTTTAGGAAGTGGTAATGATACCTCCCATACAACGCAAATGAAATATTCGTAGCCAAACACCTGTCATTTCAAATTTTTTATTCGTAAATATTGAAGCTGTCAAACATTTATGTATTTAAGTTATTTCAATTTGAGCAAAAACGTTTGTGATACAACAACTACTTCGATTTTGATTGACTACGATTTGGATAACAATTTGGTTTTGATTTTGGACTGTTGGATAACAATTTTGATATTGACTGGATTGGCTTGGGTTTAATTTTGAACTGTTGGATAACAATTTTGATAATAATTGGATTGGCTTGGTTTTGATCTTGGATTGGACTTTAATAATGGGGTGTAGCAACGTACTGCTAGTTTTAAATAAAAACTACTTTTCTTTAAAAAAAATAATTAAACAATGCTTACTTTCTCCGAGAAGTCGTAATCTTAAATCTAAAAATTGGTTGTTTCCTACGTAGGTGCTTTTTCCTTGCCGCACATATGTATGTTCCAACCCTTTTAGCTTGCATCTTACTTCTGAAATTAAAAAAATTGTATAATTTTTATTAAATATTGAAATGCCTGAAAAAAATTAAAAAAGGTTTTTTTCTATGGAAAATTAAAATATTTTTTTAAACAAAATAATAACCTATTAAAGTAATTAGTTACTTTTCCTAGACATTTAAGTAATTTTTTTATTTTTTTGTTATTTTAATAGGAAATATGTATGTTTTTTTATATTTTTATTTGATAGTTTACATCGCTATACAATAATAATCCGAAGTGAAATGAAATATTCCCTGTCTCTAAATATTATGATCTGACGCAATTTGCTTTGATGAAATATTGATAATAAAAAATATACAGGGTGGAAAAGTTAAAATGTAAAAAAATATTTTTGCAATAATTTTTTTAGATGTACAATTGTAAAAATTTAAGGATAGCGGTTCTACAATATGGAAAATTATAATATGATATCAGTTTTGGTTTATGTTCTAGAGGGCGCCATATAAACCATGTTGTTGATGTAAGTGTGCGCTTAATTTTTTACCCCGAGGGCTTTTGCTCTCGAGTGTGAAGGCGAGTCAGTTGGCAAACTTATATAAATCGGATTAAAATTGTTTTGAGGGAAGGCCAGATCGAGAGTACCAGCATCCGACGAGCATGTATGAAAGCACTGATAAAATTAGAAGAAGTGAAAGACGTGCAAAAGAACTTGTCTCTGTCTATCTTTACAGAAAAAAGACATGACAATATGTATGTAGTTAAATAATAAAATAGCAAATTAATATTGAAATTTAAGTGCCTTTCAAATTTTATAAACCTTTTAATTGATAGTCGCTTCTTCGTCAGTAGTTGAATATACAGCTAAGGTAGTTCACTTGTTAAGGTTCTTCGTGACAGATTTATATATTCATTTTTCATATCGACAAAAAATGAAAATGAATTAATGTAGTTTAAGATATGAAAATCGGTAATAAATACCACTCCTAGTTCCTTTGCTCTCAAATCTCATTTGAAATACAGGGTGTGGCGCGAAAAGTTTTTATTAAAAGTAATGGCGGATACAGTTATATTAAAAATCTGAAATTAAGAAGCTGTAGGTTTTGGATGACGCTGAGTTCAAATATAATGTTGTCCTGAATGTGGCACTTCCGGTTATACAGGAAGTAGACGTCAACTTATTATTTTAAATTTTCATATCATGCGGTGCAAGTCTTACAATTAGGTGATCTTCCTCGAAAGGTAGAATTATGTGAATGGTATTTAATGAAGACCCAAGAGGATGAAAACTTTATAGAAAAAGTTATATGGTATGATGAAGTAAAGTTTAGCAAAAATTGATTATTTAATCGACATAATTCCCACTTTTGGTCTAATGAAAATCCACATGTTAGTAGAGAACGTTACTTCCAAGATAGTTGGTGTTTTATTGTTTTTTGTGCAATAAAAGACGATAAAATTATAGCATTACCATCTTTTGAATGAAAATCTAAATGGTGAAAAATATTGCCACATTTTAGAAGAAGCCATACGACCGGCGTTACATACTTTAAGAAATGAAAAGGCAGCTTCAGCTTGGTATCAGCAAGATAGAGAACCTCCTCATAACTTTGGGCCTGTTGCTCAGCATCTTTACGAAAATATAATGATAGATAGATTGCCAATCAGAGTCCGTTTCGTTGGCCAGCTCGCTCTCCTGACTTGGCTCCTTTAGGTTTTGGTATTTGGGTTTACATTAAAAATCAACTTTATTTGTTTAATATACATTTAGTTATTTTTGTTTGTAAGTTATTTAACTAAATTAATACAAAATACATAGGCAACGTTTTTAATAATATCCACAATTAATAATCCTTTCATTATTATTGATTACTTTTCAGAATTATGAGAAAATAATAAAATATCACCTTAAATAATGAAAATCATGGTCTACCCTTTACTAATGTTAAAATAAATGTGTTATTATGTTTTAACTAATATAATGAAATATCTCAAAAGTGGTTAGATTTAGGTATAGGGTATACCGATACTCAACGAATTGGCTTAAAAAAATACAGCGGAAAATGTAATAAAATACAGGGTGTGCTATTTAAAGTAATCACAATTTAAATTGTGCATGTTGGCGGATAAGTTTAAAACACCCTGTATGAAATATCAATGAGTTGGACACATAAAGTTAACGGGCAAGCGCTTGATGTTTATTGCTTACAATATCACCTCACTAGCTTTGTTATTTATGGAGATATCGTTATTCAATGTGGACTAGGATTTTTTTTTAATTTTGAAAAAAATCGAAATATCTCGAAAATACTTTATTTTTGGTATAGGACCTTGTGCACAAATTTTATTTAAAATTTTATGTAGAATTCGAAAATAAAATAACCTAGTTGACGTCGATTTCCGTTATAACCGGAAGTGCCATATTTAGGACATTTGAACTCAGAGTCATCCATAACCTACAGATTTGTAATTTTAGATTTTTAACATAACTATATCCGCAATTGGTACATAAAATTTAATACTTTTTTATGAGATCTTTTTTAATTTTGTTTTGCAAAAATTAACTTGTGTACAGGGTGTAAAAAAAAAGGTGACCCCGTCTTTAGGATAGGTAGAAAACTGAAAAATAATTGGGGTTTGCTTAGTAAAAAATTATCGTAACGTCATCCGTATTCAAGATAAAGGGCGTTGAAGAAAAAAAATGTACACACATTTATTACGATTTTTCCGAAACTACTGAAAACATTGTAATGAAATTTTATTCGAATATGTTTTGGGAGCTGATACATCCCATTAAATTGTTTTTATATTTGACTTTAATAGAGGGCGCTTGTTACACGGTTCTTACCGAGTTATATTGATTATAACTTTTTTAAAGTTAGATTTATTAATCAAAATTTCAAGTGAACTTAAACATCATTCAATTTTCAAATTATAAAGTAATAACCGATGCTGGCATAAAGTAATGATGTTTCAAAAAAAGGTAACCATGCCTTAAGGATATGTAGAAAACTAAAAAAAAATTGGGGTTTGCTTCTTAAAAAATTTTCGTAACGCCATACGTATTAAAGATAAAGGGCGTTGAAGAAAAAAATTTGGTGATTACTTCATAATTTTTAAATCAAAATATTCTGAAAACGTTATACAGTATCGAGTTTTAGCATGAGTACTTTTTTGGATAATGTTTCAGTTTATTTGAAATTTTTATTAATAAATCTAACCTTAAAAAGAAAAGGTATGTTCAATACTACTTGGTACGAACCGTGTAACTAGCGCCCTCTATAAGAGTCAGATATAGAAACAAATTCATGGGATGTATCGGCTTCTAAAACATATTCGTATAAAATTTCATAACAAAGTTTCCAGTAGTTAAGGCAAAATCGTAATAAATGTTTTTCTTCAACGCCCTTTATCTTGAATACGGATGGCGTTACGAACATTTTTTACCAATTATTTTACAGTTTTCTACCTTTTCTAGTGACGGGGTTACCTTTTTTTAAAACACCCTGTACATCTATTTTACCTCGAATATGTATGTCCGATGTAAATGTGCAAACCACTCTTCCATAAATTGTGCTTCCTGGTTTTAGTATAGCTGGTGCATCCAATACAATTTTGCAGCTCATCTTGAAATTTTTTTTAATATATTCTCTTTTTCACATCATACTTAATGGACTGTACTTTCTTTACATTTGTTTTACCAATTTTCTTATTTTTATTCATCACTAAAAAAAATTATGTTAATGGAAAGAACTTAAAGAAAAGCAAAATTTAAGAGAAAAATTAGTTGAATAATTAAATCACGCAGTTGTAAAATTAAAGTTAAATTATAGACATTTAATAAATAGATTTTAACACTTTACGATATCAAACAAATAGGCACTTAACAAAAATTATCGACTCCCAACTGCAAATTAGTTTCTGCATTTGAAAGTGCAATAAATATATAAATAAAAAAAAAATTGTCTACTGTGGAACAATAAACACTTACCCAGAAATCAGTATTTATAAATAAGCCGTTCACTGGTTGGCACAAAATGAAAACCATAATCGCAACTATAATATTACTAGGGACAAATATCGAATGGGAAAAATAGGAAGCAAGGAGTCTAAAAGGCGCCAAAAGGATGCTTTCGATTTGGCATTGGACCTTTTTAAGAGAGACAGAGAGAGAGAGAGTACAGTCTTTGCCTATACGCTTTGACGCTAGTCTGGAGCAAAATACGAGGGTCAGTTAAAACATTTAAATTATTTTAAGACGAGCTAATTATCTAAAAATTCTCAGAAACAAAAATAAACAAAAATGGTTTTAAAACGAATTTAAATAATATGCATCCTTTACAATAGCAAAAATCTATGTAAGAATGTACAGAACGCTCTTCAAAGAAAAAAACTGCAAAATGTTGAGCTCATTTTATGTCGATTAGACGTAAATTACCTAATCCAAAAATGCTTAATAAGGGAGCTACTTGAGCTCTTAAAAAATACATCCATATATTTACGTATTTTTCTTGTAGGAGTAGGCACAGACCACTTCTTTCCACTTGCCATTCATTGTCCCAACCCATTCATTCTTATACACGCCTCTCGCTTCTTCTACTTTCATCATCGCCTTTATACATGCTGGCACTCTCAACCTGACCTTTTTTAAGAACAATTTCGATCTGATCGATCATCATGGCAATTTAAACCTTTGAAAAAGCTGCCCTAAAATGGCCGATCGTTGTGGTACCAAACCAAGTTTTTGATTCTTTAACCAAGAGATTCTCCTACTGTCAGGTCCCCTTCGTCATAGGACTCTCTACTGGAGAACCAGCTGTGGGAGCTAATAACGTTTCCCATCCCGCATTATATGACCTAATTACTCAAGCTTCCTAGTCTTGATCTTCTTTATAATCTCCATATATTTATTTATTCTCTCAAGCACTCAAACATTTGGGACGTGACCCACATATTTTTATTATCTGGATTAAGCTTAATATCCAGACTGTTTCGAATTTTTGGATCTTTTTTCATTTATTTTTTGAAATGTTTATTTAAAGATTTTATCAGTAACATTTTTTAAATAACAAAATCGATATTGACCTGTTAAAATGAATTATATTTATAATATTTTTGCAAAATAGACAGTTTAAAAGGAATAAAAATGAACAAACTCATCTTAAAATAAACATTTATTTTGCATTAAAATTACAAAATATTACATACATTTTTCTACGTAGTGGTAGATGAATGTCTTTAGTTAATTATTATAACAAACCATGACCAATAACTAAATAATTTTTTTTAATCAAGTTTACTTCTTAGCACTCGTAATAATTACAAAATATTACATAAATCAATTTTTTTTGTACATTAATGTCTGGTAGATGAATTAAATCATAAAACATAGGTATATTTTTATGCGTACCAGAAGCGCACGTATAAGCTCATTTCACCAATAAACGACGGTCAATTCCCAAAATTTTTTTGTTTAATCTTATGCTTTTGTTGAGAGGTTTTATTTTTATTTTTAGCTTTATTGTGAACAAAAATCGTTAATGTAGCTCTCGATGAGTTTTTTGGTTAGAAATAGGCCCATATTTAATTATGTTAAAAGGGAATGCAACAAAAATAAATTATCGGTACAAATTTAATAAATATGTTTAATCATGTAGTACTTACGGAATTATCAAGCATCTGATTTATAGTCATCATAATTGGCATTACTGTCGTCGCTATGATAACAGGTTAACTGCAGTTTTCACGAACCCACCATTTCTCTATCAAATTTTCACATTTTGTGACACATTTTTCCCAAATTTCAGAAGTGACTGTATTAAGTGTTTGTTGCCAGGTTTCAAAAACAGCTTTATCAGCCTTAGATCCAATTTGATTGTCGTAATAAGTTTTGCATATTTCCCAAATATACTCAATGGGATTAAATTGGCAATGATAAAGCGGAAGTCTCAGCACACGATGTCCATAACTGAGTATAATTTGATCCACTTTGTAAACGTTTTCTCTTTCGTGCCTTTTAGCTATCGATAATAATTCCGGCTTAAAGCAATACTGTGGAAATGATATATTTTAGTTTGTTAATTATTCTTTTATTTTCTGTACAGTCCGGGAGTTTGTTGGTTGCTTATTTAAAATTTCCGAATGGTTGGATCATTATCTATTACAACGACAGATGGTCCATGTAAAGATGGTAATAGTTTCTCTTTTAACCATTTCACAAACATCTCTGTATCCATATTGTCATGATAATTAGCCGATTTTTGTGTTAACGAAAATTACTACTTTTTCTTGTATAAAATATAAAGGGACATGTTTTTGTTCACTATTTCCATCTTTTACACTTTTTAAAACTGATTTTGTTTCACCAATACCCATCGCATCACACATACGTTTACGTGTTGATAAAACTGGTAGCAACGGAACTCCATTGTTCTATTCCGCAGTAAAATAAGCGTGTACATTCAATATTAGTGCATCTACATCTAAAACACGTCGCGGGATTTTTGCGGTCTATTAGGTATACATACGCTACTTGAAATTACAATCGGTACTATACGATTTTATTGTAGGTACCCACTACAATGATAACCCAGAATAAATAATTACTTTTCTAGATATCTAACAAAAATGAATCAACAAGCCAAATTAAGGCTTAATAGCTTAGTTAATTAGTGAAATTTGTTTGGATTACTTACCTACCTCTCTTATTATGTCCAATAAATAGTCATTAAGAACAGATTTGGTTGCAAAATTAACCGTACTAACAAATAAAAATATTAACCCTTAATTTACAAACAAGAAGTCCCTTATAAAATAAAATTTGTTTAAAAATATTAGAAACATTTACTTTCGTACTTCTTAAATGTACAGTACAGTACAGTATCAAGTTTCTAACGATAATCCGTTACCACCGTATATTCGTGAAATATTCTATATGTTGTCGTTCTGATTTACAAAGGAAAAGGTTTGCAGCAGGACTGCAAAAACTACCAAGGCATTGGCTTACTTAAAATCGTCGATAAACTGTATGCAAAGGTATTAATTAAAATAGTGATGAATAAAACTGATGAGAAGATATGGAATGTGCATGCGGGATTAGGAAGCAAAAGAAGATGCATAAATCAGGTCTTTTTCTTATAAAAATAGCTGAACTAAAAGTCAAAAGGTCCGCTACGCTTTTGTAGACTTGAAAAAGGCCTATGACAAAGAAGTGAGGAATGAATTCCAGCGTATGTGTCAGGATAAACGGAGCTTACACAGACTGGTTTAGCATCGAAAAAGGTGTTAGACAGGGATGTGACGCTTCACCATGGCTGTTAAACTTATTCGTAGACGGTTTTTTAAATATTTAAAATAAAGTTCATATGGATAAAAAAGGAATGATTTATTCGCCTCCTTTACGCCGTTGATCAGGTCATATAATCATCATCTGAGGAGGACTTGCAAGCGATGGTTAATATTATGCATGATTCCCTAAAAGTTCAGAAGGATAAAAGTGAATGTAAGCAAAACAGGAGTAATGGTATTTAAAAGAAAAGAAGTGCATACCTTTATGGTAGGTATTATGGTAGTATGATAGTGTAAAGTAGTGAATTTTTGGTTTGATAAAAGAAGCATAAAAAGTGTCTGGCAAACATTTGTTAAATAATTAGGTATATTTATATAAATTAGTACAATGTTGTTTAATCTTAAAGAATTAATCGACTGTTCTTTCTTACTTAAAGTTTTTCTTTGTACGATAGTCGTTATTTAAACTTCAAGTATTATACAAAAAACTTAAGTACAGGGTGTTAGTCAATAAGTGCGACAAATTTCAGGGGGTTATTCTACATAAAAAAAATGAGAGTTTGCTATACAAACGTATGTCCGTAAAATCTTCGTTTCAGAGATACGGGGTCTTTAAGTTTTTCTTAAAAACTAATTTATTTATTGCTCTGAAACCGGTCAAAATATGCAAATGAAATTTGGTGATTTGGGAGGTAGTTATTGCGCATTTTTTGACATGTAATTAAGAATTTAATGTTCATTGGCGCGCATAGGGTAATGATCCCAATTTTTAACAAAAAAAAAATGGTACGACACAGATATTTTAAATTCAAAATTACATTTAAATTCCTTGGTAAATTTGTGACAAAAAATTTCTCTTGCCTTTTTTTTGTATAGGTCACCGTTTTTATTATTAAAAACTATCTAATACAATAACATTAAACCAGAACAATAACAGAAAATAACACTAATAAAATTTGAAGTGGGCGCAAAGCTTCAAGAAATGTTTAAATGACCTCTCTCAGACGTGACACAGGATTCAACTCTTCGCATCATTGATTGTGGTATTAACGCAAATATTCCTGGTATATTTCTTATTGTCTCACATCCGGCTATAATTCGATTCCTCACGTTTTTAACATTTTAGACGGGAGTGGAATAAACTAATGAGTAAGAAAACTCCAAATGCAAAAATCTAGAGGATTTAAATCCGGCGATCGAGCAGGCCAATGTTCCGTACCTCCCCTTCCTATCCAAAACTTTAACACCCCGTATCTCTGAAAACGAAGCATTTGCGGACATACGTTTATCTATCAAACTGTCATTATTTGTTCATGCAGAATCCCCCCTGAAGTTTGTCGCACTTATTTACTAACACCCTGTGTATACCACGAATAAAAGTAATTTTCAAATACATATTTTAAACAGTCATTATTACTAAGCCATAAAAGGACACATAATAGGACTACTTTTGTCCAAAGTCTAGTTTTTCCAGGTTGGGGTGGTTATTTCTATTTAGAATTATCTAATATTTCGCTTTATTAATTAACTAGCTGTGCTACATAACAACAAGATCTATAAGTTTTTAAAAAACTCAACTTTTTAACAAAAAATCCTTCTGTATTGACCCAACATATTTACTCTTTTATTAACTGTGGTGTGAAAAGTCTTTATCAGTTTTTTTCTGCTGTTTTAATTACGACCACAAGGATTCCTAGGCACCCTTACATCGTTCAGCTGCAGACACCAAGGACTGTCCAAAGGTTATTTCAATATGTACATTGCTTTTACAAATCTTCATGACTACTGACTGAAAAAAAAAATATTTTTCTGTATGAAGTAAAACTCACATTTAAAATTTTTACAAATATCATAAAAAATAATTAAAATTTATACACTAACTTTTAAGAAAACCTGAATAAGTACCCCTTAATAAATGATTTATTTTAATAAAATGTTTACAAAATGTGCACTTCATTATACTTAAAAAAAGTATTATATTGTCAAACCAAAATATTAAAAAATAACAAAGGTATTTAATATTGATAGGGTCGGTAGTTTTTAGTAAAATATATCGCGAAATTTAATCCAATAATCAGGACAATTACTTACCTTGAAATGTAGCATTGCCCAAAGCTATATGACCTAATTTAATGTATGTATCAATTTTAAAATCTCTGTGCATCAATGGTAGTAAAACTTTAGCCTGAAACAATCAAAGGATTTTTGTAAAAAAGACTTTTTGTTTTCAATTTTCATCACAAGATTTTCATGAACTGAAACATAAACGAGATAACTATATAATCTAAGCCATCCCAAGATTAAAGAAGATCAAGATAAGTGGCCGTTTTGCTAAATTAAAAACATATAGTCACACTTTTTTCCCGTAGGGGTAGGCAGATACCACTTCTTTCCACTTGCCATTGTACTTACGCACGTCTTTTGCTTTTGCCAATTTCATCGGCGCTTTCATACATGCTTGTTGGTTGTTGGTACTCTTGACTTGATCTTTCTTTAAAATAATTTCAATCTAATCGAGATACGTTTACCGAGGTCGACCTTTACGGACTTCTCCATTCACATTTGCCTAATAAATCTATTTCGTAAACCTTGAACCTAATTATACAAACTCATCAACTCTTTCTTCTTTAATCTGCACTTCGCAGTTTGACATGCTTTTTTCTCTTTCAAAATCAATTACTTTCGTCTTGCTTACCTTAACTTTTATTTTTTTTATTTTAAGGGCATCATGCATAATATTAACCATCGCCTGCAACTCCTTCTCAGATGATGCCAATATGACCTAACTATCGGCGTAAAAGAAGCGTTCGACAATTAAACTATTCATATATTATATTAATAATATAATAATAATAATATATTAATCCATACGCACTCTCTTTTAAATTTTTTAAACAATCGTCTGTGTATGTGCCACACATCCTTTTCTTACACCTGTTTTGATTTTAAATTGGTGTGTGTATGCACTGTTTATCCTGACACAAGCTCTGGAATCATCGTTAAGTGATAAATACATTGTTAATAATCATACATGGTCTGCTTTAGACTTTTGTTAATAAAATATTTACCATAAATTTTTAAAATTCTTAAATTTGTAAGTAGTAAATACTCATGACTAGTTTACATTATTCAATTAAACGGTAAGGTAGAGGCAGATAAAGAAAAGCATATCAACTCGATCAATGTAAATAGTTGGCCAAGTAAAAAGTCAAATAAACAGGGGAATATTAGGCGAGTCGAGAGGTAGAGCGCCCTCTTACCCACCACTTTAAAATAACTCACCCAATGTAAACACTTAAGCAAAAAGTGGTCAGAAGCTAGTCGACTATCAAGTCGATAAATGATACTGTCATATTAAAATGTTGCCCTGTAAACAAAAGTAGACAACAGTAACACGAGTCGAGTGCTAACCCCAGCTACTAGACCGAATAAAAAGAACTAGGGATAGTTGATTTACTGCACCCAGTTACTGGGACCAGTTTACTAGGTCGAGTTACTCTACCAATGTAAACTAGGCTTTGGAATAGAGAACTTACTCGGAGTCGAAAAGTTTCTTTGATTAAAACACATTTAACCAAACTGTGCACCGTTACATTAAGAGGAATTTTAAAATTGATCAAATATGCCCTTTCTTCATGGGCACCAACTCCAAACTCCGTTTGAGTTGCTATAACTTCTTTAGTGGTCTCTTGTCTTATTCCATCCGATTCGTAATTAATTATCTGTAATACAAAATTATTATTACTTATTCTAGTAGATATTATTTTTTAATAAATTTAGTCTAAGGTAATATAAAGTTAAAATAAAAAAAAAGTTTAATTGTTTTTTTTCCTTAACTATTTAACAGCTGTTCTTATCGAAAAGCTTTGAAACTTTTACAATGATCGAAATAAAAAAGAAACTCGGGATAAACCAGGTTAGGTCTAAGATTTTTTATGCGTATCATTTCAGGTTTGCCATTTACGTTTCATCTGTTAATTTTTTAAATCTTTTATACAGCCCATTATAGTTGCATATCACCTAGTTTTTTTTACGACCCCGTGATAACCTTTTGTATTTTAGTGAACAATAAAAATTGTTTAATCGACCTTTTAAAATTGAAAACATTTTTTACCTTCGTTAGCGAGAGTATAACTTCTTCAATTTCAATAGTTGTCATGTTGGTAACTTGTAAATGTATTTTAGCCTCTTCTCCAACAACGAACGCATTTTTTTCCAGTTGTAAGTGCATGGACATTTCTCCGCCGGCACAACATAAACAACAAATTGTTTTTTCTTTTTGTAAGCTAATTGTTTTCTAAAACAAACTCGCAATTGGTAAACTTAAACAATTTTTTGTGTTGACAATCAAATTTGTCATGGTATTTAATAATTTAAACTTGATGAATATTCATACATACATATAGTCACGCCTCTTTCCTGTAGGGGTGGGCAGCGACCACTTCCCTTCACTTGCTACGGTTCTTACACACATCTTTTGCTTCCTCTACTTTCATCAGTGCTCTCATACATGCTCGTCGGTTGTTGGTACTCTTGACCTGGCTTTTATTCAAAACAATGTCGATCTGATCGAGATATGTTCGCCGAGGTCGACCTCTACCGACTTCCGTCCATTAACACTCGCCTTATAAATTTGTTTCGTCAATCTTCCTTCATCCATCCTTACTATGTGTCCAAACCATCTAAGTATTCATTTATCTATCTTTGTAACCACATCTTCTTTTACACCACAGCGTTTTCTTATCTCACTATTCTTAACTTTATCCAACCGAGTCACTCCGGCTATACTTCTCAGACTACTTATGTCTGCAGCATTAATCCTATTTTCATGCTTCTTCTGCCAAACCCAACATTTACTACCATACATAAGTGTAGGAACCAACACACCTCTATGAAGATTGCTATGACCGCAAAATTGAATTTGGTGAAACAATGTTCCAAATTATACAAAAAAGCACATCTGGTTAAAAATATTTGTTTCAGTGTTAAATCAACGTTTTATTTAAATGGTTTTGTTAACAAACATAACAATTGTAGATACTGGGATGATGAAGATCCTCACGTGTTTCGTCAAGATAATGCTTAGTTTCCAGCGAAGATCAATTATGGGCTGGTATTCTAGAGAATGAGATAATGAGTCCACTTTTTACTGACCAAAGCCAAACGGGAGAATTGTACCTACAATTGTTAGAAAATGAAATTGATCCACTTATTACTCAGTAAGACAATGGCTAGACCAACAATTTCCAAGACGATGAATTGGCAGAAGGGTTTTTAATGGCCAGCAAGATCACCAGATCCAATACCATTTGACTTTTTTCTGTGGAGCTATTTAAAAACATTAGTTTACAAAACTCCTCCCGAAGACACTAAAGAACTACAGCTTACAAAAACTGAAGAATGTATACGAATTACTAGCGAAATTTTGCAAAGAGTTCGGTAAGACTTTAAAAATATGTTATATTATTGTCTACAAAATAATGAAGCACACTTTGAACAGTTGCCACGTCTTTTTCGTTCTCTAAAGAGTACTCTGCCAGTGGTCTCTCTACTGGCAAATTATGCCCGAGCTCAGCCGTAGAGGGTAGAAGAAAAAAAAATAAAAATATAAAAGTGAGCCGCGCCACCGACTTGGACGGTTCAAGCCGGAAACCCCTAGGTCTTATAGGCACTAGCAGAGCCACACGATAAACAACTAAGATTATGGTGAACCAAATAAATAAAATTATAGCAAAAATATATTGGATAATTTACTCACACAATAAATTAAAATACACAGCTCAATAACAAAATTATAACAAAAATCATCAAAATTAAGAGCCAACAATAAAACGAAACTTCAAAATTTACAACTTTATAAGACAACAATAAATCAAAAATCCAAAGTTTACGATTCCATAAAATAATTAAAACAAAGGTAAGAATAACAAACCTTATCAGGTTACCAAAAAAAACGTATATACAAGTCAACTTTTTAACAATACTTCATCAACGTTCACGTACGGCTGCTAATTTACTCACTTTTTTTTTCCATTTACATAAAGATTTACACTGTTAAAACAATCGAGCTTATTTAAAAATATTTCTTTTTACGATGGCTGTCCTTCAAAATAGCAATATTGTAGGATATTTACAAATAAGTATGAAGAAAACGTTTTTACTTGGACACAAAGAACTATTGAGAATATTACTTTAATCAAAGTTCAGCCTTGGCATATTATCCAATGCAATAAATAGTTTTCAACAGTGTACCATATTAATAAATTAAAACAAAACTTAATCGTGGTGTCAAAAACAAATCACGTCGTTTAAATATTCTAAAATAAATCACTTGTAACCTTTGGGTATACGAATTCACTAATCCTGTGGCCTACTCCTGTGGCCGGATTGATTATGGAACTGCACCTGCTACTTAACAATGGCTTCCCTCCATCAGATCCCGCATGCGGATATTGACACCAAAATCCAAAATATCAACAACAAAGGCAAGATAGAATGGTCAAGTTAAAAATTAAATGGTTTTTCTTCAAAATCCAATTAAGATGGCCCAAATACAGCCAGATATGAAAAAAAAAACCGTAGAGGTTCTGCTTACGTGTTAATATCAAATCGTTCCAAAAACTCTCACCACCACCCGACTTCCAAGACTGACACCAAACGACTATCTCAACTACTGACTCCCAGGCCGGATATCAAGAAAATGACACGGGACACGCGTCAGCCAACAATCTTCGCAAATCTATGTTCCAAACTCATAATCGCACTCGTCCGTGTTGATAGCCAGCACAACCACACAGAAATGCAAACCAAACAATAATATAGCTGACAACACACGACAATCGAGGCCAAAAATCATTGCAAAAATCTAATAACAAAAACCCCCACTCCATCTCCATCGATTAACAAAAATGTCACAGCCATTAATAATTGAATCCTATCACTACAAGGTATGCAACACTATTTACAACGAGTGATATATTTAAATTACAACAAAATACGGTAAGCGAAACTATTTACGAGCACCTGAGGAATACAAGACTATCAGAGATCCAATTAATAATGGAACTGTAGAAGGGAAAAAAATAGGCACGTGACACAGTTACTCTAAATACATTAAAGGAGCTGTTTGTAATTAACTTTATTTAAGTTTCCCCCCTCCCCTTGATTTAACATTTAAAGTGTTTTTTGTTTTTCTTACATTTACCATCCATCCATGGCTCTACAAACCGGGGTGGGTCTTGGCCGCCTCAACAATTCTCCTTCATTCATGTCGATCCTGAGTACTTTCTTCCCAGTTAAGGACTCCCAAAGTTTGCAGGTCCTTGCGTATATTATCACGCCATCGAAGTTTTGGGCGCCCAAGTGGTCTTTTGTTGTTAGGGGCTTCTTCCCAGACCATTTTAATTAGCCTTGAGTCGTTACTCCTCTGGACATGTCCCAGCCATCTTAATCTGTTGGATTTAATTTCTTGTATTATACTTGGGCTATTATATAGTTCATATACCTCATTGTTCGTGCGCATCCTATACCGCAATGTTTGTTGATCCCAGACTCCTCCGTATATTTTCCTAAGGATCTTTCTTTCGAAACGATTGAGTAGTAGCGTGTCTTGTAACGTCATGGTCCATGTTTCGCTGCCGTATGTTACAACTGGTCTTATAATAGTTTTATATATGTTTATTTTTGTTTGCCTTGTCAGAGTCCTTGATCTTAATAATTGTTGGGTTGCATAATAGCATTTATTCCCTTGAAGTATACGCTGTTTTATTTCTACTTTAACGTTATTATCTGATGTTATTAATGCTCCTAGATATTGAAAAGTCTGTAAAGTTGTATTCGTCCATAGTAACATTTTGACGTATTCGATCTCGTCCTACGTTTCGTGTCATATGCATATACTTAGTTTTCTCCTCATTGACTTTCAGTCCCATTTTCTTTGCCTCTTTCTAGTTTTATAAAGGCTTCCTTCACGCTAACTGTACTTCTTCCTACAACATCTAGATCATCTGCATAAGCTAGAATCAGGCAGGGTCCATTATGGCCGAAGATGTTCATAGTTAGTTCGGTTCGTCTTACTACCTTCTCCAAGGCTATGTTAAATAGAGCCGGCGACAGTGCATCCCCTTGTTTAAGTCCAGTTGTTATTTCAAAGATTTCGCTGTAGTGCCCTTTTATTTTAATTGAACTGTATGATCCTTCAACACATACTTTTATCATTCTTATAAGTTTGCCGGGTATTCCAAGTTCTTCTAGTGCTGTCCATAAGCTTGCTCTGATGATGCTATCATACGCTTGTTTAAAGTCTACGAATAAATTGTGTAGGTCTCTATTAAATTCCCAGCATTTTTCTTACATTTACGCAATATCAAAAGTTACTTGGGCTGGATGGTTTAAAAATGAAAGCACCGTAGGTCGACTGACAGTCGTGTACGTTCAGGATTTGGCGTTGATTCCGATTTGCATCTATAATGGGTGTTTTTTAGGTGGTCATGCATTTCCTTTTTGCTGCAGGAATCCTTATTTCAGAGGTTTTAGCGGTTGCGTTAAATTTGAATATTAGTTTTTGCAGACC
This sequence comes from Agelastica alni, assembly GCA_950111635.1. NCBI lineage: Eukaryota > Metazoa > Arthropoda > Insecta > Coleoptera > Chrysomelidae > Agelastica > Agelastica alni. The sequence goes on from OX467717.1 coordinate 7,162,150, forward strand.
ATCGTAATTTTTGAAATAATTAATAAAATAATAAATATTTTAAAATAATAATTTTATTTTTTTTGGTTGTTTTACGCTGTAGGTATAGGATGCATAAAACAATAGTTTGTTTTGATTGTTTAATCAAATATTCAAATAAACATTACAAATATATTAATTGGCATGCTTCAGGAAAGTATCGAATTTATTATTCTTATGGTTATAAATATAATTTTGACTGTTAAATTGGTAAGACTTCGTTTAGGATGTTAAAAAAATCAGTTTTAAGCCCTTATTTTTCCAGCTTTTTGTTTTGAAATGTCGACAGAGTATGTAGAGCAAAGTTGTGGGAAACAATGCAAAAACTGGGCATTCCAAAAAATCTGATATCCCTGGTAAAGATGTATAAAGAGGATACAAGATGCAAAATAAAGGTGGGACGGAGCTACTTTGATTTATTGATATCAACAATGGAGTTAAACAGGGAGACTCGCTTTCACCCCAACTCTTCAACATAGCCCTAGGAAAGCCAAGATTGAGACACCAACAGCTTTATTTCACCAGGAAGGACCCAACCTACTACTGGCCTTTGCAGATGATGTGGACATAATTGGCAACAGCAAGATTAATCTTAAAGACGCCTTCCTAAAATTCGAAAAGGAGCAGAAACATTATTCCTCAAAATAAACGAGGGCAACACCAAATATATGTACCTTAGAAGGAATCTTTTTGGAGAGAGCGAGGAGATGTCAAACGAAATAAAGATTGAAATAGGAGTAAGACAGGGATGTGTTCTCTCTCATTTACTCTTTAATCTCTACTCGGAGAAAATCATGCAAGAAGCTATATCTGAAGAAACAGCGGGAATAAGGGTAAACGGCAAACTCATAAACAATACGACGACGATACCCTGGTTATAGACCAGAGTAGCGCGGACCTACAAAGAATGATGGATAAAATCGTCAACAACAGTGAGAAAGCCGGTCTTACACTTAATATCAAGAAGACAAAACACATGATAATCAGCAAAGCACACGTCCAGGAAAGTCTTTATATTCGCAATGAGGAGGTTGAGAGAGTGAGAAAGTACAAATACCTGGGTACTATGTTGAACGAGACTGGAGGACACTCGCGAGAAATAAGATGCAGAATAGGTCAGGCTAGAACTGCGTTTACAAACATGAGGAAAATATTCTGCACTAGAGACCTGAGTGTCAAACTTAAGATCAGACTAGCCAAATGTTATGTTTTTTCAATACTTCGCTGTGGAATGGAGTCGTGGACAAAGAACAGAGATTACTTAAATAGCCTCCAAGCTTTCGAAATGTGGGTCTACAGACGTATACTCAGGGTTTCTTGGACAGAACGGGTAACAAACGCAGAGATATTGAGGTTAGTAGGTAAAGAGGCAGAAATAGTGAACACAATAAAAACAGGAAAACTTGCTTGTCTGGGTCATGTTATGCGCGGACGCGCATGTTACAGCTAATAATACAAGGAAAAATTCAGGGTAAACGAAGTGTGGAAAGAAGACGCACGTCATGGCTAAAGAACTTAAGAGTGTGGCATCACTGTATTTCAATAGAATTTTCCCGTGCAGCCGCATCCAAAGCAAGAATCGCCATGATGATAGCCAACCTTCTAAGAGGAGACGGCACGTGAAGAAGAAGAAGTAGGAATTTTCGTAACAAAGCCGGAAACAGATGCCTTTTAAGGGTTTAATGAAATCAAGGGAACTTACCAGAAAAACCAAACTACACATATACAGTACAATCACAAAACCTATAGTAACATATGGTTTCAAGACCTGGACACTAACCGCTGCAAACGAAGATCGACTCAAGATATTCGAAAGACGAGTGCTAAGGACAATATTTGGTCCAACTAAAAAAGAAACAACAGGAATATACCGTATAAAAACCAACCAAGATCTCATAGAACTGTATGCGGGTGGTAGCATACTAAATGAGGTAAAGGCCAAGAGACTACAGTGGGCGGGTCACGTAAGAAGAATGCCGGATGAAATAATGGTAAAGCTTTCGTGGGAAAACACGGAAAAACAAGGAAAACTTCCCATAGGTCGACTTTGGCTTAGATGAAGAGACAACATCGCAAAAGACCTAAGAGCTATGAACTTACAAGATGGACTGGAAATTATGCTGTACAGAGAAAGATGGAAACCTGTGGGGGAGTCGGCAAAAAACCCATTAGGGGTTGTAAAGCCAGATATAATAATAATGACTATTTAACACATACTGATCTAAGTTCTACCAATTTAACGATCAAAATCGTATTTAACGATCGCCGTCCTTTTAAATTATAAATATAAAATCAATTTGGACAATTTGTGCAGCATCCATAATAGCTTTAGTTCCTAAAATTAAATACTTACCAGCCGCAAATCTGGAATATTATTAAAATCTACTGGCACACTAACCGGCAGTGCGACTTCATCGGTATAGTCGAACGAGTAAGGAATATTAACTGTAGCCTTAATAAAATATTTGATAATACCAAATTCGGTTACGAAAGTGCTTGGAATATCTTCTGGCAATTTTAAACAAAAGGGAAATTCGTGTACACGTGGTTCCAATGTACCTAAAATTATAAGCCGATAATTTTTTGTTTATGTTTAAATTAGTGTTATAACAGTTAGTTAAGTCTATAATTTTGAGAAAATGTACTTAAACGATTTTTTTATACACTCTTTCTACCCAGGATATTCTTAATAGCCTTCTGTACGTCCACATTTCAAAGGCCTCCAATTTTTTGCACATAGCATCTGTCAAAGTCCAAGCTTCTTCTTCTTCTTTAGGTGCCCTGTCCTTCTCGGACGTTGGCAATCATCAGCGCTATCTGAACCTTGTCTACAGCTCGGCGGAACAATGTGGTAGTGCTCACTCCATACCATTGTCTTAAGTTTTTTAGCCAGGATATCTTTCTTCTACCCGGGCCTCTTCGTCCTTCGATCTTCCCTTCTATAATAAGCTTTAAAAGTCGATACTTGTCATTTCTTAAGATGTGACCAAAATACTCCAGTTTGCGCTTTTTTAGTGTAAACAGAACTTCCAGCTGCTTGTCGAGGCGTTGAAGTACCTCGGCGTTACGCACTCTTTCTACCCAGGAGATTCTTAATAGCCTTCTGTACCTTCTGCACATTTCAAAGGCCTCCAATTTTTTGCACATCGCATCTGTCAAAGTCCAAGCTTCCATTCCATAAAACAGTATGCTGAACACGTAACAGCGAAGCATTCGGACGCACAGAGGCAAGCTTAAATTTCTGCTGCAAAGTACCTTACGCATCTTCAGGAACTAAGCACGAGCTTGTTCTATTCTGGCACGAATCTCCTGCATGCTGTCCCACTTCTCATTTAGTTGACACCCAAGATATTTAAAAGTTTTTACTCGCTCAATTCGTTGACCGTTAATTGTCAGGTGTCCGTCCACGTTGTTTGATTTGCTAACTGCTAGCCACTTTGTCTTTCTCACGTTCAGGCTAAGTCCGGTCTCTGAGCTTGCAGCCGTCACGCGGCTTACCAGCTCCTGCAGTCCTTCCAGTGAGTCGGCAACAAGAACCGTGTCATCCGCATACCTCAGATTGTTGATATTAATCCCATTGACAGATATCCCCTCGTCACATTCATCCAACGCCTCTTGAAATAAGCTTCCATTCTATAAAACAGTATGCTGAACACGTAACAGCGAAGCATTCGGACGCGCAGAGGCAAGCTTAAATGATTGAAACAAATTTATAAGGCAAGTGTGAATGGACAAGTCGGTAGAGGTCGACCTTGGCGAACATATCTTGATCAGATCAACATTGTATTGAAAAAAGGCCAGGTCAAGAGTACCAACCACCGACGAGCATGTATGAGAGCACTGATGAAAGTAGAGGAAGCAAAAGATGTGTGTAAGAACCGTAGCAAGTGGTCTCAGCCTACCCCTTCGGGAAAAAGGCGTGACTATATGTATGTATGTATGTAATTTTAAGTATTTTACAAAAAAGGTTTTTTTTTCCATTCTCTCACCTATTTTTGGTTGATTTTAGGGGGAAGAAAAGTCGAAAAGGGACTCTTGCTAGGTGGTAAAATTAAATGTTTTTGGGTTTTTTTATTATAAATCTCTTATTTTGTTGAGTAAAAAGTATTGGTTTACCTTCTCCACTAAGACTCATCTTTATATGTAAAAATTCGTTAATGGTTTCATAAGTATCTTTTGCTGATTTAATGATGGTGTATTCCCTGCCAAAAAGTTTGCACTTGATTTCTGCAAGATTAAAGTTAACATTTGTGAATTATAACTGTAAATTTATTACATACAACAAAAAGTAAAGCACATAAAAATATTATTATTCTCCTTAAGCATCACAGAGAATAAACTTATACTTTATTACATTTTTAATTAATAACACCACATATACTTCATACAACACAACATCCGATGCACAATGTTAAAAAATTGTTATTAATTTAGAATTATCTAAAAATTGTAAAGCTTTCATTTGAAAATGTTGTCATTTTAAATATGAACCCACTTTTGTTTAGAAAAGAAAAGTTTTTTTAATAATATAATACAGGGAAACTTCTGTTAACGGACACCTGTACACGACGAAAACCTATTCTAATTATTGCTTCATAGTTTTCAAATCAAAAGACACAGTATTGAGTTTTACCAAGAGTACCTTTTTGATGTAAAATTAAATGATGGTTAAGTTTACTTAAAATTTTGATTAATAAATCAACTTTAAAAAAGTTATGTTCAATACTACTTGGTACGAACCGTGTAACTAGCGCCCTCTATGAGAATCAGATATAAAAACAAATTCATGGGATGTATCAGCTTCTAAAACATATTCGTATAAAATTTCATCACAATGTTTCCAGTAGTTTCGGCAAAATCGTAATAAACGTGTATACATTTTTTTTTCTTTAACGCCCTTTATCTTGAATACGGATGGCGTTAAGAAAATTTTTAACTAAGCAAACCCCAATTATTTTCAGTTTTCTACCTATCCTAGAGACGGAGTCACCTTTTTTTTAAACACCCTGTGGAGCAATGTGAAAAAAATTTAAATTCTCAACTAAATCACCCTGTGACTTTTTTTGTGTGCACTTGTAAATAGGTGAGGTTTATTGTGTACTTATTGTGTTGGTAAAGTTATTAAAATCAAATACCGGTGCATTTGAAATATTTTCTGTAAAGTTTTTTAAAACAGATTGATTGGATGAGACAGATGAAACGTTCGTGTAACAGAAAGAATTGAAGGTTGATTTTTGAGGAAGTAGGTTTTTTGTTATTAGCGAAATTTGTAATCTCAAGAGGAGTATTTTCAAATTATAAATCTGATTCACTTAAATTCTCGCTAATTTTTATACAAAACTTTTAAAAATAACTTTTAAGAACGACTTGTCGCCAATTTAATTTGAAACTGACTGATTTACTTCAAAGAGTTTATTTGACATCCATGGCAATCGCTATTGTTTAAAACAATTACAAAATATTCATACCGTAACAAGTGATGGAATGAAAATACATGCAAACCCCATAAGAAACAACTGTTACATAATGAATATTCTCACTCTAGAGTGTAAATGTCATTATGTTATTAAAAATAATTTCATAATGAGTATATTCCAAGTATGGTTTCGGAGAAAATGTTTTACTGGCATATTTTTCACTCCAAGGAAAAAGGTTTAATAAGTGACTAGGACGAAAAATCATATGTATTACACAGGAGTAAAGTGCCTTACTACTTTGAAAACTTTGTAAACTTTATCCTGCGAGAGGAAAAGTGGCACTTTCCTCCCTAGTAATACAATTTGTTGGTGTATGATTAGTAACATTCCCTATCTTATTTGAAAAAGTCAAATTATTTTTACATTTCCGTAATACTTTATTTATTTTTAGGTAACAACATTGGATTATTAATTATTTAAAATTAAATCTCACCTTTAACGAACTGATCGGTGGATAAATTACAAACAACCCTTCCATATATTGTTGCTCCTGGTCTTAAAGCTTCCGAAGTGTCCATACAAATTTTACAGCTCACTCTTGCATTGTGCTGGCAAAATTCAAGGAATTTATTTTATTATTTTTTATTACAGTAAACAAACTTTAATTTTGCTTCGCCAATTCAAGAAGATATTGCAATGGCGTTAATCTAAAAGTTATTCTCTAAATATTTTCATCCCAACTATAAATCTCAAAACAATAAATGACTAAATTACTCTCATCAAATGAGAAACTTTTATATCCTTTCAAAAGATAGGTACTGATACGAACCACACTAGTGCAAAATTTAAAAAATAAATAAACAATTTTTTCTATACTATACTTTTATAGCCTACACATGATATCTTTATTGATATTAAGTTTTTGGCAAATTTAGTTTCATCATAGATCTATTATCCAGAGGAGACGCAACATTCCATTTACAAAACTCAGTTTGTTTCGTCACAATGATTACAGGATAGTGGCTATGAGCTTGACGAAGAATATATGAGATATATGATGATATTTGAGAATATAACTATCGGGTAATATTTAGTTTTTTATCAAATTGAAGTGTTGTAGTCTACTAAAAGTATTTGCCTAAACCCCAAAAGTTAGGCGCCAAATTATGTTACCCTAACTAAACTGTTTTTCTAAAGTTACAAAAGTGGGGTGGCAATTATAAAAAACTTACTAGTTCCCCAAATGTTGGGCGACAATTTTGTGTTACGTTAAAGTTTCCTTTCTAAAGCCAATTGTGTTTAATGTTATAAGTTACTTATATAAAACTAAATTATTCCAACTCAAGGGCTGCTAATTGTGTAGCGAACAGTTTTACTACTAATACCCCCGGCAAACTAAATTATTTTATTAAATTAGTACTGAAAAAGAATTTTAAATAAATTTACCTAACCGTCTGTAATGAAAAAAAAACTTAAATAATTATCATTATTATTAATTGGACAAATAAATGTATTTTAAATTTATATTTTAATGTTTAAACTATTTAATAACTGCCTAAGTAACCTAAAGGAAAAGATAAAATATTTTACTCAGGGTTCCGTGACTACTTGATTTCTCGATCGGATTAAATTTGAGGTGATGTGAAGAATTCTTATGAAATACTACTATAAAATGGATTGGGAAGGTATATAGTTCTTCAAATAACAACGAAAAAAGGATAATACCTCTGAATAAATGTTGGTAAATAGGTTACGAAAAAATAGGTATTGACCTTTTTTGAGAATATCTCGAAAAGTATTTATTTCCACATCGTTTGGTTTTCAGATTCATGTTTTACTCCTCAAAATAATACCTGTTTATTTTGATATTGAAATCGTCATCGCTACACCACTGGATGAAAATATAGTAAACAATGAGATGTTCCAACTCAGTTGTGATAATAAACACTGGGGCTTAAAAAGTACGGTAATGACTTGGTAATGACGAATCATTTCTTCCACTAAATTTCACTGAATTCTACCAATAATATGCTGAAAATTACCGATAATTCTCCAAAATCTCGTTACAACACCTTCGGCAACAGCGCTACTAATATCTGCCGATTTTTACAAGTGGAACGATTCAGACAACCGTGCGGAATGAAACGGAATGAAATAGTTCAATGGTTTAACATTCCACAAAATGGGTTGTATTATTCAGGCTGTTAAAATTCATGATTTATTATTAAAAGATAGCATTATGGTCACAATATTGTTGCAAATATAATCAACAAATACTATGAACGATTTAATAACAATAACAAATCTCTTGCTATAACTGGAGAGCAGGCAACATCACAGCACAACACATTCCAGTCGGCCGTATCAAGATTGTACAATCGACCAGAAAGTGGGGATGTATGATTGTGTTTAAAAGTAGATGATTTCGTCTCCTCTGATAATAGGTCTATAAAACAAACACTCTTTTCGAAATCGAGAATGCAGAAAGCATCATGCCAATGCGGAATGGTGTATTTTATTAAAAATCTACAGTGCTTTTATTTTAAAACCAGCCAGTCCAAATAACTTTTGATTTTGCGTATATGTAAAAAAAACACGATGAATTTTAAATCAAGGAAGAGGTTTAAAAATGTTATTCTGCTGTTTGCAAGTGGCACTCCTTTAACATCCCTTAACCCTTCTTTAAAATGTCAAAACCCAAGAAAAATGCAAATCAAAGAAAAAAGATTAGTTTTTGATTGTAATGAAAAGTTACTTACCACACTCATCATTTAATTAAATTGCACAGAAAATTTAGAAAAAAAACTCCCATTAACTTCAATTACAATACAAAAAAAAAACACTATCTATTGATACTCGATAATGATTGTTTTGGATGGGGCTGAAAGAACATCTAAAATGTTTCCAATTGCGAGTTCCAAAATAATCAAACATTTAACGATTTGACGATCTTTGTTTAATTTTTAATAAACATTTCGCGGATATTTAAGAATAAAACCGATAATTTTAAAATCAGTATGGACTCAATCAAACTCGGTTGTGAGCAGCAGTAAAATTGGCTATTTTCGTTACGTAAGAATATTCGCAAGAGCTGGCAAATAAATTGTTTTTAGTTGTGACGTCCGAATAAAATTTTATATTTATTTAAATATTGTACTGCCTTTGAAGGGTCTTAAATGCTAATTTTGAAAGTTTGATGTGATTTTTAAATATACCGTTAAAATACGAGGAGCAATGAATATATTCTTGGCGTAATACAGAAGCACAAAAAAAAAGTTTTAAATAATTTTTAATACAGGGTATTTCATTAAAAATCAAAATTACTTTTCTTCTTCTTCTTTTTTTAAAGGTTGTCGCTTCATCTCTTGCGGGGTCTTCCAACGCTTCGGCGCCCTAAGGGCGACTTGTCTCTAGTTATTTTCACCATTTTGTCGTCATTCATCCGGTCTATGTGTTCGTTCTACTCTCTCTTTCTTCCCAGTATCCATTCATTTACATGTTCTTCTAATGTCCTCGCTTCTCTCCCTGTCGAAAAGTGTTTTTCCAGCGATCCTGCGCACTGCACTATTTTCATTTCATTTCGGTGGTTTCTAATATTCTCTTTGTGTTTGATGTATCTGGTCTAGTTTCCGCTGTGTATGTTAATATAGGTCGGATGACCGCCTTGTAAATTCGGGATTTGGTCTCGATTCCGATATATTTGTTTCGGAGGATTGTATCGTTCAGGTAAGCTGAGGTTCGTGCTGCTTTTGCCGCTTGGTTTTTTACCTCCGCCTCGATGTCACCGTATCCTGATATTTCTATGCCTAGGTATTTAAGTTTCATCTCCTGTTGTATAATTTTATCATCCACAACCAGTTTGCATCTGATAGGTGTTTTTGAAGTGGTCATGCATTTCGTCTTTGCTGTAGATATCTTTATTTTTAGACTTTTTGCTGTCGTGTTAAATTTGAATAGTAATTTCTGTAGGTTATCTTCGTTTTCTGCAATCAGAACAGCATCATCGGCATAGCATAGGATTTTGACGTGTTTGTTCACATTTTATACCCTTTCAGGTTACGAGTTCTTTTTATTATTTCGACCTTAGCCCTTCTAAAATTCTTATGTAACACACATAAATAACATACATAATTTTTAATATTAAAAAATTGAATTGTTTACTTAAGAAACTTAGATGATAGGTTTTAGGAAGAAATCACTAGGAAATTGTTAACGAAACACAGTAAGTAAATTTTTAAGACATTTAATGAAAAACTAAAATTGAAATTTCAATTAATTTTAATAAAGGTTTTTCCATATTAATCTATTATTTTAATTTAGTGAGATCCTTGCGCTTGATGCTTGCTGCACAAAGATTTTTAATTAGGTTAGCTTCAGTCTCAAGTCTCCACGTTGTGTTTTATCCAGCCAATTTCTTTTTTTCACCAGTAAATCATTTACAGCACTAAATCCACATTTAGCTAAAAATTAAGATACGGTAGCAATAGTTTTCTTGCACATTTGGTTGAATTTGGGTATTTGATTTCCGTTTCCTCACAAAGCCATGCCATAACAATAGTTGCATCATCCATGTTGGAAAATCAATTTGTTTTAAATCAGAAAAAACAAATTTAAATCAGCCGATAAAATATTCAGATGATTGATAATAACAAGTAAAGCGGTATCAGTTCCTTCACATTTTTGGAGCCAATAAAACTGTTCAAAGTTTTTGTTGTGTCTGACATAACTCAATATGGGTTATGAAACCAAATATCTTTGCTTTTGCATCGACAAGAGTTTTGTTTGTGTCTTGAAGTTGCCTATTATTATTATTATTTAAGAATTTGCTTTTTTCGTTAAATTTGGCACTGAAATCTAACATTGCATTTAAATGGCCCGGAGCGAAAGGGTTAAACTCTTGTCGAGTCCATTTTCAAATTGCCCCCCTTAACCAATCAAATTGCCCCTTGTGGGGCGTGGGCCCCACGTTGGGAAACACTGGTGTAAAGGCAATAAATCGGGAGATCTGGCTGGCCACTCAATTGTACCCCTTTTTCCAATTAATCTGACTTGGAAAACTTCATTTAGATAATTTCGAACAGTAACATTAAAGTGTGGTGATGCACCATCCTGCTAAAAGCAAATGTCATTAAAATTTATACCAACTGCATTTCTTATTGCAGCAACTATTTAATTTCTTAACAAATTAAATACTTTTGTCCGCTCTAATTTCCTTCTCTAAAGAATGGTTCAATAACAGTGATACCGATAATACATGCCCAAACATTAACTTTTAAAGGCAATGAAGGTCTGCATATCTACCTTTTGCATTATAGTTTCACAAAATTCGATTTTGCGGTCATTACCATCTCCAGATAATTCTTGCAGTAGCATTACTTTATAAGGATGAAACTTATTCTTCTTAATAATGTAACCGACGGATTCCACATTAGCATCATGTTTTAATGCAGTTTTTCGAATGGATGTAAAGGGATTTTCTACAAAACTTACGGTCTTTGGTCGGCCAGTTTTAGGGCGATTTTTAGTTGAACCCACTTTTTTAAAAAGTTTCATAATTCCCCAAACTGCTACCTCATTATAAGTTCTTTTACGACCAATGTAACCTTTCATTATAAGAATCATTATTCTTTCCTGTTCGGTAAACATACTTAAATTTTAGAAATGATTTTTAACTTTTAGAAGAGTTGTCTTCTTCTTCATGAAGCTTCTCCATTATCGAAGGTTTTGCTAACATCATGGCAATCCTGACCTTGGAAAGTGATGCTCTGAATAGATCTGCAGAAGACATGTTGAACCATTCTTGCAGATTCCGCAGCCAAGATATTCTTCTTCTTCCAATTGACCTTTTGCCTATAATCTTCCCCTGGATTATCAAGTGGAGTATCTCATATTTTGAACCCCGCATTATGTGACCCAGATAGGTGATCTTTCTTCTCTTCACTTCCTTCAACACCTCTAACTCTTTATTCATTTTGGTAAATACTTCTGCGTTGGTTGTGTACTCCACCCACGATATTCTAAGCATTCTTCTGTAAGTCCACATCTTATATGCTTCTATTTTTCTTTCGTACATTCTGTTAAGGGTCCAAGTTTCTACTTCATAATACAGTACCGGGAATACATAGCACAGGAAAAGTTGTGAGAATATTTTTTTTCCATTAAATTAAATATATGTATAATATTTATGATTTTAATCACTAGTGTTTTTTTAAAGAATGTCAACGGACAGATGTCCATCAAATTCTAAAGTAAAGCGAGCGCAATTTTTTTTTTTTATAAAAATAGTCGCAAAAGGGGTAGACCTATCGTGTGGGCCGCGGACGGCCCGCACTGCGACTATTAGAAGGGGAAGGGATTATAGAAAGGAAATGATTGTGGACACGCTTTTTAAAAAGTTGCAGGTCATAGTTCTTTGGAAAAACTGATTTTGGAAGCTTATTCCATTCCGTAGCAGCACGTGTGCCCTCTAAACGTTGATTCCCTTATAATTTAGTCAAATTAAGGGCGTGAACGCTGCATCAAATCAGGTAATATATTTTTAACTTCCCTGTGGAAGTTATAGTAATGGGTTCGATGTTGCGAATCCCGAATTTTGACATATCTCCACATTTAAGTTCCCCAGACTCGAATACAATAGTTTTTAAGTGGATGTCTGAATTTTAAGATCTTTTGAATAATGTGATTATTGCATGTTAGGAATATTTGTATGAAAAATATGATGACAATATTTCATAAAAAGAGATAGTTTCATAAAACAAAAATAGGAATTGGAGAATTTTAAACTTGTGTCAGTATTGAGAGAATAGCATTTAAGACGCCATAACAGTGAAAAATTATTGTTAGTAATAATCAAGCATTTTTTTTATAACAATTGAATATTGTTACTAACAAATTATTTTTGATCATAATAATTAAAAAAAAAAATTCAATTGTTACAAATAATTAAAAATAGCTCCCGCTTATGAAATGATACGAAAAAGTTTGATAGAATACGGTTGACATAAACAAAATATTGTTAATGATACTTATAATTTGTTGTAAACAATTTGAAATCGTTATTTATAATAATTATTATAACAACAAAACATATGGTATTTTTTCATTCTTTCCACTGGGAAGTTAGTCGTGTGGTCCTCTCGGGTCGCACCCAGACCACTGATATTTTATATTCGATTTATTTTTGTCAATTTTGCCTTTATCCTTGTTGTTATCATTTTTACACACAAAACAAAGTAATGTTCTTGAAATTGTGGTTTAGATAAGTTTTGTTATTTTTTTAATACTTTTATTTTATTTAATAGTTTTTATGGACACCATATCATCTTTGTTTGATAGTCAATAGTTGTACAGGACAGCTAGCTGATTACCTTACAGAAATATCCACCTCCTTATCGAATGAGTTAGATATTTGTATAAGTTGTTTGGAAACTAAATTAATTTAACTTGTTTAAAATTTAATTAAGTTTACTGACAAAATACAAAGTATAACATATTTATTGGCATTGTTTACAAATATTAGAGCGAGTTTACATGTACGTGGATTTGCTGTCTCCACTGTAAGTTTTATTTTTACGTCAGAGGACATCTTACCTTTAGAAAGGTTTTTTAAAGTTTTAAAAAATAGTCTGCTGTGAGAAACATGTCAACTGAACTTCGCAAAGTATGAATTTGGAAAAAAATACCACAAACAGATGGGCCGTATATGGGCAAAAAACTGGATTAGACTACGTCATAATTTATGAGTTCGTTGTATACCGAATTGGCAATCAACTAAAAGGCTGTTTACACCGTGCACCAATTTTTGTTAGCACCAGTAAATCTATGCATAAGTAAACTCGCTATTATTTAAGTACTGTTTGGAAGTTTTACAGCTTATAGTGTTGAAGCTTATTAATTTCTCAATACATTATTAAAGTTTTTGGACAGTTTCTTTTTCAATTAATGTTTAAACTTTTTCACTTTAAAGGGGCTGATGGTGTAGATAAATTACTTCGCAATACATCAATATAGGATGGAGGTGGAAGTTCTTCGGAAAAATCTAAAATAAAAAGTATTAGTAAAGATTAAAGAAGGTAAATATCAACAACACTTTTCACAGCAAATATTTAAATATACTCGTATTATTTTAGCTGCAATCGATGCGACTGACATAGTAGGTGTATCTAAATAGTCGGTTAAAGATAGTCTTTGGTTTTTTATTAAAATCATACCTTGTACTAGCTTGTTAAAGTTATTGTTATCGTTGAATTGTTTGCTCCAGCAATAAAAGTGCTGAATTGATACTAATCAAAATGAAGAATCTGATTCATGTCTGATTCATAAAAGCGGCAAAAAACTAGCACACATTTCTGTAAAGTCTATTGAGGCTTCTTTATAATTACGAACTAGGTATGTAACTAGTGTCTCGACAAATCAGTTAAACAGAAAAAAACGAGTTTTAGCAAGACGTTAATTAATAAAAGTTTTGCTTGTTTAGTTGTTTATAGAGATGAATGTGTTAATATTTAAAAACAGTAATAAAAATATTAAAATATGATAAAATACTTTTTATCGAATATTTTTTGGATGAGGTAATTTTTATTAACTATCAACATGGTCATGCCAAGACATATTATTGGACACCGTGACTCCCAAAATCGAGATGGAGGGACTTGATTCGAGGGTATTTCCGGACATTGTGACGGAATGATTTAGGTTCTACGGCTCACCTCACCTATCTATTGCTTAACATTTACTTACATATTTGTCGAATAGCGTAAAGAACTTCGTTTCTATCTGGTGTCCAATGACACCACACTGCTTGTATATATTAATTTAGTCAATTAAATTATTTTCAATGCACAGCAATTCTTTATTTATAAGTTCATGAAAAACTTACCGCGCATCGGCACTTGGGATGTTGTAGAAACAGGCACTGGTAACTGAAAGGGAATGTGACCTAGTACGACTGGAGTTTTAATTATTAAATTACTATGACAACCTGGTACAACAGCTTCGACCTAAAAGGAAATTTCTTCAGTTTAAGACGACATTTTCGTAAGCTTTGTTATATTTGGAAACAATTTGTGTAATAAGATAGAGTTAAATAAAATTAATTTTAAATCATCGCTTAATACCAAAAGGTAATGTATCGATTGGGGTTTTAAAGAATTAGATGTTAAAAGTGTGAAAAAACTTTACTCTAAAGTAAATTTTACATCGTAAGGACTTTGGTTGCAAAATACGAAGTTGTAAGTGTCTAAAACTGTCTTCTGTAGTGGTGTAAACGAGTGTAAACTCTTGTGTTTTTTTTAATCCAGTTTGGTAAACGAAACATACTTTCTGAGTTTTAAGAAAATCCCATTTCTGAGACAGCTGTTTTGACACATAAACTTAAATAATATTAAATTAAATAAAAATCCAAAATTTACAGTTAATTTATACCAAATGAATGGAAGGAAACTATAATCGTCCCTATACACAAAAAAGGAGATAAAAAGAGGTGCAGCAATTACAGGGGAATCTTCCTCATTAGTACTACATAATAAAGTTCTAGCCAACATAGTCCTGGAACGCCTAAAACCAATTACAGAAGAAAGTATTGGCTATCAGTGTGGCTTTCGAAGAAACGGATCAACATTTGACCAGATTTTTGCAATAAGACAATTGTTGGAAAAATTCTGGGCGTTTATCCGGGATGTTCATCATCTTTTCGTAGACTTCAGACAAGCATACGACAGCATATTGCGTGTCAAACTGTGGGATGCAATGGCGGAAATAGGAATCTTATTCAACATTGCTATTAAAAAAGCAATAAGAACCGCTAAAATAAGCGTTGATCTTTTTAATTGGGATGGCCAAAGATCATTGCTGGCTTTTGCCGATGATATTGACGTGAAAGACCTCTTTACGGGGATAAAAACGCAAGCTGAGCAAATAGGACTCAAAATAAACGAGGACAAAACCAAGTATATGCACACCAGCAGAACAGGACGTGGAGATAGAGTGGGCCAAAATGTCACTGTGGGGGAATACAATTTCGAGAGGGTCGCAACCCTTTAAATATTTAGGAGCCACAATTGCTCAAGATAACAATCTGACAGAAAAATTAAAGTCCGAATTCAAAGTGGAAACAAATGTCTCTATGCTCAAAAGTCAGTGCTAGCATCGAAAAACATCTTGCAAATAACAAAAATCACAATCTAAAAAACCGTTATACAACGGACTGTTATGTATGCTAGTGAAACCTAGACCTAGACCAAAGACAACGAACGGAAATTAAGAATTTTCGAAAGAAAAGTTCTACGCAAGATATTTGGACCACTGCGAAGCCCAGTAAACCGATAGTACCGAGTAAGAACCAACCAAGAAATATCAGAATTATACAAAGATTCAGATTTTGTGAACGAGATAAAGGCAAGAAGGCTGCAATGGCAGGTCATGTTCAAAGATAGCCAGACACACGAATGGTGAAATTGGCTTGAGAAGGAGCACCAGTAGGACGAAGACCTTTAGAGCGCCCCCGAATGAGGTGGCGAGACAACATTAAAGCGGACATAAGGACAATTGGGATAGAATACGACCCAGCATTGATGAAAAATCGACAACAATGGAGGCAAATAGTACAGTCAGCCAAGACCCACCCCTGGTTGTAGATCCATGGAGTAGTAGTTGTAGTACTAGTAGTGCAGAAAGATGAAAGAATAATAAAAAAATGTTAGTGAGCACATGTATATTTACTTTTCTTTATGCCTATTTAATATGTCATTTAATTTTAGTCATAAAACTAAGTTTGCATACCTTTAGAACACACCACATCCTAAACAAACTAGAACCCATAAAGTTGGGCACTCGTGAATTTCGGGGTATTTGAAAATCAATGTTGTATACTCTTTTACCATGAGCTCCTACACCAGTGTCCGATTGAGACGCCACAATTTCTTTGTCGTACTTGTAATGGTTGTCGGGACTGACAGTTTTGGATTCGATGGTCTGAAATTAAAAGTATAATTAAATATTTACCTAAAGTGCTAGCTACATTTAGTGTTGTTAAACATTTACCACAGTCTATATTTAAAAAAAAATCTTTAATGTTTTAGTGTATGTAGTATAAGCGTTGAAAAGTATAAAATTAGGTAAGGCTGCAGTGTATAAAATTATAGTTGAAGTGCTGAAGGCTGGACAGGGCATTGTAGCTAGTCTGCTTTGACGTCTTTTTAAGTAGTTGTGACAAGGAGAGTGCGTATAGATTTATAATAAATGATTTGATCCTCAAAGCACAAGTGGCAATGGCATCGCCATTTAGTTAAGATAAAACTGATCTGAAAGCAAAGTCCACGATATATTTTATATTAATTATCATCTATGACTCACAAACGTGGCTACATGAAGGGTTGTCCCAGTGTTCAGTGGCTTAACGTTTAAATATATCGCAAAGTATAGTAAGTCGTGCGTATAATCGATATTATTTACTCAACAGCACATCGGCGTATGTGCATTATGAAGGTCGCCAAAGGAGACCAATTTATTGATATCCAACTTATTCGGCTTTTGTGATCAATAGATCACTGCGTAACTTTTGTGGAACTATTATTTTAAATCATACCAGGGGACGAGGACTGCATGAAAACAATAGAGCATAAAGACGTGCTAACTAACCAGAAGAATATAGCCAGGCATGTTTGGGTATTTGGGCAAAAGAACATTAAAATTGGAGGAGAATGAAGTACTTGTATGCATGTTTTCGGATGAACTATATTTAATTTAGTCGGGCAAGTTTTAGTATGGCGAACAAGATGAGTAATATATGGCACCAACCAAGCTTTTTTGATTTGTGTTTAGGGTGGCACTTAATCCAAACGGAATTTCTAGAAAAGACATACACTACATTGAGCATGTTTGGGCATTAATTGATAGGCAACTAAATTTCTTAAAAAACTCCTTTGAATCTCTGTATTAGTATCTCCATTAGTAACTGTTGTTATTGCGGTTCATGCTCAAAAAGGACACATACCTACCTTTTTTTTTGTGCTCTCATTTTTTTATCTTCTGGTTTTCACGAAAAGAAAGATTCCTGTTATGTTTCCGGGAACATCGTGGGGACCATGTGAAAAATGGTAGAAATTTATATTCCTCTTGAAATTTTGGAGACTGTATGTCTCGGGTAAAACTTCCGCTGGCAATTAGTTCCAAAGCTTGACAGTTCGGTAAAGGAAAGAGCCGAAAGACAGATGTTCGGAAAATCTCCAAGATAATGGTAAAAGGATGCGATGATTGAACCAGTCGGGTTAATCTCGAAGAAACTACCAACAATCCAAAGACCGAGGATATTTCTGGAGAGCATTGGCCATAAAAATATCTGTAAAATAGAGACAGATCGCTAACCTTTCTGCGGTGTTCCAGAGAAGTAAGGGAGTTTGGAGTCCATATATGGTAGCAGTATTCCAGAACAGGTCGTATAGATCATAAGTAGCTAATAGAAAAAAAATTAGCTCTTGGCTTCAAACAAAAAACCAAGAGAGGCACTTTTAACAATAAACCTCACGTGGTTTTCCGAAGAAAAATTATTACCGATTGCAGTTTCAAGCATTGAGATTAATGACTTTATCTATATGGTTACGCCTGACATAATAATATTTGCTATTTTGAGATTGGCTTTTCTAGAGAATAAGCATGCTTGGATTTTATTTGCAATAAATTCATTTAGGTTATTGGATCCTTATTTATTGTGTTCTGGGTATGACAGGATAACAGTTTAAATGCTAAAAGCTGGACAAAACGTGGTAGCTAGTCTACTGTACCGCCTTTTTAACCTTTGTTGGAGGAGTGGTGCAAGGCTCGCAGCAGGACTGTAAGAACTACCGAGGTATTAGTTTACTCAGCATAGTCGGCAAACTGTATGCAAAAAAATTGATTAAAAGATTAACGAATAAAACTGAGAAGATGATATGGGATGTGCAAGCAGGATTTAGAAGAGGAAGGAGATGTATGGATCAGGTCTTTTCATTACGAGGTTTAGTTGAAAAATTCTTTGCTAGAAGTCAGAAGGTCTATTGCGCTTTTATAGACTTGGAAAAGGCCTACTACAGAGTGGTAAGGAGTAAATTGTGGTCGACATTGTCTATGTATGGGGTAAGCGGTAGTTTAATACGAGCACTGAAATCACTTTATGAGGATTCCTCTGCTTGTGTCAGGATAAACGGAGCTTGCACGGACTGGTTTAACAAAGAAAAAGGTGTAAGACAGGGATGTGTGGCTTCGCCATGGCTGTTTAACTTATACATAGACGATTGTTTAAAATTTTTGAAAGAGAGTGCATATGGATTAAAAATAAATGATTTGATTGTCAAATGCCATCTTTACGCCGATGATCAAGTCAATTTGCGGCATCTGAAGAGGAGTTAAAGGCGATGGTTAATGTTATGCATGATGCCCTCAAAATAAAAGGAATGAAAAATAAATGTAAGCAAAACGAAAGCAATGGATTTTGAAAGAGAAGAAACCATGACAAATTGTGAAGTTCGATTGAGGGAGAAAGAGTGGAACAAGCAAATGAATTTGTGTACTTGGGTTCAAAGTTTACGAGAGATGGAAAGTATGACAGTGACATTGAGCAAAGGGTATTGGCAGGAAAACAGATGATTGGGGCACTGCATAGTTTTATGAATAGCCAGAAAGTGTCAAAAAAGACACGTCTGGCTGTGCATAGACTTCGTCGACCACTACGTGGGGAAAGCTGGATAACAAAAAACACAACTGGGGAGATGGGAGATTTGACACTGTCAGTTGAATCTCACATTAGACCTTGAGCTTTTAGACTCATAACCTCTCCATTAAGGATTTTCTCTACCTCTTAAACAAAAAAAGGGCGTCAGTTGATCTGTGATGACGAAATCCAATTGTCAATCGTTTACAATGCCTAAAAAAGTTCGTAGCTGAATTGTAAATTGGGCTTTTTTATCCATACCTTTTACAAAAGTTACGGTTACTTTCATGGTTTTAAAAAAGAGGATGTTACTAATTTTTGGGTTAATTTTAATTTTTTGGGTAAAACATATTGTTGCTGAGATGACCCTGTGCCGGTCGGCGTCAACGAGTCGGCCCCAATTATGCCTGTCGGCGCTTCGATTGTAACAAAGGAAAAGGGGCGGCAAGTTCTAGAATGCAACGGCTAATAATTCCAGAATAAATTGGGCACTTGTTGTGGTTATTCGTATAGATATAAAAAGGACAGCGCCAGTGAAGAGGTCAGTTTTTAAGTTTTTATGAGTTATGAAATTTAATTAGTTGTAAAAGTTGTATCTAAGTGATTTGTAAAAGTAAAGTATATTGTGTAAAAGTATTGGAATAAAAATTGTTTTGTTACTGTATCGAGAATTTTAAAATTAACGGACCCCAGGAAGAAGTAATTTCGTAACAATATATTAGATGTGAATTTTACTATACACTTAACAAGACGTATACCATCTTTATGTAAATCCTCAGTTGTGTTATGCTAGTATTTGACATGTTGGTAATATCTATTTTCATTTTTGCTGCTTCTCCAACGACAAAAGATTCTTTTTCCATAACTAGGTCCATAGTTATCGGATCACTAGCACAACAAAAGCAACATAATATTTTTTCATCTTGCAAAGCTACTGGGGCCTGAAATACAAATTGTTACATACTTTACTATAATTTCTTAGAGTTTTTTACATTATTAAAAAACATTTTGTTTTATAAAGAAATAACTTATAAAATTAAATGCGAATTCATATAAATAATTTGTGGAACACAGAGAATACGTTAGACCAGTGATTCCCAAGGTGTACGCCGCGGCTTCCCGGTGCGCCGAGAAGCCGTCATGAGGACGCCGCGAAATATTTTTTTAAAAATTAAAAATTTCGGCAATTTTGTTGAAATTTTCAAATCTCGAATTTTTGCGCCAACAATCGTGTATGCACGGCTTCCCCACCCATGCTTTAGTCGGTAATCGCTTTTGAATAAGAAAGCCTCGAAGAAAGCTTTCGAATATTTCAAGGTCAGAAATTTAGAAAAAAACCTGATGTATTAAGGGCGTCACAAAAAAATCCGATTATTTAGGGAGTCGCAAACCGAAAAATAGAAATAGCGAGGTCAACATTTACGAAAATAAAAAAGTTGTTCACCAGTCGAGATATCAAGATTGGACTTAGGATGAGGATGCTGCGTTGTTACGTGTTTTCCGCGCTTTTGTATGGAGTGGAGGCGTGGACTCTCAAGAATAATCACACAGACAAACTACAAGCCTTCGAGATGTGGTGCTATCGTAGAATGTGGCGTATTCCCTGGACAGAAAAGATCTCTAATATGGAAGTCCTAAATCTGATGAATAAGGAATGTGAAGTCATTAACACCATGAAAAAGAGAAAGCTTTAATATCTAGGTCATATACTGAGAGGATCCAAATACGCACTTCTCCAGCTGATAGTTCAGGGAAAGATTGGTGGAAGGAGAAATATTGGAAGACGCCGTGTGTCTTGGCTTTAAAACCTAAGGGACTGGTTTAATTGTAGCAATGTTGAACTCTTTCCAGCTGCAGTCAATAAGGTAGCTCATTTTATTTTGGTGAGTTATAGTTTTATTTAATGATTTTTAAATAATTTTCACCACAGGCAATACATATCTCTTCATCCTCCGAAACCAATCCTTAAACGACAATTGCCAAGTCTCGATGACCTCAATAAGGCATTGTTCAGTGTACCACTTAGCTGTGACTATCTTTTTTGTGTCCAATACGGCACGCTCCACAATTCCACTTGATTTGAATAATACAGCTATTATTTTCTCTTTTACTGATTGGGATTTTATGACTGCTACGGGTGTATCGTCGTCATAAAAGACGCAAACTTTGTTTTGAGACTTGGTCGGCACATCATAATAGTACAGACAAGTCTTGTCACCTGTCAAGATGTTGTTCACATACCGAGATTGTCTCTTATTAAAAATTTTTAGCGTCGTGTGTCATCAAACCTTTAGTCGTACTATACGGCACCAAGAAAGAACCTTTCGTTAAGTGTAAATGCCTGTTCGGAATCTAACTAATTAAGCCCAAGGTTTTTTTAATCTGGTGGTAAGTCACTCGCATTTTCCTCACAGCAGTAACGTTTTCCTTCTATATCCGCCATCGCATATAATCCGACAATTATCCTGAAGACCTGTGCTCAAGAGCTCACCCCAGTTCTCTGTAGACTCTTCAAGTTATCATACAGCAAAGGAGTATTTCCGTCCATGTGGAAAAACGCTAAAGTCCAACCGATTCCGAAAAAAGAAAAGAAGACTATTCCTGCAAATTATCGCCCTATTGCATTGCTCTCAGTCATATCCAAAGTTATGGAAAAAGCGATTAACACAGAACTTATCAAATATCTGGAGAAATTTGAGATAATTCATGACAGACAATATGGATTTAGACAACTTCGGTCTACTGGAGATTTGCTGGCTTATGTCACTCAGCTCTGGACAAACACTATTGAAAAGTTTGGTGAATCCCGTGCAATAGCCTTATATATATCTTTGACCGCGTTTGGCACCAGGCATTGTTAAGTAAATTATCTGCCTACGGTCTCCCAACCAAACTGCGCCAATGGCTCTTGAGCTTCATGCAAGATCGCTCCTTACATGTGGCAGTTGACGGTATTTCTTCTGATGCGTTTAAAACTAATGCCGGGGTCCCCCAGGATTCCATCCTGTCCCCCACCTTATTTCTTTTACACATCAACGACCTCTTGAAAACCACCACGAACCTCATTTACAGTTTCGCAGACGATAGCACACTTGTCTCAACTTTCACATCCTATCGATAAATTTCGGTGAATGATACAAATAGACTCAGGCAGAAACAGTTTGATTCCATCAATAGAGATCATAAAGCAATCGTCGAGTGAGGAGCCAACAATCTTGTTCAGTTCAACGCCCAAAAAACACAAAGTGCCACGTTTTCCAAGAAAGTGAATTCCTCAAATCATCCCATCACAATGTCTGGAAATACCCTTGAACCAAGTCTCTCCATTTCGATTTTGGGAGTCACGGTGTCCAATAATATGTCTTGGCATGACCATGTTGCTAACATCGCAAAGTCGGCAAGCCAGAGGCTAGGTTTTCTGTGGAAAGCCAGAAAGTTTTTTACTCATTATCAACTGTTGACGACGTACAAGGCTCAAATCCGACCTCTACTGGAGTATTGCTCGCACATTTGGGGTTCAGCACCAAAGCATTCTCTTCGTCTTCTAGATTCCATTCAGAAAAGAGCCATTCGCTTGATAAACAGCTCAACTCTCACAGATACCCTTCACCCTCTAGAACATAGAAGAAGAGTTGCAGACCAGTCATTGCTCTACAGATATTTCCATGGCATATGCTCCAGAGAAATAAAAACTCTTGTACCACCATTGGCCACATTCGGCCGAAGAACTCGGCACGCTGATCAGTCTTACCCATTTACTTTTAAGATTGACACTACAAGGACCACACGATAGGTCTACCCTTTTTGCGACTATTTTCATAAAAAAAAAACTGACGTTGGTGGCCTCCCTGTACTCTCAGCGTCCTCCAGACTGAAATTTTCCCTTTGGAATTCTCTGCATCAGCTTCTTCTTCTTTACGTGTCCGGATCAGACCTTGATCATCCAGTGTTTAGCGTCGATTATCGCCTTGTTTGCCAAAATTAAGTCTAGCTGCGTGCATGTTTCCTTCATATCTGGGCAGGTCAGAAGGTGCAGTGTGTCCTGCCTTGTGCCACTGCTACAAAGAGCGGTCTCTCTATTCCTCAGCATGCCCTATTTCTCCATATTAGCTCGGCATCTCGAAACGCCAGATCGCATCTTGTTGAGGGTCCTCAATTCGCCACATGGAAGATCGTGTCCAATCGCCAGTCTCTCTCTTGGTTCTATAAGAGCATTATGGGTTTCAGCTCTCCAATTTCTGATTCTTTCCTCTTGCTATGAGCCTCCAAGGGCAGTCGCGCGTCTCAGGAAACTATTGCGGGATCTGTCTGTCTAGTTGGCTAGCAGCTATATAGTGGGTGTCTGGAGTCCGATTCCTGTTTTGTTTTTTCAGCTAAATATAGTTGTACGTGTAAACAATCATTACATAGTGCAAGAGTCATGTCTTCTAAGCACTGGTCATGTTTAAATCACGAGCAAAATTATACCGCAAAACCACCCGAATATCAGTTCGTGACCAAGATGCCACAGCACACACTTTAAACTATTACTGGTAACTTACAACTGATCCCACCGGCTTGGCGCAGCGGATAGTGTGCAAGTATGAACACGTCTCAACATGCACAAATACTTAGATTCCAACGCCACGTGGTTGCGTCACATTGCTAAACTTTCCTATTTCCTTTTGTATTACTTTTGACAACTGAGAAACGAATATTAAGGCGCCAAGAAACCCATTACTAAGCTATTCACTACTTCATGGACGTAATTAAGCGCTAGCATGTGAAACGACTGGTCAAGATTATCATAAAATAACACATGCCGTGGTGGTACTTGTTCCTTTTAACGAAATATTTCTTAGAGTATCCTTCCAGTTGGGATACACAGACATTTAGCTTTTCATCAATTAAGACAATTCAGACAATTACAATTTATACATATTTATTTTTTAATTTTCTACTTAATAACTCCATCATTTGATACAGACTCATCTGCTTGCTTTAAGTTATTTTAATCTATCGGAATTAATATTACTTTTATCCTGACTTATAAATGAAGATAATAAACCTGTTTTTTTTTCATCGAGATTTCTCATTAACAAACTAGCTACAGAATGGGATTTTTTATTGATCTTACCAGAGGCAAAGTGCGTTGTATTTCATTGAAATTGATAGGCGAAACAATTTTTAAAGCTTGTAGGTGTTCTATGTCCGACGCAAATGCTTTGTCAACTGTTACTTTTAAATAATACTTGATGTATCCATAATTACCGTCATATGGATTTGGGATGCCTTTCGGAAGTAGAAATGAAAAGCTAAACTCGTGATGTCCAGCCTCTAAATAACCTAAAACTATTATGTTATTAATCTTAACAATTTTTTATTAAACAGGTTAACAATTATTATTGATGTGTAACATCTTTGCTCTCGCTTTCTTGCATGTGTAACATCTTTCCTTTCGCTTACTCGCAATTTGTGGAAGTGATTTCGGAAATGTGTAACAGTAACAGTAACAGGAAGTCGCGAAAGCACGCGCTATTTGATTTGACGAATGAGCGCGCGGTTAGAGTTTGCCGTCAGATTTGACAAATAAGCGCGTGGTTGGCCATCAGATGGACCAATTTTCCGAGAGTGTTGTGTATAAAGTTTGCTGTTATATGCGTAAACTATATAAATAAATATTTACTGTTAATAATAAGTCTCAATAAAGTGCAATTGGAGGCCTTTAAAATGTGGACGTACAGAAGGCTATTAAGAATCTCCTGGGTAGAAAGAGTGCGTAACACCGAGGTACTTCAACGTCTCGACAAGCAGCTAGAAGTTCTGTTTACACTAAAAAAGCGCAAACTGGGGTATTTTGGTCACATCTTAAGGAATGACAAGTATCGACTTTTAAAGCTTATTATATAGGGAAGATCGAAGGACGAAGAGGCCCGGGTAGAAAAAACTTAAGACAATGGTATGGAGTGAGAACTACCAAATTGTTTCGCCGAGCTGTAGACAAGGTTCAGATAGCGCTGATGATTGCCAACGTCCGAGGAGAACAGGGCATCTAAAGAAGAAGAAGAATTAAGTGCAAATCATTGATAAAATATTCAAGTAATAATAAATAATTATTCGAATAAAATATTTCAGTATTTAGCTTTTTTAAATTTTGAGGTTGATTTTTGTCACTGTCAGTGTCAATTAAATAAAATACAATTTTCATTAAAAAGAATTATTGTTTTTTATGAAAAATCATATTAAATAATACCTGACATATTTTTTTCAGAATTTAATTTTAAAATTGCTTATTACTAAGGTGAGATGTCAAATGTTACACATTAGGTACACCAGTCGGTATTTCATGTCATACAACTGAATGGCGTCTTTTTATTGACAGCTCAATAAAAAGTTCCAAAAGTTGTTCTACTACAAAATGAGAACAAATTTCTATTTATTCCACTGGCACATTGCGTACATCTCAAAGAAAATGATGACAGTATTAAAAAGCTATTAACTGCAATTCAATATATAAAATACTAGTGGGAAAGTTATTGGAGACTTCAAGATGGTGTGTCTTTGACTGAAATGAAAGGCGGATATACTAAATACTCCTGTTATCTTTGCCTGTGGGATATTGGAAATGATGCCGCTCACTACCGCCAAAAACATTGGCCTGTACGTACTGAGTACGAAGTGCAAAAATGCAATATTAAATGGAAAGCAATTGTCGATCCTAAAACTATATTAATGCCGCCATTGCATATTAAATTGGGTTTTAATAAACAATTTGTAAAGGCTCTTAATCATGAGTCTTAAGCTTTCAAATATTTGAAGAGTTTTTTCCAAAGCTTTCAGAGGCAAAATTAAAGCTGGACTCTTTGTAGGCCCTCAAATTAAAAAAATTACGCATTGTGATATTTTCCCGGAGTTACTTAGCAATAAGAAAAAAAAAGCCTGGAACAGTTTTAAGGCAGTGGTTCATGGTTTTCTTGGAAACCATATAGCTGAAAATTATGACGATCACTGTGATCGTAAGATATAATGGAATTTGAGAAACGTTACCAAGGCTATTATAGGTACTAAAAGTATGATGGGGGACTAAATTTGGGGGTTAATAAGAGAAACTTTCACTGAACATGACAGGCAAAGTAAAACTTTTCATTTTTAAAGATTTGGACTCTATTTAAAACTATTGTTAGACATACATACATACATATAGGCACGCCTTTTTCCCGTAGGGGTATACAGAGACCACTTCCTTCCACTTGCTACGGTTCTTACACACATCCTTTGCCTTCTCTACTTTCATCAGGGCTTTCATGCATGCTCGTCGTTTGTTGGTACTGTTGACCTAGCCTTTCTTCAAAACAATGTTGATCTGATCGAGATATGTTCGCCGAGGTCGACCTTTACTGACTTGTCCATTCACACTCGCCTTATAAATTTGTTACGTCAATATTCTTCATCCATCGTTTCTACGTATCTAAACCATCTAAGCATTCCTTTATCTATCTTTGTAACCACATCTTCTTTTACACCGCAGCGTTCTCTTATCTCACTATTTTTTACTTTATCCAACCGAGTCACTCCGGCTATACTTCTCATTAATCCTATTTTTATGCTTCTTCTGCCAAACCCAACATTAACTACCAAACATAAGTGCAGGAACCAACACACCTCTATACACACCCAGACGTGCCTTTTTAACACTTTCTGGCTGTTCATAAAGCTATGCAGTGCCCCATTCATCTATTATCCTGCCAACACCTTTCGCTCAATGTCACTATCATACTTTCCATCTCTCGTAAACTTTGAATCCAAGTACACAAATTCATTTACTGGTTTCACTCTTTCTCCCTCAATCAAAACTTCACAGTTTGTCATGCTTTTTTCTCTTTCAAAAACCATTACTTTCGTTTTGCTTGCATTTATTTTCATCCCTTTGATTTTAGGGCATCATGCATAACATAAACCATCGCCTGCAACTCCTCTTTAGATGACGCTAATATGACTTGATGATCGGCGTAAAGAAGGCATTTGACAATTCACTTTCAATCCAAACGCACTTTTTTTTAAATCTTTTAAACAATCGTATTTGTATAAGTTAAACAGCCATGGCGAAGCCACACATCCCTGTCTTACAGTCCGTGCAAGCTTCGTTTATCCTGACACAACCAGAAGAATCCTCATAAAGTGATTTCAGTGCTGGTATTAAACTACCGCTCACCCCATACATGGACAATGTCGACCACAATTCACTTCTCGCCACTCTGTCATAGGCCTTTTCCAAGTGTATTAAAGCGCAATAGACAATTGTAAGAATGAATCATGTATTGATGTTTGGTATCTTTTAATAAATCATCTCTTTTTCCATTTTATGTATTTTCATTGATTTGAATTTTTCCTTTTTTTCACATAAAAGCAAATTTAGGACTATTTTTTGTTTTTTTCTTATTTCTAGGTATAAAAGCAATAAAAATAACGTTTGTATAAACACATGCGCAAAAATGCTGTATACCGGTGTTATATGCGACTACTGTAAGGCTCGTCTATTTTTTCTAAACCCTAAACAATACTTTTAATTAATTATTGTCTAGTTAAAACTCGTAAAATTAATAGTAAGCGAAGATTTCCAAATTTATTTTATAAGACTTTATCCTCAGCAGCAGTTAAAATAAAAACTAATTGACATAACAATAAATAGGTAATAAAACAATTATGAATACTGTTAAAACAAAAACTAACCTCTATTTGTAAGACTAAGATTTGCTTGTAGAAATTTGTTATCCCCGGTATATTCAACTGTCCTAGTTATGGTTTGTTTTGTTTGACTTTGATAAGAGCTGTATGTTTCTGTCCAAGAGGTGTGTTCTTTACCTGTAAGTTTACAATAAATCCCTAAAAAAAATATTAAATTAATAACGTAAATCTAACGCCATTTATAAAAGCGAGTCGTTTACCACGAGTATAAATAAATTATTTAAGTAAAAATATGTGTTAGCTCTATTAAGCTAGCGGTAGAAAGTCAGTTTTTTTGCTCAAACCGTTTTCTGAAAATCGTAAATACTGCTTTTTCTCCAAGGTGAAGAAAATCCTTTATGGAGAGGTTATGAGTCCGAAAGCTCAAGGTCTACTGTGAGACTCCACTGACTATGTGTTAGGTCTACTCACTAAAACCTCCACCCCTATTTAGGTCCGTCTGGCTATTGCCTCCGGTGACACTTAGGCCTCTTCGCTGATTGTATCTTGCCTATGTGATTTTTTATCATTGTATCCAATCCAGTACTTTCGTACCTTGTACAAGTTTGCACAAGTTCTGTACTGGGTGGGGCAATATAGTTCTGGGTCGCCGGATTGCTGCCCAAAAATTGTCTGTCTTTTGCGGTGCAGTGCACTGCAGCACAGTATGTGTTTTACTGTTTCTGGATCCTTGCCGCACAATCTGCAGGTCAGGTATCCTTTATACAGTCCCATTTTGTTGAGGTGCTTCTTTACTGGTGCGTGACCGGTCAAGAGCCTCATAGTGAAACGGTCCCTTGATGTATTCTTTCCCGTGTTTGTTTCCTGGTCTACTTTCCCACTAATTTTAGTGTTTTTCCCCAATCCAGTCTTTTACAGACACTCTAACTGTACGCTTCGGTACCCCTTAGCATCTGCACTCGGTTTAGGGGAGTTTTCGAACCTCTTTTTGCAAGATGTCCGCTTTTTCATTACCTGCAATTCCCTGGTGTTCTGGAACACATAATAGTTTGACGTGATTACGGTCTGCCAGCGTCCTCAGTTCTTCTTTGTAGTCCCAAATACTGCTTATTTTATGGCAGAAAAATTTAAAAACAATTGTCATTGGGTTGATTCTTGTTATTAATTTAGCTAAACTTTAACTTGTTTTATCAGCCCCACCTGCTTCCCAATGAAGTTACTGAAAATAAAAAGCTCTCAACACGGTAAACAGATGGTGCGAGATGTCTGTTAACCACTGAAAAACTGTAATCATTTCATTTATAAAAATAAAACAGCTAGATAAGCTTCAGCAGTGTGTCCTATACGGAGAGAGCCTTCCATTTACGGCGAAAGTAAAACACCTGGAGTGAAAAACTCACAACAGTGTGGGGCAAATTCAACACTTTCTCAACTCTCACGAAGTATACATGCTCGAAAATCGCTAGTCAAGAAATCTATACCTTTTACCAAGCATCTGCATAAATGACCCGTACTGGGTATTATACACGATTATGTACCAGATGTAATTCAATACCTGTCGCGGTATATAGCCAGAGGAGTATTTTGTTTTCTGATACATAATCGACCCACATATACCTATAATATAGGTTAACATGCAGCGAAATTAACTGGTTATTAGAAATTAGTTTTATACGTTTTTATAAAAATATTTGAATAAATAATTTAGATTTCTAGTCTTCTACTAGTACCTAATTTTATTACGAAGAAAAATGTTAATTTACTGATTTACTTAATTTACTGATCTCATTATTTTGATTTGCAAGACCTATGTTTAACTTGCCAGAAAATAAGGACATCGACGAATCAAACATTTGTCTGCTCGTGGAGTCACTGAATCTCGAAAAACTTGATTTTTAAGATCATTGAATTCCGATTCAACTCCTACTGATGTTGGTCTTTTGGTGCAGTATTCAAATATTTTTATCATTGCATCAATAAAAAGTGGGAATTATGGTAAAAATATAGATTAATATAGCCACTTCCACCTTGTTCCATAATACGATTTTTACAGGTTTTAAACAAATCATTTGCCCAAATAAAAATGTTTAAATTTGTATCTTTACTGATGTCACTCAAATCATCTTTTTCTTCTACTTTCATTTCTAAATATTTATCTTCTATACAAATCCCTTTAATAGAATTAGTTAAGAAAGTTTTGGCTATTATTATGCTATTTTATCGCACCACACCTATCTAAGCATAGAAAAAGTATTAATGAAGACTTAACATTTTACGAAAAATCTAAATTTTTTATTTAAATATTTTTTTTTAACATTGGCACATAGCAGCACATATCAGGCACATTACAGCACGATATGTTTAATTTGGATAAAGTGATTTTGCGGTGCTAACTAAACATCACAAAAAGGATGTCTAAATAAAAATTAAATTTTTCAAGTAAATATTTTTTTTAATGACACATAATAGTTCATATTGAGCACATTACAGCACAATTGGTTTGGTTTTAATGAAGTGATGTTGTGGAGCTAACTTAACATCATAAAAAGGACCCAGTCATAAAAGTTTTTTGAATAAATTTTTTTACGTAGCACATAATAGCACATTTTGGCACATTTTTTTTCTTTTAAATTCCAAAATGGTCGCGTCAACTTTTTGGACATCTCAGAAACCTGTTTTTTACGATGGTTCGGCTGCTAACATGAAGATGGCGATTAGTTCGCACGGATAAATATTAGCTCATATAGGTTGTCTAAGATACCACCTTGGAAGGATAGGTTCGAACCAACAAACGGACTGTCGGTTTTGCTGCGTGGAAGACAAAACTGCTGAACACATACTTTGTTCATGACCCTGCTTACGAAGCATAAAGTTCAACATTATTTGGTTTTAGCAACTTAAAACGTACGGATTAATTTTAAGAAAATCTCACCTCATACAATCATGAACTTCATGAGAAGAGCTAGATTGTTCGGTGAACTGTAACCTCTAGGGGTGAGCCACAATAGACCCGAGGAACGCAGAGAATCTGCACCACTACGCCCCACACACATGATACCTAACCTAACCTAACATGTTTTAATATTTTTTCCAAATAAAAATGATTTCAAACAATTGTTATTACCTCTAAGACTTTCCTTGTATGGAAAATCACAAAGGACTTTTCCTCGAATTGTGTTTCCAGGGTAAATTACTCCCGGATTGGCTAGTACAATCCTTATGCTCATCGTCTAAAAAACTCGAGATAAATTTGTATTTTCAACAGAACCTTTTTAGATTTTAATAATCATTATTTTTTAAAACTTTAGTACTTTAAAAAAAAAATTGCATTATTTTGTACATAAACAAATATCATTGTTAAATTATAAAAATTTTAAAATTATATTTTTCTTGCAATAAATTATCCTTAAACCATGAGCTCTGTCACAAAAGACAAAAGACATACATTCATGCATGTAGTCAAGCCTTTTTACCGTAGGGGTAGGCAGAGACCACTTTCCTTCACTTGCTACGGTTCTTACACACATCTTTTGCTTCCTCTACTTTCATCAGTGCTCTCATACCTGCTCGTCGGTTGTTGGTACTCTTGACCTGGCCTTTCTTTAAAACAATGTTGATCTGATCGAGATCGATGTTCGCCGAGGTTAACCTTTACCGGCTTAATGACCATTCACACTCGCATTATAAATTTGTTTCGTTAATCTTCCTTTATCCATCCTTTCTACGTGTCCAAACTATCTAAGAATTCTTTTATCTATCTTTGTAACCACATCTTCTTTTACACCACATCGTTCCCTTATCTCAGTATTCTTCACTTTATCCAACCAAGTCACTTCGACTATACTTCTTAGACTACTCATCTCCGCAGCATTAATCCTATTTTCATGCTTCTTCTGCCAAACCCAACATTCACTACCATACATATGTGTAGGAACCAACACACCTCTATGCACCGCCAGACGTGCCTTTTTTGACACTTTCTGGTTGTTCATAAAGCTATGCAGTGCCCCATTCATTTGTTTTTTTGCCAACACCCTTTGCTCAATGTCACTGTCATATTTTCCATCTCTCGTAAACTTCGAACCCAAATACACAAATTCATTTACTTGTTCCACTCTTTCTCCCCCAAGTTTGTCATGCTTTATTTTCTTTCGAAAACCATTACTTTCGTTTTGCTTGCATTTATTTTCATTCCTTTGATTTTCAGCGCATCATGCATAATATTAACCATCGCCTGTTACTCCTCTTCAGATGACGCTAATATGACTTGATCATCGGCGTAAAGAAGGCATTTGACGATCAAATCATTCATTTTTAATCCCTACGCACTCTCTCTTTTAAATATTTTAAACAATCGTCTATGTATTGGTTAAACAGCCATGGCGAAGCCACACATTCCTGTCTCAAAGCTTTTTCGATGTTAAACCAGTCCGTGCAAGCTCCGTTTATCCTGATACAAGCAGTGGAATCCTCGGTAAGTGATTTCAGTGCTCATATTAAGCTACCGCTCACCCCATACATAGACAATGTCAACCGAAATTCAGTCCTCACCACTTTGTCATAGGCTGTTTCCAAGTCTATAAAAGCGCATTAGACCTTCTGACTTTTAGCCAAGAATTTTTTGACTATATCTCGTAATGAAAAAACCTGATCCATACATCTCCTTTCTCTTCTAAATCCTACTTGCACATCCCATATCATCTCAGTTTCATTCGTTTTTGTTCATATTGTTTAATTTTGCAACCCCTTTAATTAAATTGATACTCCGCCTTTGACTGTTTGAAAAACTATCCCCTTCAAATTCTCACCGATCAATAATCTTTACTTAATTAGCGTGGATCGCATTCATACAGTTTGAATTAAATTACAAATTAAAAATTATTTTTATTTCGAATTAATTATATCCATAAATTATTTATTAGTTAATGAATGAAATTTAAAATTATGTGAGTGAAACAATTGTTTTATTAATACTTTTTAAATTTTAAGAAAATATGTTTTTTAGTACTCACCGCAAATTATATTAACAATAAAAACATTTTATATTAAATTATAACCTCACAATATAAATTAGTGTCTTAATTTATAAATTTAATATTTTTCGCGTAAAAGAAAAAAAAACATCTTGCCTTTTATAACCTAGTATCTTGTATGAAAATCGTCTAGGAAACTTGGCTCCTACGCACCAGAGTCGTAATGTATTGCGGATAGTTCTAAAATATTTTCTATTATGAGCAGCGGCGTACGTGCATATCTAGAGGATCCGCAACTTTCCATAAATAATTTGAATTATTGCTATTCGCGTTTGCAAAAGCCTAGACCCCACATGACGGATAATTTATAAAGCTAGTTTGTAAGTAATCATAATTTCGCAAAGATTATTTTTTGACGTTTCTCGAGACCGATAGAAATTTTCAATTTTTCCAGCGAGAATTATTCATGTACATTGTTTTTATTCTTAATATTGCTTGGGATAAACCATATTCTTCAAGATGGTACAAAAATATGCCGATTGGGGTGAACATGATGTCTAAGTGGATAAAAGTTGCAGGAGATGATTGAACTCGATATTAAAAAAATTAAAATTACCAACCATTCCGCACGATAGACTACAGTGTCTCACCTTGCCAAATCAGGTATCTATGAGCAGGAAATTATAAAAATCACAGGACACAGCTCATCTAATTCATTGAAACCTTACCTGCAATTGGATAATGAACATCATTCAAATTTAACTAATAACCTGAGAGAGAGTGTGGAAGTATCATTAACTTTCAACACATCAGAACAAAACAATGTTAAAAAATCCTCCACCCAATGGCACACCATTTATAATAATTGTATTTTTCATGTTTAAAACTTTAATGCTTCCCAGTTTAAATAACTCATTAATTTATATGGAGTCGAGTATTATAAATTTGTTGAAATAAAAATATAAAATCTTAAAAGTGATTTTTATTGTAACGTCAAAAAATAATCTATCGAATACCACACGAGAAATCGATAAATTAGATAATAATTCTCCAGGTCATTTCTTGGTGCCATTTGGCAATAGCCACTTGAGCCCTTCGCCACTCGAGCCCTTTTGGGCTCTCGCTGAGGTACCCTCCCTGTAATGGTATACACGGTTATATATCAGATGTAATGCAATGCCTGTCACAGGCATATAGCCAGAGGAGTATTTTGTTTTCTGATATATAATCGACCCACTTATACCTAAATTAAAAATATGTAGGCAAAAACAGCAGTATATATATATATATATATATATATATATATATATATATATATATATATATATATATATATATATATATATATATATATATATATATATATATATATATATATATATAAATAAAAATTTAGTTAAACCAAGAATTTTAAGTTTTTTTATCAAACCGCACGTGTTTGTTATGAGATCTCATTACGTGCATGTTATTGTTAAAGGAATGTCGACAGTGCGATTTTTGACGTTTACTGACATGGGCGTAGAAAAAACCTTTAAACGTATGCAGTATTGATTCGAATATTGCAAGAAATACATAAAGCACAATATTATTTTATAAACATTAAATAAAATTTGTTAAGACTACGGATATTCTTCATATAAAACGTTTCAGTATTTCAATGAAACACTCATTATTGGTTACATATTTATTAAAAGTACAAAATGAAACTATAAAGATAAAAACTATAGTTTTAATTACATGTGCCATATTTTATATTATAAAAAATATTTTTTTAAATATTTCGTTTACTACAATTTCAAAATAAAATGTAATATTTTTTTAATATAAATTATAGTGTTTATTATTGTAAAGTCAGCTTAAAATAATGGAAAAGCAGATTAAAAGATAGGTTACATATTTTATCAAAAATTAAAAATCCATTAACTTTTATCGGTTTGAACAACATTTGTATTGGAAATCAGAATTTTGTTATTACTGAAATAAAATTATGTAAATTATCCTACATCAATGAGATGAATCAAATGTTAGTTTAACCCACAATACAAAGGGAGTTTGGAAAGTTTTGCAATATGACGCAACCACGTGGCGCAGGAGTGCTGGTGCATGTTGGGACGTGTCAATACTTGCACACTATGCGCTGCGCTAAGCCGGTGGGCTCACTTGTTTGTCAGTAGTGATAGTTTAAAGTGCGTGCTATGGCATTTTGGTCACGAAATTTGGTTGGTTTTTCGGTCCACATCGTACCACTATATTAAGGGGGTACAGAAAATTCCAAAGGGGAAATTTCAGTCTGAAGGACGCTAAAAGGACGGGGAGGCCACCAACGTTGGTTACGGATAGAAACGTTAATGCTGTGAAGAAAATTCTTCACAAAGACCAGATTGAGGAAACCTTAGGCCTAATTACATCGGCAATTCTTCCAATTTTGAACGATCATTTGCACGAAACGAAAGTTTGTCTTTTCTGGGTGCCGCATAGTCTGACTAAAGACCAGATGACACGACGTTTGATATGTTTGATAAGGAACAATCTCGGTATGCGAACAGCATCGTGACAGGTGACGACACTTGGCTGTATGATATTACGACGAAGTCTCAAAACAGATTTTGGGTCTTTCATGATGATGATACAACCGTAGCAGTCAAAAAATCCCGATCAGTAAAGGAGAAAATGATAGCTGTATTTTTCAAATCAAGTGGAATTGTTGAGCGGTTCGTGTTGGACACACAAAAAAAAGTCACAGCTATGTGGTTCACTTAACAGTGCCTTTCTAAAGTCATCGACTCTCTAAAGAACTTCCGACTAATTTTGAGAATAGACACCTGGTCTTCAGCTCACCGCGCGACAGCCTACACTGAATATTTGACCATTGGAGGACTGAAACATCTTAAACACCCTCCTTACATTCAAGACCTTGTACCCTGCGACTTTTTACTTTTCCCCTTGTGAAAATGAAGCTTTCGTTTTCCCGATTACTGTAGTGTGTATTAAGCCGAAATGACAGCCATTATCGAGGCAGCTGTCTAGATACTCCGCAACGAACAAAAGTTCAGCGAGATATCCATTCTTTGCGACAACCACGCTGCTATCAAATCACTGAACTCAGTCTACTTGACCTCTAGGGCAGCGGTGAAATGCCGAGCCGCCCTGAATAAGCTAGCAACTAAGTTTCGAGTTCACATTGTCTGGGTACTCGGACATACCAGGCAACTGTAAGGCGGACGAGCTAGCAAGAGAGGGCACCACCCTCCCAGCTGTATCTGTCTCGTCTCAGCAAGGAGTACCGATTGCAAATTACCGGCTCCTCATGCACAGCAAAGTGGTTTAAAAAAAAGCCAACTCGAGGTGGCAAAATGGACCCACATGCACATCATCGAAACAGATTTGGCCTAAACTAGATCTACGTCGAACTAATGATGTTTTAACTCTATCTAGGGAGTCCTTTGGAAATGCGATCGTGGCCTTAACAGGGCACTGGACAGGTGGATCCCATGCACGGCGCATAGGAATCGCGGAGCTACGACACGAGTTCTGTAGAAGAGAAGGAAACAATGGTACATCTTCTCTGCCACTGCCCTGCCGTAGACAGAAAACGGCTTTCTATACTAGGACAACTGAACTTTGCTGACTTATCTGATCTCAGCTCAGTTAACATTAAAGACCTCATACTTTTTATTAAAAGTTCCAATTGGTTCTTACGATAGAGGGGGAAGGCAAACCCGTCCATCACATGGTATCACAACGGGCCAAAAGGCCTAAGTGGGTTCCCTCCGAACCTCCGTTTTAACCTAACCTAACCTAAGGATTGGTTTCGAAGGATGGAGAGATTTATTGCCTGTGGTGGAAATAATAAATTAAATAAATAGTGCTGTATTGCATAACTTTCCTAGTGCCCTCTTATTTGTATTACAAGCTACTTTTAAATTTACTTTCAGAACAAAAAAATGAAAGTTTATCGCAGCGATATATTACTGTATATTAATATAATTAATTTTAGAAATATTTTAAAAAGTATTATATGTGTTTTACTTTTATTAAAATATTAATAATTCTTAAGTAGGATACTGTATAAATTGATCCAAAAATAGCAAGTCAATATAATCAATATAATCAATATAATTACTTAATTAGATTTGTGATTTGTACAAAACTGTAAACAATGGGTTAACAAACAATTGAATGGTTTTCCAAAATAATGACATAATCAAAGTTTAGAGAAAAATTCCATTTATTTGTAATAATAAAATATTACGTCCAACAAGAACAAGATTTTAATCAAATTAAAAGGAAATTTAAATGAGGTAGTAGGTAGTAACAATTTTAAAAAATGTAAAAATAAAAATTTATTTGTTCTTTATAATCAAATTTGACCGACATTATTTTACTTACAAACAATGTAATGTGTGTATTAAATGTCTTTAACACTTAATTTTTTAAAAGCATTTTTTGATATATTAGTAACCATTTATTGTCTATTATTGTCATTTTTAACGTGCTAATCCATCGTCAATGCTAATTTTATTGCACTAAAAATCTACAATTAAATATCAAAAATAACACGAGAATTTGTTGCTATTAGTTGCCAACAAAGTTGATTTTGTGGCCAATTAGTTACCAAAAAATTGATTTTGTTTCCCTCGAAGTATCTATCGGGGGATCGCTGTAATTCCTACAATAGGCAGAATATATTCTTGTATACTGATGACCCTAATAGAAATATAAACAACCTGAAGAACAGGCTGGATTTTGAGCGGGTCGCTTAACTATCGACAACTCTTAAAATAGCCTTAGAGGCATAGAAACACATATAGTCCTTATTGATCTAGAAAAGGCTTACGATAGCGTTCCGATATCACAACTATGGGAAAGAATGGAGAAACTAGAGGTCAGACCGACTACTATACCGCAACTACTAGAGGTACAATTCTGCAAAAGTGAAGCTAGAAACAGGCCTGACAGAAAGTTTTAAGACCTCCAAGGGACTCAGTCAGGGGTGCTGTCTATCCCCTAATCTTTTTAAAATTTACCTTGACCGATCCCTTAGCTTAGAGGGTGGACAAGAAAGTGTTCACAAATGGGACTGAGAGTGGGAGATGACGCGCTCTATAGTTTATACTTTGCTGATGATCAGGTTGTAATAGAAGAGGATGAAGACGATTTAGGATATATATATATATATATATATATATATATATATATATATATATATATATATATATATATATATATATATATATATTTTATGAAAATAGTCGCAAAAAGGGTAGACCTATCGTGTGGGCCGCGGACGGCCCGCACTGCGACTATTAGAAGGAAAAAGGATTATAGAAAGGAAATGTATGTGGACACGCTTTTTAAAAAGTTGCAGGTCATAGTTCTCTGGAAAAACTGATTTTGGAAGCTTATTCCATTCCGTAGCAGCCCTGTAAAAGAAGGTCAGAAGGTCAGAAAACTAAAAGAGGGATTCGAAAAAGCTGGTCTAACGATGAACATGAGTAAATGCGAATACCTGGCAATAGACACAAACAACCAAAATTATCTTTTCTTAAAAAATGAATTCATAAAAGGAGTAGAAAAGTCCAAATACCTAGGGGTTGTTTTTAACAAAAAAGGCAATAGCAGAGATGAGATAACAGAAAGAAATAATAAAGGTAGAAAAATCATAGGAGCCCTAAATTAAATCCTTTGAGAAAAGAATATAAGGAGAACAACAAAAAAGCGACCATATGAAAGTATTGTTCAAAGTGTGATAACGTATGGAGCAGAGGTATGGGATATAACAAAAACACTGAAGAGAAAACTACTTGCAACTGAAATGGATTTTTTAAGAAGAAGCTGCCAAGTGTCACGGAGGGATAGAGTGAGAAACCAGGGGATCCGAAATAGAATGGACATGGAAAAAAATATTTCAGACGAAGTTGAGAAAAAACAACTGACTTGGTTCGGTCACACGAAAAGAATGGATGAGAATAGATGGCATAGGAAAGTGTTGGATTGGATACCGCCGGAGAGGAGAAAGAGAGGAAGACCTAGAAGAAGCTGGAGGGATGGAATAGATGAAGCGATGGAAGCAAGAAACCTAACCGAGGAACAATCTCTTGATGGAAAAAGGTAGAAAGAAAATTTAAAAACATAATTATAAAGGAATCGATGATTACGCAGCAATTTGTTACTAAGTTGTTACTGAAATACTGTCATGTAAAAACATTTGGAAAAAAAGAAACATTTTTTTTAATTAAATTGGACACTGTCCATGCAAGTGGCAATAAATTTTGTTGCTACTCAGAATACTGATGAGAGATATACTTGCAGCAAAAAAATCCTGTATAATCAACGACCCAATCATAATAATGTTTTCAAATTTTCTTGTTTCTTTTATAAGAGATTTTAAGAAAACGGTTGGAGCAACAAAATCGTTTTTTGGCAAATAATTAGCAACAACATCTAATTTTTTGGCAACTAATTAGCAACAAACACTAGTTTTTTTAATTTTTGCTGAATTTCCACTGCTATCTTAAAAGAGCTTGTTTGAAATCTGCATTTATAACTATCATTATAAAATGTTCTCCTATATTTAGTTAAACTAAAGTTAATAAAACAATGCAGTTTACAACTTATCAAATAATCTAAAGAAATGTTATAATAATTGGCAAAGTTAATATTTTTAAAAGGTACAACAAATTTAATTTGTTTATCCTTAATAAAAATATACTAAAATGTATAATATGACAATTTTTATAAATAATAAATGTTTCTTCAGTTGTTCCCTATCTTAAATTACTTATAAAAATATTTGTTTTTAAGTTATAAAAGCATGTAATATTTTTGGTTTCACTAAAATCCAAATTGTATTGTATTAAATATCATCACCAATCCAGTGGTATTAAATTTATTGATATCATCCATAAAAACACACGCCTGACTGAAAAAGTGTAAAAAACACTAGATTATAAAAAAAATAAAAATATATTATTGATTTGCCGTTCAAATACAATCTCGTTTAGTTATCATAAACATCAATGTCTGAATATTTCAAACAATAACTAAGCACATTTAAAACATCAAATCTAAAAAAAATTGTGCTTTAACTCTTAAATTAAGCATCGAATAATTGCAGAAGCAAAGTTGATCTATTAACATTGCAACACAAAATGTTTAGAGTATTAACTTGCTTTCAACAAGAAAATTTTTATGTTCGTTTTTGTTTCTTTACTTGTTTTTTATTTGGGTGGTGCTGATGGAGCACTTGGGTTTGAACTTCCACCTTTCATGCTGTCAGAATAGGAGGGCGGAGGTGGTTCTTCAACATCTGCAACCAAAATATTATCAATAAACATTTGTCGTTTTTAAAACGTGCAAGAATAATATTTTAAATTCCATTAAAAACCAAAAATATTACATAATTTAAGAATTATTTCATCAATTTGCAGTAGGTGAAAAACCGCTTATTTTATTAAAGTTTTGTTAAAATGTAAAAGTATTTTAATATTATACGAGTTTGTTAGTGTAATAACATTTTTTAATCAAAGTTAAATATTTAACGTATTTCATACCGAATTATGTTTATACTGAAAATTCATATGATTTTTCAAGATAACTGAACTACTAATATTCACTTATTTGAATTCTCTTGTCTTTTTCAGAATCTGTGATGAAAATACATAGAAAGACTATCACAGAGTCCGATGTGGAATCTGCCATAAAAGCAGGCTGGTTAGTAAAGGCCAAAGAAAGAGAGGAAAAATCTCAGAAATAATACATTTTTTGTTTTTTTCTTTTTAAAAAATGTCAAGAAATATTTTTATTATGTTTGAAATGTTTATTATTTTATTGACTTCCTCGAGTCTTTGTGGAAATAAATCTGTTACTTAGACCGATTTATTTTATTAATTATTTATTAATTATTATATCTGACTAAACTCCAACTAAGAAATCTAAACTTACCAATGATATTGATAAGTTTAAAGTCTAATACCAATTAACTTTCTTATTTCCTTAGTTGGAGTTTCTGCCAAAATGATGGAAGTCTTGAAAAAAACTGGCGTGGATGAAAAAGATATCAAGATCATCCGAAATCTCTACTGGAACCAGGTGGCTTGTGTAAGGATAGACAGGGACAGAACAGAATACATAAAAAACTAAGAGGTGTAAGACAAGGATGCATACTATCCCCAGTCAACTTCAATTTATACTCTGAATATTATCTTTAGAGAGGCGCTGCAAGATATTGAGGCGGATATGGAGAACGGTTAAACAACATAAGGTACGCAGATGACACTGTTATTTTTTACAGACAGCCTTGCTACGTTGCAGCTTCTGTTGGACAGAATCACAGCTTTCAGCCGACGGTATGGGCTGGAAATAAACAAGAGTAAAACGAAGTTTATGATTATAAGTAATAACCAAGACATCCGTGGAAA
Organism: Agelastica alni; assembly: GCA_950111635.1. Taxonomy (NCBI): domain Eukaryota; kingdom Metazoa; phylum Arthropoda; class Insecta; order Coleoptera; family Chrysomelidae; genus Agelastica; species Agelastica alni. Next base: position 7,203,326 of record OX467717.1, read on the forward strand.
CTTATTAGCAGATGGAACTCCCCTGGAAAGGGTTAATAGTTACATATACTTGGGCACAAACATTAATGATGAGTGGAACCACTCTATTGAGATCAGAACTCACATTGAAAAGGCAAGAACCGCATTTCTCAAGATGAAAAAAGTCTTCACAAACCACAACATCCAGCTAACCACGAAAATACGTTTACTTCGTTGTTACGTGTTTTCAATACAATTTTATGGAGTCGAATCGTGGACGCTTATAGAGGCTTCCTCCAATAAACTTAAGGCATTTGAAACGTGGCTGTACCGGAGAAAAAATACCTTGAAACCGGGTTACCAATGTAGAAGTGCTGAGAAGGATGGGCAAGGAAAAAGAAGTCTTCGATACGCTTAAGGCACGAAAGTTACAATATCTAGGACATGTTATGCGTAATGAGAGCCGATACAAACTTTTGCAAAATATTCTACAATGCTAAGTGTATAGAACTAGAGGACCAGGAAGACGACGAATATCGTGGCTGAAAAACTTAAGAGCTTGGTTTAACCAGACAACAACTCAGCTATTCCGAGCTGCAGTCAATAAAGTGCAAATAGCCAATATGATAGCCAACATCCAGAACGGATAGGCACTACAAGAAGAAGATGTGTTTTTGGAGCCAGTTCGAAATTACTTACCGCCCATATCAAAACTCTCACTGGCTGCCATATCAGCTTTTGATGGAGCTGAAGGTGTTGCTTCCTTGGGGGGGGCACTAGCTGTACTGGAAGAGGCTTCACCTGACGGCATGGGCATTCCTTTTGCGACGGGAGGTGGATATGGGACAAAACCTTCTCCGTTTAGTACAGTAAAACCTGGAGGTCCAGCAGGATAGGGTGGCACTTTTTCATCTTCCGATGGATAAGGCGGTGGATTAAGTACTGGAGGTGGTGGAAATGCTCCTTTAACAAAAAAACAATTATGTTTAAAATCCTAAAGAAAACAATTACAGTTTAGAATTATTTCTTTAAGTAAAATTTGTTAAATCTAGCATTTTATTTTATTAAAATAATTTAATCTAATGCTTTGTTTTCTTCTTTGAAACTATTTTTAAATACTTAAAAATCATTTAATTTTTGTTTAGTACCTCCTGGAGCTTGAGAAGCAGGAATTATATTTATCCTTGATGGTGGAGCAATATCCTGTCCGAGGAGAGGTATATGACCCAATTTTACACCTGATTCAATATTCAAGTTCGAATGACAGCCTGGTATAACAGCTTCAACCTATAAGAAATGACAAATAGGGTTTTATTTTTGGATCTTTATTTTCAAAAAATTCTTGTTTGAGGAAACTGAATAAAATAAAAACAAAGTTTTACTAAAGAAACATAAGAAAAGCTCTTTAAAAGTTATAAAAATAAAAAAATATTCAAAATATCAACAGAAATGTTTTAAAATATTAATCAATATTTTACTCACATTTAACACACACCATTGTTTAAACAGAAAAGATCCTGCAAAATTAGGTACAACTGCCGATGGCGGTATTTGAAAATCAATATTGTAAGTTCTTTCACCGTGAGCTCCTACTCCAGTGGCCGAAGTAAGTCCTATAAGTTCGACATCGTATTTGTGATGAGTTCGAGGACTTGTGGTTTTTGATTCAATGGTCTGAAAACAAATTTGAAGAGTTGAATTAGTAAACATCACATACAGTATTATATACATACTCGTGTCTGTTCGTGTATCTTCTTAAGCAAGCACTTTATATTTATTTTAGTTGCAATATACCCATACAACTTATTATTTGAAGATCTTTATTATTAAGCTTGTCGATTCATTTCCAACCATCCCATCTCACATTTATCTTTCCTGGATTCTTGTTGCATACCTCACATCTCCCCCTTTTTAAAAATTAAAAGAAACATTCTTTCAATAATGATATTTCTTTAAGACTACAAATACACTAATTTACAAGTCTAACCTTGTAGGTGCTTAACTACTCTACCCTTACTAGTTAAAATTGGTTTATGTTAGTGTTTTTCACCACTCTCAGTACTGTACAATTTATTTTCAGACTGGCAAAGTTGTTCTCGTGTTGCATACTTTCATTCATACTTACATACATATAGTCACGGTTTTTTGGTAGGGGTAGGCAGAGACCTCTTCATTCCACTTGCTACATCATTCTTCGCTTCTTTGTTACCACATCTTTCACACCACAGCGTTCATTATCTCACTATTCTTCACTTTATCTATTAAAGCCACTCCGGCTATACTTTTCATTTTAGCAGCATTTATCTTACTTTTATGCTTCTTCTGCCAAACCCAACGTTCACTACCATACATAAGTGTAGCACTCCTCTATGCACATCCAATCGTGCCTTTTTGACTGCTTATAAATTTATGCAGGGCCCCATTTATGTGCTTCACTGTTAACATACTACCTTTACTCAATATCACAGTCATAGTTTCCGTCTTTCGTAAACCTTGAACCGAAGTATACAAACCAAACAAAAGCAAACAAACTTGTTTCACTCTTTCTCCTTCAATCAGCACCTCGCAGTTTGTCATGCTTTCTTCTCTTTCAAAAACCATTACTATTGTCTTGCTTACATTTACTTTTATCTCTTTGATTTTTAGGTCATTATGAATAACATTAACCATCGCATGCAAATCCTCTTTAGATGAGAACCTGATGATCTGATCATCGGCATACTTTCACTATCACTTAACGCTAAGAAACACTTTTGGGATCTTCTCCTTTTTTCTCAAAAAAAAATTAACAGTTTTATCTATATTATTGCTATGTAGAAGAACAACTTTAATATAAATCCTAATAATATACAGGGTGTTTCAAAAAAAGGTGACACCTTTTATCTAGGATAGTTAGAAAACTGAAAAATAATTGAGGTTTGATCAGTAAAAAAATTTCGTACCGCCAGCCGTATTCAGGATAAAGGGCATTAAAGAAAAAAATGTATACACATTTATTATGATTTTGCCGAAACTACTTTAAACATTGCAATAAAATATTATACGAATATGTTTTAGAAGCTGATACATCCCATGAATTTATTTTTATATCTGACTCTCATAGAGGGCGCTAGTTACATAGTTCGTACCAAGTGGTATTGAACATAACTTTTTTAAGGTTAGATTAATTAATCAAAATTTCAAGTGAACTTAGACATCATTCAATTTAACACAAAAAAGGTACTTTTGGTAAAACTCGATACTGTGTACCGTTTTTAGAATATTTTGATTTATGATGTAATAACCAATTTTTTTTTCTAGCTAAAAACGACCAGCGACTATAGAGTTTGGGTTGTGGTTACTTGGGCAGGTAACAGGTAGTAAAGGTCTATAAAATAGTACCTTAAAGTATAAAGCTCAATTTTTTTATATTTTCTTCGGGATAACTTTAGAGATCTCGTCCTCCATTGCCGGACACTTATGACAGTTGATACCCCCTGCCAGACACCCCTAAACTTTAATAAATTATAATTATAATTTCGTTATAGTATAAAAGCTAAACTTTATATATGTTACTTGGGGACCTATAAAAAAATGTTACCTCAATAGCCGGACAGTTTTAATGGTTTAAACATCTTGCCAGACACATTGAAAGTCCGCTGTAGGTGCGAGTGCGAGGTACCAACTATTCAAGCGGGTGCGAGTGAGATAAGGCGCTTAGTCGACTGCGATCTTTTACTGCGCATCATCTGTCGTTTAGTGATGTATTGAACAAGTATGCGTAGGTAAAACCAACGTTTTATAATTGATATTTGTGCAGTTTTTTGTAAAATAAAAGTGTAATTTTAGAAAAAAGTGTTAACATGGGAGATATATTAATTCATCAACAAAACATCTTTAATATTATTCAGAGATTTATATGCAATGTTTACAATGTCCCTAATATAATTGATGTTGATGCCGCTAGACTTTAAATGTTCATCGACTCGTATACAGTCTCCGATGTAAACGTAGCTTTTGACCGGAAGAAGTTGCAAAAGCGAGCTATTGCAGCAATTTCTGCGAGCAAATAATATATGTACCATTTGGAATAATGCTCATCTGAAAAATCCAACCACATATCAACCATACAATAGCGGCTGAGTATTGAAAGATGACAAATACCAGTTCAAATGGTTTGAAAGGGATCAACTACTAAGTTATGTTAGTGATTCGCTCAAAACGCGATATTTTTATACACCTTTACTACCTGTTACCTGCCCAAGTAACCACAACCCAAACTCTATAGTCGCTGGTATTTTTTACCTGTATAGGGGACATGCGCAGAAAAACTCTCAGCTTTTATATAAAAAACGAAGGTCTGGCCGTTGGGGGGTTTTGCTCTATAAAGAATTATGCACCTTTCTTTCTGGTGGTTTTAAGATTAATTTTTAAAAGTTAATTGCAAAACAAAGATAAATATTTATGAGTTAAAAATTGATTCAATATTTTAATGTAGATCTTTTAACAAGCAATAGTTACTTACCATTTTTAAGGTGACATTGAGTTCTGAGATATTATCGTTCGACATATTTGTAACTTGCACTTTAATCTTGGCCACTTCTCCGACGACAAACGCTTCTTTTTTCAACATTAAGTTTATTGTGATAGGATCACTGGCGCAACACATGCAACATATTATTTTTTCATCTGAATACTCTACCGGATTCTAAAACAGACAATATTTTTAATCACGTTTTTTGGCAGCAACAGCGCCCAAAGTACACTGTTCTTATTGGTTTTATATTACTGGATTTAAATAAATAAAAAATCTGAGAAAAGAAAAGCTTTTTTAATAAAATATCATTTCCCATTACGCGAGGAGTTTCCAAGGTACCAACCTCGAAAAAACTTACTACCTAGGATGGAAATAAATTTAAAAACTTTTCTGTTTTTTGTGTAAACCAAATTCTTCCTCAATCATTTATTAAATATTTTCAATAAAAAAGATTTAACACTAGACAGTTTTGGGAGGTTTTTATTACAAAAAAATTAAATTTCCTAAATTAAAAAAAATTTCACTCCCTAATTTCTGAGACACTCTGAGTATTAAACTAACAGTAATTATGAAAATTAAGAGCCAAAAATTGATTATGGTACCCGGAAAAGGCTCTTCAAACTGCGATCAGTTCTTTTGCATTTTTCCCATTTCGTAAGCGTAGTAACTTTTAAAAAAACACCCAGTAAGAGTTTATCAATTTTAATAAAATTAAACAGAATATGTGATTAGTTAAACTTAAAGAATGATAACATTTTTAAAATAAAAAAGCCTCTTGGACAAAATAAACGCAACAATATGAAATTATCTAAAAAATAAAATTATCTTTTTCTTATTTATTTATTTATTACACTGTTCTACAGAAAAAAAGATTTTCAATTACAGAACAAGAACAAAGTGAACATTTGCACAATAGAAAAGCTTAAGAGTAATTCAACAATATTACTGCTGATAATAATAGTTCTTAATTTGCCTCACATTACAAATAGAATATATTGTTACAAGCCGGACTTGTTGTATGTCGCCTTGGGGCGCCAGCGAGTCGGTCACAAATAGGGTGCATATTAATGAGCTGCTAGTAATACACAGAAGAAACTGGATGTTTCTGAAATTTCTTGGAATATTCGAGAACGTTGATTTGGAGGTATTTAAACGAAATCATAGATCGAAGTTTTAAGTTTAGTTTTTAAAATTTTAGGAGTTAGGAAATTTAGTTGTTTAAAGTCAAGTATTTTAATGTAATTGTAAAGTGAATAATTAATTGATTTGTACCACAAGTAAAATTTATTGCCCAAACGCGCGTATTCTTTAATATATCGATGTCATAATGTTGTAAAACTACCAGCTCTGTCTTGTAAAGCCGTTATCCTTCCCTTGCTGATGTTGCTCAAGGTCATCCGGATCTATGACGACGGTTATAGATTCCTTATTCATACCACCTGGACCATCACTGTTGACACACTATGCCCTGTCCCTTTTAAATTTACTTAAACAACGCCTGGGCAGAATGACTCAATAAATTGAGTACAAATTATTGCTTAAAACAAATTAAAGAAGTGTAAACCTAGGTATTTAAAGTTTTCTGTCCATATTGTTTTCCTTTCATATTAGAGTCTAAGTAAAAAATGTTCATTACAATTGGTCGTATCTTTCTGGGTGTTTGAATTTGTTTGTGAAAAGCAGTATATTATTTAATTTTTTTTGAAAATCAGTATATTGTTTAAATCATTTTTTATACAATATTAACCCAAATGACTTAATTTATTATAGTACACTTTTTGCATTTCTTACCATTTGTAATTCATGTACAATTTCATTGAAATTAATGGGCACAATTAAATGCAAAGTAACTTCGTCTTCGTAGTCAAAAGCGAATGGTTTATCCACAGTTGCTTTGATGTAATATCTAATATAACCATAATTGCCGTTATATGGATTTGGTAGATTCATTCTGGGAAATTGAAAACTAAAGGGATACTCGTAGTGACCAGCTGGTAAATTACCTTAAAAATAGAATTTAACATTTTACATAAGGACGACTTAATTTAACCGACCATAAGGATTTAGTAATGCCATCTCTAGTGCCCCCTACTCCACAGTAAGCGTTCGACTTGGTCAAGAAGCAAGAGAGCAATTTTAGCAATTACAAAATATGTTGAAATCATTTGGTCGTGGCTTGGGGAGTTTATACATGTACATATTTTGCCCCGGATATGTACAGATAACTTGACTTCCTTATGATTAGACACATATTTTTTCTTAAATTTTTACCTAACCCAACCCAATTTAAGGTTTAAAGAAGTATATTAACATTTTACCTACCATTAACCTTACCTAACCTGGAACTTAAATTACAGCAAAATTTTCATTAATTCTTATTCACATACATTGTTTATTTATTTACTTTATTTAGTTGGGAAGATTGTAGATTGTAGGGGGGGTCGTGAAGGCTATGCTGTCTTTCAAGCACTTCGACCTATCAGATCTTTTGTGCATAACCCTTAATCTGTTCGAGGCCCGGGATTCCGAGACTTCGTACAAAGTTTTTCAGTTTTCTGGGAGCTAAGTTCCTGACATCGAAGGGCATTAGGAAGACCCCTTCCAGAAACTTAAGCCTCTTGCAGAAAAGCACTGGACATTCGCAAAGCAAATGTTCTGCAGTTTCAGCGAAGTTTACGCAGTAGCAGCAACTATCACTCTCTGTTTTGTCCATCTTTTTCAGGTGATACCTCAGAGGGAAGTGTCCGGTGTGAAGTGCAGTTACCAGTTTCAAGTCTTTCTTGTCCAACTAGAGAAGCTGTTTAGCTTTTCTTGGTGAAAGGCTTACTAGCCTTTTCGCTTGTCTTTGTCCTGGCACTTTATGCCAGTGAGATTTCATTTTATGTTTCCCAGCGTCGAACCTTTTCTTTCAAGTGGGCTTTGAAGAGTCCACAGAAAGGATTTGGGCCAGAAAATTGTGTATTTGCCCCTCCTTAGCAAGGCAGTCTGCTTCCTCTTTGCCTTTAACTCCATTGTGACCTGGAACCCACATCAGAGTAACCTGATTGTTTGATTATTGTTTGTTTACAGTCCCAAGTCGTATAGCTCTCTCAGTTCTGCATTTGTTTTACTTCTTGGATCCTTTGTCGGGCCATATATTTTCCTCAGTATTCGTCTTTCGAAACTTTGGATAGCCGTACATAATGACAGGTCTGATGACAGCTTTGTATATTTTGATTTTGGATCTTCTAGTAACTTCTTAGAATCAAAATACGTTCTTTAAGACATAAAAGGAGGTTTTTAGTCGGTACTTTATTTCCTCGCTGATGTCATTGTCGGCAGTAATGATCGAACCCAGGTATTTGAACTGCGTGACATTTTTAAAGTTGTACTCATTCATTGTTACAATCTTCCTCTGCCTGTCCTAGAGATGTGCATGTATTTGGTCTTGCCTTCGTTGACCCATTTTAGATGCCTTGTATTCCAGTTTAACAAACGTTTCTTTACTATTTATTACGCTTGTTTCCATCACGTCAATATTGTTTTTAGTTTGAAGTCCCTTACTACCTTCTCCAGGGCAATATTAAAGAGAGTAGGGGACAGCGCGTCACCCTGCTTTAGTCCCGTACTTACCCTGAATACGTCCGACATATCGCTTCCAACTTTTACTCTGCATCTGGATCCTTCTACACAAACTCTGGTTAGTCATATAATTCTATGAGGTATTCCGAATTCTGCCATTGTCTCTCAGATCTTAACTCTTTTAACACTATCATAGGCCTGTTGGAAATCTATACACAATTGGTGTAGCTGCCTATTAAATTCTCAGCTTTTTTCTAGTAGCTGTCTAATTGTGAACAGTTGATCGGTTGTTGATTGGTTTGTCCGAAAGCCGCACTGATAATCTCCTATTATTTTCTCTGTGTATGGGGTAATTCTCGACAGGATTATATTTGATAGCACTTTGTTTGCTACGTTTATAAGCGATATTCCTCTATAATTTTTGCATACCATTCTGTCTCCTTTTTTGTGTATGTGGATTATTATGCTTTCTTTTCAGTCTTTTGGGATATTCTCGTGTAGTTGGGATGTTACTGTGTTTCCGGCATGTTTCAAGAAATCGGCGGTTATCGTGTCTTTACCCGGAGATTTATTGTTTTTCAACTTTTTTATAACGTTCTCAATTTTCATTCGAGAAGGGTATTCTTCTCGCATTTCCGCATTTTGAAAGCTGGCCGGTTCTTCGTTGTTTGTATTACCCTGGTTGAGTAGTTGTTCAAAGTACTCTTTCCATGTTTGCAGCACTTGGTCTTTCCTGGTTATTAGATCTTCGTTATCGTCCTTGATGATGTTGTTTGTTCTGGGTCTAAACCCCTTTCTTTTTTGTTCATAATGTCTTATAGAATTTTCTGGTGTTGTTCCTTCCATCGACTTCTAAGTGGCCATTCGCCAATTTTAAGTTTTTGTTTTAGTTAGTTGCAAAAGATAAAAATGTTCGAGCTTTAGTTTAAAAATATTCCTAATTTAACCTCCCTATCCAAAATAGTTTACTTCTTTACTGATAATTTAATAATGTCGCAAATTATTGAAGTAAAGTGGTTTTTTGACAAGTGATTTTATTGGTAACGATGCTGTTAAACAAACATTATGGGTTTTTTAAGGAAAGTTAAATAAGGTTGTTTTTTGCAAAAAGAATGCGAAAAATTGTTGCGGATCACTTCTTAAAAAGAACCATATTTTAATGTTTTATAAAAACAATTTTTCTTAAAAAATATTATTAAATCTAGCTACTTGGGATGTTTCTTGGTGTGATTTAACTGTTATATTTATTCAAGCATTCGATGATACAATAAGACAATAAATAAGGTATACAAAATATATAATAGAATTTACATTATAGCTTTAGTGAGAAAAGCTAACATATAGCTTATAAACCACACATTTTGAGCTAAAATCTGTTTGCTGAGTACTTTTTAAACTTTTTTAAACTATCATTGGAAAGTAGAATTGTATTATTTTAAATCATGACCAACGGGCCAGCTACAAATTTAAAAATGCCTCTAACTGTCAAACACATCTTAACTGAAAGCGCAACTTACGCAGCCCGACGTCAGCACCACAAGTTGGAATAAAATATTAAGAAGATTTTGAGCTCACGTGATCAGTTTCCCAATCTACTGTATTACCTTGAAGAGATAGACATTTATAATAAGATCTTTTTCTCAATGTAATCTATAGTTATTTTACACATTGTATCACGTGTCAATGACCTTCGTAGTTAAGACACTTTTCTAAATAAAAAAAAATATATTTAAACATGTGCGTGCCACATGTAAGAAATTTATGATAATACAAACACTAAGTGATGAATTTAAATTACTTTATATTAACAAAATAAACCTATTATAAAAGATCCCGGAAATATAACACTCATTACATAGAAATACTATTAAAGAAGTGGCGAAAGATATGTGTGAAAAAACATTATTTATTAAGAAATATTTGTAGATAAATGCAACTCGCTTTCTAACACATCATTTAATCTTGATCAGTGATCGCTTTAAATTATTTTCTTTGCCGAAAATAATTGTTCACAAACATGAGTGCTTCCAAAACGTGTCATTATTTGCCTTGCATATGTGCTTAAACGTGGGAAGTTTTCCAAATTCATGTAACTTTTGATAAAAATTATGTATGACAACTGTTCGGTTCTTAATATGAAAGGTGGCAACGCTGTTTTTCACGGCCAGCAATTCACGTGTACCGTAAAACCAAACAAATTTTTATAACGTCGCAATAGGGTACTTTCGGTAGTAAAAAATAAATTATGAAATTTGATAAAAATTAAAATTTATGTAGAAATATACTTATTATTCTGATTTTGAGTCTTAAAAGCACATTATTGTTTTATTATATTGAAATTAAAAGTCGTTATTTTTAATCTGTATATCACGTGACCTAAAACACGAGCCGCCATGGTGTGACGTCATGTAGGCAAAAACTGTCAGTTCTGTGTAAACAGCTAGGTGCATATCTATCAACTTTAACTTCAAAGAGTAATAATTGTGTTCTTTCGTCAGTGCATTTCATTTGTACCTATTTATTTATTAAAATGCTCCTCACTCCTTCAAACTCCTTTAAAATAAGAAGAAACTGCTGCAGTAAACTAAGCCGCAGAGTTTTGTTTAGAGCGCCCACAGCGTTGGCCAGCGAATAAATTAATGTTCACTATTCTTGACTATCATCACGAGGAGGTGTTTCTACAAACTACAGAGAGAGCTTTTTAAAGTTCGTTTCATCACACCAAGAGAGTCCATGAATAATGAAAAATGTAAATAATGTTTACCAATAAAAGTCGTATACAAAGAGCTCTTTTTATGAATTAAAAATAATAAAAATGTCTTACGTTCACCATCAAGGTTAATATTTATGGATAAAAATTTATTATCTCCACTGTAATGAATTGTTCTGTATTTTGTTTTTTTGCTCGAAGAATCATAGTAACTTTCTCTTTCTGTCCATGCAGTGTGCTCTCTTCCACGAAACTTACACGTTATACCTAAAACAAATTTATATTAGAAATAAATTATTATGGAAAGGCTACTCTCGACGGAATGGTATTACATACATACATACATATAGTCACGCCTTCTTCCCTTAACGGTAGGCAGTGACCACTTCCTTTCACTTGCCACGGTTCTAACATTCATCTTTCACTTCTTCTACTTTCATCAGTGCTCTCATACATGCTTGCCGGTTGTTGGTACTCTTACCCTGACCTAACAATGTCGATCTAATCGAGATACGTTCGCCGAGGTTGACCTCATACTCGCCTAATAAATTTTTTCCGTCAACCTTCTTTTATCCATTCTCTCTACGTGTTTAAACCATCTAAGTATTTCTTTATCTATCTTTGTAATCACATCTTCTTTTACACCGCAGCGTTCCCTTATCTCACTATTCTTCACTTTATCCATCAAACTCACTCCGGCTATACTTCTCAGACTACTCATTTCTACAGCATTAATCTTATTTCAATGCTTCTTCTGCCAAACCCAACATTCACTACCATGCGTAAGTGTAGGGACCAGCACTTCTCTATGTACAGTCAGTCGTATATTTTTTGACACGTTCTGGCTGCTCATGAAGTTATGCAAGACTCCAATAATTTGTTTCCCTGCCAACACCCTTCACTCAATGTCACAGTCATACTTTTCGTCTCCCGTAAACTTTGAACCCAAGTATACAATCTCATTCACTTATTCCACTTTTTCTCATTCAATCAGCCTCTCGCATCTAAGGAAAAAAGTGGCTATAGAGGTTTATTTTAGAAGGACAGGGACAAATAATAAATAAATTTTAAATAATTTTTCTATGGTACAAAAGCAACGACCAACTTTATAAGAAGTATGCGATGAGGGTGGGCAACTGGGCACTCAGTTTTAAGAAATTAGATTGAATTAAACACATTAACACATTATAATAGAGATATACTAACGGAAAGTATAAAAAAAATTTAATATTGATATGGTCACTGTAATATGTTGTTAGGTTAGCTAACGTACGGAACAGACACGATCACGATGGCACTAATTCAAAAAAACGCAACCAAGCTCAAAACAACACAGAGAGCTTTGGAACAAAGTCATAGACATAATGGACAGAATTGCAAAACAAAAATGGAGATGGGCCGGACACACCGCGAAAAAACCTCCGTAACAGAGGGTAAGTAGACTCATACGATGGCGACCTAGAACATCAAAAACAAGTATAGGCCGTCCACAGAAGAGATGGTCAGATGACATAAGGGAAACAGCTGGTAGATAGAAATTGGCTACGGGTTGCACAGATTAAAAAGATTTGGCATAACCTAGATGGTTTCTGGATGCACTATCACCTAATAAAGTATCTTATTATTCCCTGTATTTTAAAATAAATAAATTAATTGGTTGATTTAAATACACGTCTGAAATTTAAAATAAAGGGAGACAATAAATACATTCGATTTTAAAATTACTATTACTTTAATAGGAATTTCTTAGCAAAAAACCAATAATTAAGGTAAATAATAATTGGAACATAAATAATTGCAAAAATATGTGTTTTTGGACAAAAATAATATGAAATACCTCTAAAACCTTCTGATGATGAAAAGTCACATATTACTCTTCCATAAACAGAATCTCCAGGATTAAAACTTCCCGGATTGTCAAGTATAATTTTACAGCTCATTTTTCTGAAAATAAAAAAGTTTATTAAAGATTAACCGTGTTCGACAAAATACTAAAGGCGGGTTGACACATGCATGGTTTTAGTGGCGCCAATAAGAACTGGCGCACCAGTAAATTAAACTTGTACATGTAAACATAGACTTGCATATAAGTTGAATCTTTGCATGCATAGACCGAAAAAGTATGTATACTTCTGAAATTACTGGCGTTAGTGGTTTTGCCTGAATTTGCGTGTGTAAACAAGTACATGCTCGTCGGCTCCCCACTTTTTAGTTTGATGTTCGTTTCAGTGGAGCTAATAAGAAAAACAAAATGTTATTTTTTCATTCGAAGATGGTTTTTCTAGTTTACAGGGTCTTCTGCGGCGAGTTCTCCTAAAAGTTTTGCAGAAGCACCCAAAGTAGGTCGACGACCAATCCATGATTCTTTTTTGTATTACTTTTATTTTTTTTCCACTAAAAGTTTAGTGACTATTTTGCAGGCTTTGCGAAGTTCAGTCGACATATTGCGCACTTTTGTCAACTTAAAAATGAAACTGTCGTGCCGAATATTTCTGATTTTGCGATCTAGTGTAAACCTTTACTGGATCCCCTGGGGATACGGGAAAAATAGAATAGATCCTAGGTATGTTCTGCTTGTCGTAAAAGGCGACTAAAAGACTCCCAATCCAAAGTGTTATGCGACCGGTGCTGATGGATGCATGCGGTGGGGGAGCACCGTCGCTAACGGAGCCTACAGGAAAGAGGGCAAAATCCTGTAGTAGACAGCCTTAGTTCTGTGCAGGGGGCACCTCAGGGCCGGACCACCCCTTCCCCCATACTCGTTGACTGCAAAGAAAAACTGATAACGCTGGTAGACCTTAATCACGTCAAACTGATACGGGTTCCAGGACGCCAGGAAGTTGCAGGTAATGAGGAAGTAGACAAACTTAAAAGAAGAGGTACGGAAAAACACAAAAACTACTGGAAAAGTATACCAGGAAACAAACACGGGAAATAATACATCAAAGGACCGTGCCATAAAAGGACGGCAAAACTATTACCGATGAACAGGAATCAGCTAAGACTGTATGATGGAGGCCTGGCCTGCGGGTTGTGCGGCGGGGATCCGGGGGCGGTGGAGCGGTTGCTATGCTGCTATGGACGCCGGAAGGAATGGGCGCTTCCTGGGAGACTACATTTTTCCCACCCAGTACAGAACTTGTACAAGGTACGAAGATACTGGATTGGGTGCAGCGTGGTTCTAGGTCCCGGGAATTGCCTGTCTTTTTCGAAACAGTGCCTTGCAGCGGTGCAGTGTGAGTTTTGCTATTTTCGGGTCCTTGCCGGGTGGTCTGCGGGTCGAGTCGGGTCGGGTCTCCATTGTACAATGATACAAAAACACATAGGCAAGATACAATGGGCCAACAGGCCTAAGTGTCACCGGAGGCAATAGCCAGACGGACCTAAATAGGGGTGGAGTTTTTAGTGAGTAGACCTGACACAGTCAGTGGAGTCTCACAGTAGACCTTGAGCTTTCAGACTCATAACCTCTCCATAAAGGGTTTTCTTCACCTCTGCAACAACAACAAAAAAACCTTTACTGGCATCCTTTTCGTACTGGCGCCACTAAAACCATACATGTGCCAACCCGCCTTAATGCTAGTAAAAAATTTGCTGATGTTATTCTAGTAATTAAAAAAAAAGTATCAGAAAAAATCAAAATATCGCTGGTATTTATATAATTAACTATTTCTATTTATTGTTTCATTAAAAAAAAATAAATTTTATTTTTGTAAATTTCAAGTGGGTATTTATAAAGAAACGAAGGTCACAATAAACATTATAAATTTAATTTTTCATCAAACAAATGTTTCGATATATTTATAGCTAATATTACATATTTGACCTCCGTGCGGGGACGTCCTTAACCCCAACACGGCTCGTCCCAATGGGTAATAGGAAACTTCCTGGCTTATATTAGATATATTTATTTATTTTATATAGCTCACGCCGTTCGATGGTGCCGCCTAGTGTCATTCGACGCAAACCAATCTTTCAATTTTTAGAAAAACATTTTTTCACCCCTCTTAACTATCGATTTTTATGTAATCATAGACAACAATCTTAATTAAATTTAACGTCTATGATTAAATAATAAATAAAATAAAAAATGTGTTTCTATTTTGAACCGGCCGTTAAATCAACTTGGGCGAGTTCATTTGACTCGGTTGGTCATACTGCGTCGAATTGTAAACTAGTGTCACCATTGTAAGTATTGTCATGAGGAAGAGACGTCTCTAAAAATATTTTTTTTTAAAGTGTTGTAACTTTTGAAAGGGCCGTTTGCTCAACTTGGGAGTGGTGCCAATCGACTCGGTTGGTCATGCTGCATCGAATAACACCATCGTACAAACTGCCCAAACGTTTTGGACGAAGAAAATGTGCCTCTAAGAATTGCAAAGTTGAAAATTAAAAGGGGCATAACTTTTGAAGGGGGCATTTCCTCACCCTGAGAGGGGTGTCATTCGACTCAGCTTTTTAAGCCGCATCGACTAAAATTGGAGTCTTTTTTTTGGCGAATAGTTATTTTTGTATCTAGTGCGCGAAATGCTACTTTGGTGATCGAGAAGTGATTTTTTTAACGAGGCGCAGCCTCAAAATTTTTCTACAAACGTCAAAAATATTGTTCTAAAATAAGTAACATGCTAAGCTTAATATGAAAAATAGTATTGAACTGGCTTAAACTGTTTTTCCAAATCAAGTAATTACTGTAACTATGGAAATAAAATGGCATTTTTTGACACTTATTTCAAAGTGACAGTTCTTGATAATTATTTTGGAGTGACTTTTTATTCGCGTCAATTTCGTGCGTGATATTTATAACTGTAAAATAATGGAAATTTCGAGCGACAATGAAGTAATTAGTACCCCACTTAACTTGACAGATGCGGCCACTAATTCAGTAATTTCAAATCTTTTACCGGAGAAATCGAGGCGCCAGTATGAAAATGCATATCAGCAATTTAAAGAGTGGTGTGAAGCAAATAAAGCCAGAAAAATATCCGAAAATGTGCTGTTGGCATATTTTGCAGAGATGTCTAAGAAGCTGAAGTCTTCCACGTTATGGGCTATATATTCTATGTTGAAAGCAACACTCAATGTTAAAGAAAACGTGGATTTTAAGAAATTTACCAAGTTGGTTCCATATTTGAAAAAATTGTCAGTTGAAAACCATCCTAAGAAATCTAAGGTATTGACTAGAGAGGAAGTTGACAATTCATTCAGATGATGAAACCTATTTGTTGGTTAAGGTAGATTTTTGATGATTGTTTTATGTGTTTTTTAAATTACTGATTTCCTTTTAGTTTGTTTTAATACTGGGTATTTCGGGTGCTTGCCGCCGTGAGGAACTCACTAAAATGATGGTCGATGACAGAAGATAAAAATTCCATTTTGATTGTTAAAGTACCCGATTCAAAAACGAATATACAACGAATTTTTACAGTTTCAAATTTAGATTATACTGACATTTACCGAAAATACGCGGCTCTTCGTCCAAGTTATGCTACCAGTCGCCGATTGTTTTTGAAGTATCAAAATAAGAGATGTTTTAACCAAGTTTTTGGAATAAATAGTAATGGAAAGATGCCTAGCTTAATAGCAAAACACCTAAAATTATTACCAAATCCTGATGCCTACACGGGCCATTGTTTTCGGAGAACATCAGCCATACTCCTTGCTAATACGGGGGCCGATATATGTGTTTTGAAACGACATGGAGTGGAAATCTTCGACTGTGGCCGAAGGATACGTGGAAGATTCTATCAATAATAAAATTCAAATATCAAATAAAATTTTAGACTGTGAAATTTCAGGATCAAGTGCTGTCACCTATACGGCAGTTGCTTGCAAATCAAAAATGGATAGTCTTCCAACTCCCAAAACTACGATATCACGAGCTGAATCTGAGTAATCTGGTTTAGGAATAATTATTGGTTCGTGCACTGGCTGCACCATTAATGTTAACATTGTAAATAATAAACAAAATTAGGTAGCGTGTCACGTGCCTATTTTTTCCCATCTACCGTTTCATTATTAATTACGTCTCTGATAGTCTGGTGTTCGTAAATAGTTTTGCATACCGTATTTTTGTTTGTTGTATATAGTGTTGCATACTTAGTACGGATAGGATTTAATTATTAATGGCTGGGACGTGTTTGTTAATTGGAGTGGGAGTCTGTATTAGATTTCGCCTTGATTTTTTTGGCCTCGATTGTCGTGTGTTGTCAGATTTATTATTGTTTGGTTTGCTTTTCTGTGTGTATGGGCTGGCTATCAACACGGACGAGTGCGATTATGAGTAGGGACATAGATTTGCAAAGGTTGGCTGACGTGGGTCCCGGGTCATTTTCTGATATCCGGCCTGGGAGTGAGGAGTGATCATGATTCGCTTGGTGTTAGTGGTGGAAGTCAGGTGAGAGTTTTTGGAACGATTTGATATTAACACGTGAGCAGAACTTCTACGGTTCTTTCTTTCATATCTGGCTGTGTTTGGGCCATCTTAATTGGATTTTGAAGAAGAACCATTTAATTTTTAACTTGACCATTCTGTCGTGCCTTTGTGGTGGATATTTTGGTTATTGGGGTCGAGTTAAAATAACCGCGTGCGGGATCTGATGGGAGTGAAGCCATTGTGAAGTATCAGGTGCTGTTCTATAATTCAAACCGGGCTAGGAGTAGGCCACAGGATTCGTGAATTCGTGTATCCAAAGGTTACAAGTGATTTATTTTAGTATATTTAAACGATGTGACTTATTTTTGACACCACGATTAAGTTTCGTTTTAATTTATTAATATGGTACACTGTTGAAAACTATTTATTGCATTGGATATTATGCCGAGTCAGAACTTTGATTAAAGTAATATTCTCAATAGTTCTTTGTGTCCAAGTAAAAACGTTTATTCATACTTATTTGTAAATATCCTACAATATTGCTAGTTTGAAGGACAGCCATCGTAAAAAGAATTATTTTTAAAATAAGATCGATTGTTTTAACAGTGTAAATCTTTATGTAAATGAATAAGAAAAAAAAATGTAATTAAATTATCAGCCGTTCGTGAACGTTGATAAAGTATTGGTAAAAAGTTGACTTGAATATGTTTTTTTTTGTTTTTGTAACCTGATAAGGTTTGTCATTCTTACCTTTGTTTTAATTATTTTAATGGAATCGTAAACTTTGGATTTTTGATTTATTGTTGTTTCATAAGTTGTAAATTTTGAAGTTTCGATTTATTGTTGGCTGTTAATTTTGATTATTTGTGTTAATCTTTTGCTATCAGGAATTCTATATAAAACCAAGTATTTTTGAAATTTTAAATAGTGTGAACATTTCTTTTCTTTTGTTGTTTTTAATTCTCTTTTGTACCTCATTAGGTTTTTATTATTGTCTGAAAGATTGTTATAATTAATTTAAATATTATTTTACGAAAAGTGTATTAAATTCGTTTAATCCACTTTACGAAAATACAGAATTTATTGTAAAAAATCAGAACATCATTTTTACTTAATTAATATATTGCAGTAATTGTAAATATAGTTTTATTTATCTAGTTCACCATAATTGTTTGTTGTTTATCGTGTGGCTCTGCTGGTGCCTACAAGACCTAGGGGTTTCCGACTTGTACCGTCTAAGTCGGTGGCGCGGCTCACTTTTATATTTTTTTCTTCTACCCTCTACGGCTGAGCTCGGGCATAATTTGCCAGTAGAGAGACCGCTGGCAGGGTACTCTTTAGAGAACAAAAAAAAGACGTGGCAAGCGTTAAATTTACTCACAATTTGAAAGCCTTAATTATTGTTATACATTAATAAATAAATGATTTCTTGGATTTTTGCTTGATTGAGGAACATAAAGGTTAAAATATAAAAATCCCATATAGTTTACATGCACTGTGCGAAGTAAGTATTTCGCACACTACTTTGCGCACGGTGTCATGGTAACGAAGGAAAATGAAAAAAAGGGTCACCTCGCATATTGTTGTCAATGCGCGGACCTCGTCATTTTTTGACGTTTGTAGAAAAAGTAAATTTAAGCCCGGTCTTGTGTCCTGTAGATATCGTAAAATAAAAATAATCAACGTTTAAAATTAAAATTTATATTTTATTTTCAAATGTCTTAAACCATCACGTTACCCCGCCTGTGTATGACAGCTAGCGATGATGAACCAAACGATATTTGAACCGGTTAGTTTCATTATAAAAAATTCAATTGCGGCATGGGCAGATATAGAATTTAATTATAATATAAAATTAAAGTATTACAACCGCAAAAACCAACGGAATTTATTAATATTTACGTATAAACGTAAAACAAATTAGTAGCAAAATTTAAAGATTATTATTGTTAATATATTATTTGATATCAGTAGCATTAATGGTTGTATAAAAATGAATATTATCTTTTTAATGTTACTTGAGTGCAGCAGCAGGGATTTAGGTGGGTATGACTGAGAATAGGCATAGTAAATAGTTGAGATTAAATCAGTATTCTTGAGGTACGAACAATAGCATAAAGTTTTTCAATTGTGCTATACAATAATTTGAGGTTGTGTAAATAAATATAACACGTATGTACTTACATTCATCTACTTAACCACAATACACCAAATCATAAAAAAAAGCAAACACTTGGACCAGTTATTAATTGACGAATGAAATTATGTAATATTAAATTGTTGTTTTGGAGACTAATGAATTCGAAGCTGGTATCAATCACCGTTAGTTAGTTCTAAATTTGTGTGTAGTCTCCAACCTTGAAGCGACGGCATGGCGTCTGTATTTCTGCAACCAGTGGTAGCGATTACCGGCAACTCAAATTACTTAAAAAAGGTTTATAAAGAATAAATATTGGTTTATTAAATAAATATATGTCAAGGAATAAATAAACATAATAATAAATAAAAAACTATTTTTTTTTTTAATTTTAACTTACGGTAAAGAAACAAGCGTTTTATATAAACTCCAGAACAACATTAACGTAACAACATATTAAATCATACAAATTACTAAAATGAATTAATTTTAATGATTTTTTTATGGACATTGGTTACATTTAAAGTTAGGAAAAACGTATTCGGATACTTTAAAAGTTAATAGCTTTAATATTTTTCTATAAGATTGGAAGGTTCTCTGACGATTTCCAGAACAATATAAAACTCTTCTTCTGGAAGTCCATAAAAACAGCTGGACACAGCGTGGTAGTTAGTCTGCTGTACCTCCTTTTTAACTATTGTTGGAGGAGTGGTAGCGTACCAGACGACTGGTACAAGGCCGTTATCGTGCCCCTTTACAAGAGAAAAGGTTCGCAGAATGACTGTAAGAAGTTTACTCAGCATAGTTGGCAAACCGTATGCAAAGATATTGATTAAAAGAGTAACGAATGAAACTAAGAATATGATATGGAATGTGCAAGCAGGATTTAGAAGAGAAAGGAGATGGATGGATTAGGTCTTTTCAATACAAGATATAGTCGAAAAATTCTTGGCTAGAAGTCAGAACGTCTACTGCGCTTTTATAGACTTGAAAAAAGCCTATGACAGAGTGGTAAGAAGTAAATTGTGGTCGACATTGTCTATGTATGGGGTGAACGGTAGTTTAATAGGAGCACTGAAATCACTTTACGAGGTTTCCACTGCTTGTGTCAGGATAAACGGAGCTTACACGGACTGGTTTAACATCAAAAAAGGTGTGAGACAGGGATGTGTGTCTTCGCCATGGCTGTTTAACTTATACATAGACGATTGTTTAAAATATTTGAAAGAGAGTGCGTATGGATTGAAAATCCATTGATCGTCAAATGCCTTTTTCACGCTGATGATCAAGTCATCTAAAGAGGAGTTGCAGGCGATGGTTAATGTTATGCATGATGCCCTGAAAATGAAAGGGTTGAAAATAAATGTAAGCAAAACAAAAGTAATGGTTTTTGAAAGAGAAGAAAGCATGACAAACTGTGAACTTCTGATTAAGGGAGAAAGAGGGGAACAAGTAAATGAGTCCTGGACCTGGACCTGGATTCAAAGTTTACGAGAGATGGAAAGTATGACAGTGATATTGAGAGAAGGGTGTTGGCAGGAAAACAAATGAATGGAGCACTGTATAGCTTTATGAACAGCCAGAAAGAGTCAAAAAAGGCACGTCTGGCTGTGCATAGAGGTGTGTTGGTCCTATACTTATGTATGGTAGTAAATGTTGGGTTTGGCTAAAGAAGCATAAAAATAGGATTAATGTTGTAGAGATAAGTAGTCTAAGAAGTATAGCTGGAGTGACTCGGTTGGATAAAGTAAAGAATAGTGAGATAAGGGAACGCTGTGGTGTAAAAGAAGATGGGGCTACAAAGATAGATAAAGGATTTTTTTTATGGTTTGGACACGTAAAAAAGATGGATAAATGAAGATTGACGAAACAAATTTATAAGGCGAGTGTGAATGGACGGAAGTCGGTAGAGGTCGAACTCGGCGAACATATCTTCCTTTGATTTACCCAACTACCTATCTGGATGCCAAATTTGAACTATAGGTTATCTGGAATTGGGTTAGAGTTTTGATCTGTAGGTCAGTCAGTGATAAAAATGACGATTTTTGGACGTTAATATCTAAATAACTGTTTGGGGTGTTTTTATGAAATTTGAAGCACATATGTATCTCGCATGTCTCAAGTTTGACATGTTTAGGTGAATTAGTTTTTGTGCTATGAGGGGGTCAAAAGTGGCTCTAAATGGTTCGTGTAATATTACACACGGTACCGCTCGCCATTTTGTTAGCTTGAACTTGACACGCTACCGCGTATCTAGATTATTTATGATTCATGAATAAAAAATAAAAGAGAACCTTGAATTTTTTTAAACAAATGTATGTAACTAACTAATGATCAGAATAATAACTAACTTGTTTATTTACTCACTATAAAGATCAATTCATTCTTTGCAAATACGTTTTAAATGTTAAATAAACATCATCTCCAATAGTTTCAAAGATATACTTGTTTATAGCTAAACAAATTGAATAGCTTGCCACGTCTTTTTTTGTTCTCTAAAGAGTACTTTGCCAGCGGTCTTTCTACTGGCAAATTATGCCCGAGCTCAGCCGTAGAGGGTAGAAGAAAAAAAATATATAAAAGTGAGCCGCGCCACCGACTTAGACGGTTCAAGCCGGAAACCCCTAGGTCTTATAGGCACTAGCAGAGCCACACGATAAACAACTAAGATTATGGTGAACCAAATAAATAAAATTATAGCAAAAAAATATTGGATACTTTACTCACACAATAAATCAGAGTACACAGCTCAATAGCAACATTATAACAAATATAGTCAAAATTAACAGCTATGGTAAATTTTCTTGCTAAAACAAACCAAAAATTTAAAATTTACAACTTTATAAAATAACCAGAACAGAAGTAAGAGTAACAGACTTTACCAAGTTACCAAAAAAAAAGTAAAAGTA
The DNA here is from genome assembly GCA_950111635.1 of Agelastica alni. Classification (NCBI taxonomy): domain Eukaryota; kingdom Metazoa; phylum Arthropoda; class Insecta; order Coleoptera; family Chrysomelidae; genus Agelastica; species Agelastica alni. Next base: position 7,225,490 of record OX467717.1, read on the forward strand.
TATAAATTAACTCATTAATAACACTAACTCAAACGTTTACATAAGGCTGCTAATTTACCCGTTTTAACCATTTACATAAAGATTTTCACTGCCAAAACAATCGAGTTTATTTAAAAATATTTTTACAATGGTTGTCCTTTAAAATATCAAGATTGTAGGATATTTACAAATAAGTAGGAAGAAAATATATTTTTACTTGGACATAAAGAATTATTGAGAAGGTTATTTTAATCCAAGTTTAGCTTTGGCATATTATCTAATGCAATAAATAGTTTCCAACAATGTACTATATTAATAAACTAAAACAAAACTTAATCGTGGTGTCAAAATAAGTCACGGCGTTATATATTTAAAAATAAATCACTTATAACCTTTGGGTATACGAATTCACAAAGTACTATATTGATAAACTAAAACAAAACTTAATCGTGGTTTCAAAATGAGACACGGCGTTATATATTTAAAAATAAATCACTGATAACCTTTGGGTATACGAATTCACATGTACTATATTAATAAACTAAAACCAAAACTTAATCTTGGTGTCAAAATGAGTCACGACGTTATATATTTAAAAATAATTCACTTATAACCTTTGGGTATACGACTTCACTACTCCTGTGGCCTACTCCTGTGGCCTATTTGATTATGGGACGGCACCTGCTAATTAACAATGGCTTCCCTCAAATAAATCCCACTTGCGGATATTTTAACTCGACACCAAAATCCAAAATATCAGCAACGAAGGTAAGATAGAATGGTCAAATTAAAAATTAAGTGGTTTTTCTTCAAAATCCAATTAAGATGACCCAAATACAGCCAGATATGAAAGAAATCCCATAGAGGATCTGCACACGTGCTAATAACACACCGTCCCAAAAAAAACTCTCCCCAACACCCGACTTCGAAGACTCTCACCCAACGACTGACTTCCAGGCCGGAAATCAAGAAATGACACGGAATAAACGTCAACCCAGAATCGCACTCGTCCGTGTGGATATCCAGCCCCATCCACACAGAAATGCAAATTAAACAATAATCCTATCACTACAAGGTATGCAACACTATTTACAACGAATAATATATTTAAGTTACAACAAAATACGGTATGCAACCCTACTTACGAGTACCTAAGGAATACTAAACCATCAGAGACACAATTAATAATGGAACTGTGGAAGGAAAAAAAATAGGCACGTGACAAGCTGCCGTCACTTTGTAGACCTGCAAAATAAAAAATACTAAATTTTTTTTTGCAAACTCTTACCTAGTGGTTACTTTGTCAAATATTTGACAATCGTTCCTAACAAATTGTTAATTTAATAACCAAATAAATTTTAAATTTAATTTTAATTTTAAATAAAATATTTTTCCACTTTGTTAATAAGATACCAGATTAAAGTTAAGAATAATTGGGTCTTTTCCAATACGTCCCCGCATTTTCAATTTTTTCTCTATAGCCAACGGCTGGACCGATTTCGATGAAATTTTCAACCAAGCAACCCCGCATTTTCAACCTCGAAACGTAAATCTAACTTATTTAAATTGATTTGTCAAATTTAACAATGATGATAGTTATTTTTATTATTATGATTTATGGTTTTTTGTGGTGTTTTTTTATACTAAAATTGGAATGATACAGAACAGATTAACATGGCACCTGCGCAAGAATGACACGTTAACATAAAATATAACGGCTGGACCGATTTCGATGATATTTTCAGCCAATCTTTAGATTAGCCCGGCGGGTGATCGTGTAAAGTTTAGTAGCAACCCCGCATTTTTATTTTTTGCGTTTTTGGAACAAAGTTCCTTAACGTGGCTTACGGGTAGTGCGAGTAATAGGAATCGTCACGTAACGAAATGCATCGGTGGTTCAGTGGTAGAATGTTCGCCTCTCGCGCGGGCGGCCCAGGTTCGATTCCCGGCCGATGGATTCTTTTTGTGCCTTTACCTTTTAATACATAATTTTTTTAGTAAGTAAAACAATTCGAACTAAATAGCAAAAAATAAATTATGGTTTAAAATAACCAAAAAAAACGCTTTTAGATTTAATCAAAGTAAAAAGTAATTCTCAACTTTTTTTTTTCGGTGCGGATAGCGGGTTTAGGACGAAAGAAAACAAACTTCTCGCTTTTATAAAATCGCCGACGTTTCGATCTTTATTTTAGATTTTTCTCAAGGCACATTGCTCCATGTTTTCAATAATCGTAAGGTTTCTTCCCCGTAAGTGTGGTGGACGTATGGAAAAAATCCCATCCTTCCTGTCATATTATTCTGGTTCATGTCCTTCTCAATTACGGGAAAAAAACCTTACGAATAAGTATTAAAAACATAAAGCAACATGCTTTGAGAAAGATCTAAAATAAAGATCGAATGCGGCGAATTAAGAAGAGCGAGAAGTTTGTTTTCTTTCCTCTTTAACCCACTATCCACCCCGAAAAATAATTAAGAAGAAAATGAACCAGAATAAAATAATTTTTAACATGGGAATAAAATTACTGACGAGAAAATTAATGTCACAGTAACAAAAAAAAATTAATGTCAAACAATGTCCCTGCTTTGTTTGACATTTTTAAACTAACTCTGCGTTTCGGAATAAAAGCACCCCCCGCTTATAGAACAGTGACTTTAATTTTCTCGTCAGTAATTTTATTCCTATGTTAAGAATTATTTTTTCTTTGATTAACTCTAAAAGCGTGTTTTTTAGTTTTTTTAAACTATAATTTGTTGTGTTAGATCATACGTGAATATTGTTTTATTATTGCAATTACGTTTTGAAAAATGGAAACTGCAGCAAATGTGTGTAATACAGATTTAGAAAAGTAAGTTGATAAAATTGTATAGATTGGTACAGGTATTTACTGTTTACATTCGTTTATTGCACATGTGATTTAAGTGTTTACTATTTTAATTATAGGGAGATAATAGTGAAATCATGTGTTCAGAGTCCTAAAGAGTATGGAAAGCGCAAACGTCAGAGTGCAAGCAAAATACCGAAAACTCAACGCCAACAACAATTCCGGCAGAATCAAAATAACACGAACGAGCCTTACAGTAGTCGCATATGATGTGTAACATTTGACATCTCACCTTAGTAATAAGCAATTTTAAAATTATATTCTGAAAAAAATGGGTCAGGTATAATTTGAAATGATTTTTCATAACAAACAATAATTCTTTTTAATGAAAATTGCATTTTATTTAATTGACACTAAGAGTGACAGAAGTTAACCTCAAAATTTAAAAAAGCTAAATACTGAAATATTTTATTCGAATAGTTTTTTATTACTTGAATTTTTTATCAATGATCTGCACTTGATTGAGACTTATTATAAACAGTTAATATTTATTTATATAGTTTACGCATATAACAGAACACTTTATACACAATACTGTAACTTAAGTGCACAGCTGATGGCTGACAGTACCAACCTCTCGGAAAATTGGTTGAGGGCTATTTGACATTCATTCGTCAAATCAAATAGCACGTGCTGCCGCGACTTCCAATTACACACTTCCTGTTACATTTCACGAAATGTCTCCCACAAATTGCAAAATTGAATGAAAATTTTTAATATAATTCGTTCCTTTAAATTATTTGCCTTGAAAAAATAATATAAAATAAAAAATTAAAATATACAGATTTCATTTCGAAGTACATTCGGAGTTGAAGGAAAAAAGTAACAACTACGGAGGTCCCCGACCGTACAATTTTGTTTAACTTACTTTTTTAATATTTTTTGGAATTATTTATGCAGGTACGGCTTTAAATTTTTTTCATGCATTATTACAAATTCAATGAGCCCCTATTATATTTTTACGATCAGTGACAAGAATAAATAACATTTGGACTAGATATCAGACGACATTTTTAGACTGCCAACTAATACATTAAGTAACATCGTGAAAAGTTTCCCCTTTTTTAAAATCAATTTTAAAATATGATTTTTTATTTGTTATACATACATACATAAAGTCACGCCTTTTTCCCATAGGGGTAGGCAAAGACCACTTCCTTTCACTTCCGCTACGGTTCTTGCACACATCTTTTGCTTCCTCTTCTTCCATCAGTACTCTCATACATGCTCGTCGGTTGTTGGTACTCTTGACCTGGCCTTTCTTCAAAACAATGTTAATCTGATCAAGATATGCCCTGCGAAGTCGACCTCTACCGACTTATCCATTTACACTCGCCTTATAAATTTCTTTCGTCAATCTTTCTTCATACATCCTTTCTACGTGTCCAAACCATCTAAGCATTCATTTATCTATCTTTATAACCACATCTTCTTTAACACCACAGCGTTCTCTTATCTCACTATTTTTTACTTTATCCAACCGAGTCACTCCGGCTATACTTCTCAGACTACTCATCTTCGCAGCATTAATCCTATTTTTATGCTTCTTCTGCCAAACCCAACATTCACTACCGTACATAAGTGTAGGAACCAACACACTTTTATGCACAGCCAGACGTGCCTTTTTTGACACTTTCTGGCTATTCATAAAGCTATGCCCCATTCATTTGTTTTCCTGCCAACACCCTTCGCTCAATGTCACTGTCATACTTTTCATCTCTCGTAAACTTTAAACCCAAGTACACAAATTCATTTACTTGTTTCACTCTTTCTCCCTCAATCAAAACTCCACAGTTTGTCATGCTTTCTTCTCTTTCGAAAACCATTAATTTCGTTTTGCTTACATTTATTTTCATTCCTTTGATTTTCAGCGCATTATGCATAACATTAACCATCGCCTGTTACTCCTCTTCATAGACGCTAATATGACTTGATCATCTGCGTAAAGAAGGCATTTGACGATCAAATCAGTCATTTTCAATCCGTACGCACTTTCTTTCAAATCCTTTAAACAATTGTCTATGTATAAGTTAAACAGCCATGGCGAAGCCACACATCCCTGTCTTACACCTTTATCGATGTTAAACCAGTCCGTACAAGCTTCGTTTATCCTGACACAAGCAGTGGAGCTTGCACGGACAGGTTTAACATCGAAAAAAGGTAAGGTTATAAATAGCAATATTTAAATTGCTAATGATAGTAACAGGTGATATATTTATTCCGGTACAAAATAAACCGCTTTTTTAACACAGATAAAAACATATTTGTTTATAGTGAAAATAACCTTGCAAGCTGTTGCATTAAATTTTTAATATTTTCAGTTTCACAAAGTTGCACCACTAGAAAAACAAATTTTAAACTAATCAATTGTTTAAAAATACATAAATATCTCTTTAATGAAGAAAACGTCGAGCAAAGGTCATCGATTATGATAACATTTAATTTGTGTGCTACAATCGTGGTTCCGATAAAACATGATCAAGCAATTCAAAATGTTTGGTATATATACTTTAAAATTTTTCGAAATTTAGATTTTCTTCACAATGGTTTATTCCAAGTAAGTACAAATTGTTAATATTTCGCCCAAAGGCAGATAATATTACATTAATATTATTTTTGTGTATGTAACAAATTTAATAGTTTGTTAAAAATTTTAAACGAAGATCAAAAAGATTTAAAATATAATATAAATTATAATAAATCCATAAAAAAATTTAATAAGTTATTAAATTATGTAAAAGAACCTCGTTCAATTTATAATATCATTTTTGTCCCATTTCTTTTAAAGGTTTTATCTATTAACAACAAAACTTTATTTTTTTAATTAATACACTTCTTATCTCGCACATATTTCTTATTTTATTGATTATCCTTTAACATTATTTATTTGGAAATATTTTTGTTAATTTAAAAATTTGGTGTCAAGTTAGTACGACTTATTAAAATTTTTTTTTTATTACTTATGCGGGATAAGTAGTATCTTGGAGCACGCTGTTGCGGTTGAAAAATAGCTGTTTACTTTACTTGAGTGTTACTTGGCACACGCAAATCATACTTAGCACACGCAAACTATTCTTGTCGCACGCAAATTCGAACCACCAACCTTTCGGTTAACAGCCGAACGCGCAACTATCAAGGTGACATTACAAAGTTTATATTTTTATTTCAGTTCATATTTTTGGTCTGAACCCCCGTTTTATTTTCGCGTTTATGCCGCATTCGCAATAAAAAATAGTATGTGCAACCCGTGCAATGTTATCGATTGCTCGCTTCGCTCGTGCGTTTAACTTCGCTCTCGCACACAAATTCAAACCACCAACCTTTCGGTTAACAGTCGAACGCGCAACTATCAAGGTGACATTACAAAGTTTATATTTTTATTTCAGTTAATATTTTTGGTCTGAACCCCCGTTTTATTTTCGCGTTTATTCCGCATTCGCAATAAAAAATAGTATGTGCAACCCGTGCGATGTTATCGATTGCTCGCTTCGCTCGTGCGTTTAACTTCACTCTCGTGAGCAATCGCCAACTTACCGCACTAGTTGCACAATATACTATTAAGACAAAAAAAATTAAATTATCGAAAAAAAATTTCCCCCATTCATCTTTTCCTATCCCCTTATACCCCTACTAAAAAAATTAATAACAACTATTTCATTGAAACTTAAGCTGTTTAAACTGTTTCCAACGAATATTTGTCCATTGTTCTACAGTCACCTCACTATTTTTTTTTTTGTTATTTTCCACACATCATCTAATTTAAAAGTTACGTTGCAAGCAGCTACTTCGTTCTTCACCAACGCCCATATTTTTTCTATTGGGTAGCTCCGAATGATAGGGTGGTAGACGTGACGTTAAAATGTCATGTTCTGCTAAAATTTTCTATTGTATATGTTTAAGAAGCTGTCTTGTGCATTTTTATAATAGTATTAAGTTATGCTTTAGTGACTTTTAACTTATAAAAAATATTTTTTAGTAAGCCACTTCTGCATTGCATCTTTTTTCCAAGAAAAATTTTGAATGGGGTAAAACAGTTCATTGTGATAAGAGACATTATCTAATACTAATACCTACCCAAAAACACTATATTTACATGCCTATTTAGCGCAACGAAAGTGGGCTTTTTCCGTGCGCCCCCACAGAAAATTTTACGGTGCACTAGTGTCATCAGCTGCCTACCTGCATGTCAAAATAAAATGTTATGTATGTTATTGACAGTTCTCTAGAAATCGCAAATTTTTTGTTTATTTTTTTAGCTTGTTTTTTGACAATTTTATGATATTTTTGGTGATAATATCTTAACAATTTGTGGTTTTTGAGTAGATATAATAAAAAATATCGTTCATTAGACGTCCATAAATGCTTTTTCCGTGTTCGGATGCGCCTCCCACGGAAACTTGTCGCGCGCGCACGGAAAAAGCCTATTTTCTCGACTTCTAATGAAATATACTATTTTTGGAGCATTGGGAATGAATTTTTCTTTCAACCAAAATTTTTATTTTTCATGTCGTCGTGGAAGATTCCGGTTTTCATTCCACTCATGTTTCCAGATTTTGTCCGAAACACAATATTTTAAGAATGAATAAACAAACATTTTAACACTCAACTCTTTCTTCTTTAATCAGAACCTGACAGTTTATCATGCTTTCTTCTCTTTTAAATATCATTACTTTCGTCTTGCTTACATTTTTATCCCTCTGGTTTTTAGTGCTTTCATACGCATACATATAGTCACGCCTTTTTCCCGTAGGGGTAGGCAGAGACCACTTCCTTTCACTTGCTACGGTTCTTACACACATCTTTTGCTTTCTCTACTTTTATCAGCGCTCTCATACATGCTCGTCGGTTGTTGGTACTTTTGACCTGGCCAACATTCACTACCATATACAAGTGTGGGAACTAACACTCCTCTATGCACAGCCAGACGTGTCCTTTTTGACACTTTCTGGTTGTTCATAAAGCTATACAGTGCTCCATTCATTCGTTTTCCTGCCAACACCCTTCTCTCAATGTTACTGTCATACTTTCTATCTCTCGTTAACTTTGAACCCAGGTATACAAACTCATTTACTTGTTCCACTCTTTTTTCCTTAATCAGAACTTCACAGCTTGTCATGCTTTCATCTCTTTCAAAAACCATTACTTTTAGGGCATCATATTAACCATGAATATACTGTGTTAATTAGATCAAAATCTTTTCACTAGTTTTTAAACTTTTCTCCTGCAACTCTTACATAATACTTAATTATTCTTAGATATTATTGTCGAGTATTTTTTTCAGCCCTCTCAATGATGTACTCGTTTAATAAGTAGAAAGTGGTCACTTAATTTTTTTATTACCGATGAATTGTGCTTTAAAGTTTGGGTTAAAAAAGTGAACCAGTTTTAAAAAAATCAATTAAAATTATTTAAAGAAATCAACATTCGTTTCCTGTTATACTTCCAAGCACAAGTTAAACGTTTTATAATAACTTCTGAATTTTTTTTTTATTTTAAAACGTGCGAAGGACAAACTTATCAATATGTTTACGTTACGTCTAAGATAATTTATTGATCAAGTTACAATTACAATTACAATATGCGGAACCAGCCTTCTACACATTGTCTACGTAATCGTTAACAATAATTAACACATTTTTTTGTTTTATCGTTCTCTCTCCTATTTGACCATACCAATATTTCAGTTGTAAACCTAAAGGTATAATTTCGTTGCGACGTCCAGCATTCGTTCACTTCTACAATGCTTTTTTAACACGCTTATATTAGTTTCACCTGTACGTTTGTTTGTAACTGACTCTTTGGCCTCGATTTTGCCCCACTTTAAGCTATCAGATATAATTTAAACTTCGCACACTTGTCAAAAACCGACAACAATGCAATAATTCGATCAAAATATCCGATTATCCTGATTACTTTCACCAGGATTCATAAATTACTTCAGGGATCATTTGCATGAGAGTAAGAGAGATATTATAGAGATATTATAATTCACCCAATCCAATATAATGGTAACAAACGTGCCGAGGGATAAATGGCAAGAGGATCCAAAATAAAATATTTATTAATGTTTATTTTAAAATAAAAATTTTCAGACCTTAAATTTTATTTTTTCTCACTTCTTATTGATGATTGTCCAAATCTAGGTGTTCGTAGAAACGGTGATTGGTGATTATCTCAGGAAACTGCTTTTCACTTTTTTTTTATTATTGTTATTGATTATTATTATATTATTTATATATATATATATATATATATATATATATATAGAGGTGTGTTGGTTCCTACACTTATGTATGGTAGTGAATGTTGGGTTTGGCAGAAGCATGAAAATAGGATTAATGCTGCGGAGATGAGTAGTCTGAGAAGTATAGCCGGAGTGACTCGGTTGGATAAAGTTAAGAATAGTGAGATAAGAAAACGCTGTGGTGTAAAAGAAGATGTGGTCACAAAGAAAGATAAAGGAATGTTTAGATGGTTTGGACACATAGAAAGGACGGATGAAGGAAGATTGACGAAACAAATTTATAAGGCGAGTGTGAATGGGCAAATCGGTAGAGGTCGACCTCGGAGAACATACCTCGATCAGATCAACATTGTTTTGAAGAAAGGCCAGGTCAAGAGTACCAACAACCGAAGAGCATGTATAAGAGCACTGATAAAAGTAGAGGAAGCAAAAGATGTGTATACGAACCGTAGCAAGTGGAAGGAAGTGGTTTCTGCCTACCCCTATGGGAAAAAGGCGTGACTTTATGTATGTATGTATGTTATATTTATATTATTCAAATTTCAACTATATCTTTTTGCGATATTTTTTATATTTTCTAAAAAATTCGTCTGCACTTTTTTTATAATAAATAAAATCTCCTAGAAACCCGTTTGTACAATGTTTCAAAATTTTATACACTCCAAGATAAAAAAATAATTTATAAATTTTTCATTAATAAACCTAATCAAAATTATACATTTGTCAAGGTAACAATTGTCAATTCAGGCAATTTTAAAAGTTGTAACTTAAATTTTTTTTTTTATAAATTATTAAATAAATTTTATTGTATAAATCTTACATAAATTTTAATTTCTAAATAAAATAATTTTTAAAATATTATGAATTTATTACAATAATTTTCATATTATAACAATATATATATATATATATATATATATATATATGTAAAAAATTATAGAAAACTGTAGTGTTATTACAGTAAACTATAAAGGGTTTATTTTTGACAGCGTGAAGAGATGTAAAAATGTGTGACTGATTGTTTAAAAACCAGCTTACTTTCGCTGTATGATACCTATTTTAATATAGGTATATATATTTGGGTCGATTATACATCAGATAACAACTACTTCTCTGACTATATGTCGCGACAGGTATTGAATTACATCCGATGTATAATCGTGTATACTACCCCATCACAGGAAGCAAGGTATACTATAAATAAGTAATAATATAATAATAATGAACTATAATCGATTTACTGTAATAATACCACAGTTTTCTATAATTTTTACATTACTATTCTCCGATTCTTGAAAGTTACTTACCGGGTGGTGCTTGTTGAAAAGTACAGATGTCGCGACTGGCGCTATTCGCGTGGTTCTTCATGTGTACTTGATAGGAGCGAAAGCCATGAATTTATTTAATTGCAGATCTTACCTGCCCTATGCTGACGATGGAAAAATATCCTGGAACCGGTACATAGGTGGTAGCTGCGATTAAATAAATTTAATGGCCCTCTCTCTTACTTAACAAGCATCTGTATACCTTGCTTCCTGTGATGGGGTAGTATACACGATTATACATCGGATGTAATTCAATACCTGTCGCGACATATAGTCAGGGAGTAGTTGTTATCTGATGTATAATCGACCCACATATATATACCTATATTAAAATAGGTATTATACAGTGAAAGTAAGCTGGTTTTTAAACAATCAGTTACACATTTTTACATATATATATATATATATATATATATATATATATATATATATATATATATGTTTTATGGCTGCAATAAGTTATTTAAAAACAAAAATCAAGTCATGCTTATACGAATCCGGACATCGACAACGTGACTGCTATAAAATTCTGCATTAAATTATCTGTTTACTTATATTTTTTAATTAAATTCTAAAATGTATGTTTTCATTTTAGCGCCTTTGTTGTCCTAATTGCATCGACACTTATCCTAACCTCATCTTGTGAGAATCCATGTCAGCTCGAAAATGATCATCGTCACTACAAAATGATGTGCATCAATACAACCATTAATTTCGACAACTTCGAAGAACGTCCAGAGATACAAAATATAAATTTAACAGATGTAACAATTTTGACCCTCGAAAAATCCCAAGGAGACATCGATTTGAACAAGCTACAACATTTTACGAACTTAGAAGTGCTTTTAGTTGTTGAGGGAAACTTTAGTACTTTTAAATTAAAGTCTAACGTTCTTAAAACTTTTGTAATGGTTAGAACGACGGTATCCGAAGAATTTTCATTTGCTGATTGTTGCTCCAAGTTAGAAAGGTTACAGCTAAAATCTAACAAGGGTATAAATATGAAAACGCAACCATTTAGAGATTTAGGAAGGTTACGTCATTTGGCTTTGTCTCTGCAAGACATGAAAAAAATCACCAGAGATACATTTAAAGGTCTTAGCAAACTAAAAACTATATCCATTATTAACTGTTCGTTGGAGAGCATCGAAGAAGGATCATTCGATGATTTGCATAACTTAAGAGACCTCTATATTGAGGACAACAATCTTCGGTACATAGATCAAAATATATTTGAGCCTTTGAAGGAGTTAAATTCTTTGAGTATGTATGGAAAAAGTTTACCTCCATTACCGATAAGTATGTTCGGCAATCAAAAGAAGTTGATGGAAATAGGATTACCGTTGAATACTTGGAGATCGCTGGACGTTGAAAAAATTCCCGATACGTTGCCACAGTTGAATTTTTTTTCTTACATCGGAGAGTGGAGAAGTACCGAAGACAAAGAAAATATAAGAAGGATATTTAAAAAATTAAAGAAGTTGCTGATCAATTAGAATAGCTGAAAATCTTTCAGAAAGAAAAAGTGAAGTATTAATTAGTAATAACGAATTAAAAAGGGTTGTTTCAGTAATATTGGTATTTATTTAATTACTAAAAAAAGGATTTTTGTATTGCTTCCGTGACTTTCGTGCCTTCTTCTCAACAAAGAAAATAACAATAAATAAATAGAAGGATTCTTATCTTAAAATTTTTATAATTATTTGTTTTATAGAATAGTTCATAAAGGTAATGACTAAGTATCTTAAACGATGATGTTTAAATGGATGCTTTAGCTCCTGAATATTATTTTTAAAGAGTTAATAGTTTAAAGTAGTAAAACAATCTTAACTGAATGTACAAAAGTGCAAAAATGATCTGGTAGACCTGGTAGATCCAGGGTAAATGCAATTAGTAGCGCCTCATATGGTACTTGCTTGGACAACTGGGGAAGATAAGATACCATTCTACGAAGTATTAAATCAATATATACAGTCCACTCTAAGCATTAGCTGAAATGGGCACGGCCAGAAGGGCTGTTCACCTAAGCAGGCAGAAAAGCTGCTCTCGCCAAGTAGGAAAAAATTTAGAACAGTTGTAGGGCTTTGTACCGGACACTGGTTTTTGAGGAAACATCTGCACAATATAGGCGTGTCTAATACAGAACCTATATACAGATTATGTAATGAGGAGGGGGAAACAGCCACTCATATTATCTTCGAATGTGAAGCCACCGCCCAGTGGAGGCACAAAAAGCAGACAATGCTGCAGTGCCTATGGAAAAAATTAGTCCTCTTCCACAACTCCTATTTATTCATTCATTAATTCATCCATACAGTTTTTTTCTTGGTTGGTAATTAGTTTAAGTCTAAATTGTATTAATAAAATAGTAAATATCAGCCAAATGGCTTATTTGATCGAATTCCAACGGGAGTACCTTTTCGTTAGCTGAAAGTGTGAGAAAGTCATTTTTGATCTTATCCCTGCAAATTTTTTAGAAAAAAAATATCTGCCATATTTCTACGAAAAGGTATGCGAGATTTATTTAGTACTTGCTAAACAGCTTCTCAAGTTGGACAAAAAATACTTGAAACTGGTGACGGGACTCTGAGGTATCACCTGAAAAAGATGGCAAAACAGAGATTGATAGTTGCCGCTACTGCGAGAACTTCGCTGAAACTGCAGAAAATTTGCTTTGTGAATGCACAGCGCTTTTCTGTAAGAGGCTCAAGTTTCTGGAAGGGGCCTTCCTAAAGCCTTTCGATATCGGGAACTTAGCTCCCAGGAAACTGATAAACTTTGTACGATGTCTCGGAATTCCGGGCCTCGAATAGATTAAGGGTTAAGCACAAAAGATCTGATAGGTCGAAGTGCTTGGGATGCAGCATAGCTTTCACGACCCTCCCTACAATATACAATCAAGTACTTGCTAGCACAGCTGGGAGAGGTACCATTCTATGAAGGATTATTTCTTTAATAAAATGAGATCATTTAAATCGCTTTTATAAGACTTCCAGTCTGCTTTAAATATATATATATTTATATATATATATATATATATATATATATATATATATATATATATATAATTCTGAAGCTCGGGTGTTTTCAATATCATCAAGCAGTAGCTTTACGAAGTTAATATTATTTTGGCAACAAATGCATTAAGTGAGGTATAAAAAATTATGTTACTATATTATCTGCTCGTTCTATGTTAAATTCTAGTTAAGAGTTGTACCTATTATACTTAAGAATGCAAACTGTTGATCTTTAACGTAATCACAAATATTGTGGTTTATTCACGAGTTAGTAAACATGACTAAAAGCATTAAATACGTCCAGGTGACTGACTTGCTTATTTAATGTTAGTAATTTGTATTAGTGTGGGTAGAGAGTTTAAGGAAGAATGTAAAGTTTGGATTAAGGTTAATATTATTTGTAAAGATTACATATTTTGAAAGTTACTATCATTTTTATTTTAATTTTATGTATTATCGAAACAATTCCTTGTAAAAATTAGTTTTGCATTCATTGCACATAATTTTAGAAAGAATTATGTAGATATTTATTTTAAATAAACTGATATTTTTGTACTTGTCTAATAAATTATTAAAAAGCATATTGTGTTTATTATTAACATATATCATATCATATTATTTGTATTAATATGAATAGCATAAACAACAATTAAGATAGTTCTGTATTTACACATATCAGCTAATGCTACCTCTACACTCTCATGCGAGGAACTCGCTGAAGTTTACTGAGGCGAATGTTATCGACTACATTCTCGTGTCTACTCGCGAGGAACTCAGCTATACGTTGGATGTCGTTAAAGTAGCTGCTGCTTTAGCTCTCTATGCATATATATATATATATATATATATATATATATATATATATATATATATATATATATATATATATATTACAACTTATTAAATTGTTACTACATAAAAAAAATACTAAATACTAAAATACTAAAGCCCTGAAAAAAAAAATATGGTGGATGACTTTTTTAACTCAAAACAAACACAACACTGCTCGAAGTGCGGCAAGAATGTAGTGAGTCTTCTCGTATTCGTGCCTCCTTGTCTTCGACTCTGGTACAAAAAACCGACACGGAAGCAAGCGCCTGCAGAACTAGGCGAGGAAGCACAAGGCGAAGTAAGTAGACCCACTACACTCTTGTCCACGGCCCACTGCAGATAACTTCAGCGAGAGTGTAGAGGTAGCATAAAAGTTTCGACCGCCGCACCGTGTGCAATAAAATTCCAATATTTATAATAACTTTTGACAGAGCTTGCACATTCTGAATACACCATCACAACTCATGCATGGATAGGTTCCCTACACGTACATAGAGCGGCTCTGTAATCTTGGCAACACCGCAGTTGGTAACGGGAATTTTTCCCTTGGTCAAAATCATCCGTCCAACTCTGGCAATTGAATGATTTTTGTTTAGCTGTACAAGCCGGTCCTGCCATACATGTTGTCATATCTATAAGTTCAGTAGAAACACTTAATTTTAAGCTTTCAAAATTTGCTAGTTTTGTTTCCAAACGGTGATTCTTAGTTGGTAACAATTACAGTTTTAATTTAATAATAATAATAATAATAATAATAATAATAATAATAATAATATAATAATGTATTTGAATGTATTTAAATTGAAAATATAATTGTTACCGACGAATAAGACACTGACAAATAAAGTACCGGCGAATAAGAGACCGACTAATAAGGGGATACTGATACGGCAAGCCCTACTGGTGTTGCAAGGTTATTGATGAGCCCTATTTAGATGTTACTGATGTGCTACAGATAAGCCCTATTGATAATTCTTTTTCTTCTCCACAGCGGAAGTTGGCAATCATCATAGCTATTCTGACCTTGGAGGCGGCAGCTCTGAACAGTTCGTTTGATGTGCATCCATACCATTCCCTCAAATTGCGCAGCCATGATATTCTCCTTCCTACGCTTCCCTTGACCTGGATTTTTCCTTGCATAATTACTTTAAGCATGGTGTATCGTTTCCCACGTGTAATGTGTCCCAGGTATTGTAGTTATTTGGTTTTAATGGTTTCTATAATTTCCATTCCTTTGTTTATTCTTCTCATCACTTCGTTTTTTGTTACGGTTTCCGTCCCTGATATCTTCCATACACCCACAATTCGAATGATTCCGGTTTCTTAATGGTTGCCGCGTTCAGCGTCCAAGCTTCCATGCCGTAGAGTAACGTCGAGAAAATATAACACCTTGCCAGTCTAACTCTTAGGTTCAAATTCAGAGTGCAGAGTATCTGTTGAAGTTTTTTCGTGATTTCTCTATTCGCACTTTGACTTCTTCAGAGTAATCATTTGTGGAATTGATTGTTGTGCTAAGATAACTGTAGTTCTTCACTTGTTCAAGGATCCTGTCATTGACCGTCAGACTTTCATCGTTATTTTGGGTTCTTGGATATCCTCATAATTTTCGTTTTCTTGACGTTTTTGTTAGTCTCTACTCTTGACTATATTCTACTATCTTGTTTATAAGTCTCTCAAGGTCTTCGAGGTTGTCTGCCAACACAACGGTGTCATCTGCGTATCTAATATTGTTAATCGGTGTTCCATTAACCTTTATTCCTGCTGTTTCACCTTTGAGAGCTTGATAATTCCAGATTGATAATTCCTTATTTACAATACCAATTTAAGATTTTAATTGCTAGATAACCATTGTCAGATTGCGACAGCAACAACTTAACGTACATTCTAAGGTAAGATCAAATTTTTTATTCTAGTAACATCGCAAGTCTCCAATTACCGTCCGTGGCAATAAATCCTTCGCTAATATGGTGGGTCTTTTGATGCTACCGAAAAAAATCATACATCGCTTCGGGTTAAATAATGGCTACAGGGGCGTACTCGCTGACCACAATCCGTAACAATAACAACATTGGTGTTAGCTTAACACGTTACTCTTTGTATTACAATTTATAGATACGGTTCAATTTGTTCAAGGTTTCCTACATTCTTTTTAGTAATTTTTATACTAAAAAATTACTTGGCGCTCAACAGTGTTTTTATTTTTTTTTTGTTGAGTTATTTTACTTAATTAGTTATTAAAAAAAAAGATTAAATCCGCGAAACGATTTAACTGCTCCCTTGAATTAAATTGGACCGAGAAATAAATATCGCATCAAACACTTTCAATAGGTATCGACTACTTTTCTTAAAAGAAAATAGTTCGTTACAAGTTTTCCAGCATTAGTAGGGTCAAGCGTCAACCACCACCCACCATGTGATAAATTAAGTAGCGCGTTTTTTTGTGATTTCCGTAGTATGCTTAATTCACATGTACAGTCGACTCTCTATAATTTGACACTCTTTTATTTGAATCTCTCAAATAAGATCTATGTTAATTGGTCCCTTCGGTAATTTGAATCTTGCTCGCTGTATAGCCTTTTTAACCTTTGCTGTTAGAGCGGTAGCGTACCAAACGACAGGTGCAAGTCCGTTATCGTGCCGCTTTACAAAGGAAAATATTCGCAGCAAGACTGTAAGAACTATTGAGTCATTAGTTTACCTAGCATCGTCGGCAAACTGTATGCAAAGGATATTGATTGAAAGAGTGGCGAATGAAACTGATGAGAAGATATGGGATGAGCAAGCAGGATTTAGAAAAGGAAGGAAATGTATGGATCAGGTGTTTTCACTACGAGTCATAGTCAAAAAAATTCTTGGCTAGAAGTCAGAAGGTCTACTGCGCTTTTGTAGACTTGGAAAAGGCCTATGACAGAGTGGTGAGAAATGAATTGTAATCGTCTATGTAGGGGGTGAGCGGTAGTTTGATGCGAGTACTGAAATCAGTTCACAAGGATTCCACTGCTTGTGTCAGGTTAACAGTTTATCATCAAAAAAAGTGTTAGACAGAGATGTGTGGCTTCGTAATTGCTGTTTAATTTATGCATAGACGATTCTTTAAAATATTTAAAAGTAAAAATTTGAAATAAAATAAAATGATAAAATTTTTAAAACTCCCGAAAAATTTCACGAGCACTTAACCCCATCTTTGAGCACCAAATGACTGTAGTAAATAAGATACTTTTAAAAGGGCCACCATGTATGTGTAAGTAATTACTGGTTCGTGCTATTGTAACAAAATTTAGGACAAGTTTTAATAGGTCATCGTAAAATTTCTTGTAAATACTCAAAACTTAACTCAATAATTTTCCGGTCCAATGTCTACTGTAATAAATTTTAAATAAATACATATCGGTTTATACTAGTAACTATCGTGTAAAATGGTGTCAAGAACGGTTGGGTACTTACTGTACCAATTAATTGTAAATTTGGTGAAAACCATGAAATATTTGCCTTTTACTAGTAAAATTGATTATACTCAAAAAATTAATCATATTCACAATGTTACCCCACAAAAGGCGTAAGAAATAATAGTTTTAGTAATTTAAATTTATAATGCCCACTTATTTTCTTAAATGCTAAATGACATACAGGATGTTACTTTTCTCTTATTTATTACAATTTTTTTCTTAACTGTGGTGATTTTCAAAAATAGCTTAAAATATTCATATACCTTTTATATCTTATTTATAAATAAATGAATATTGTTAATAAATGATCATAAATATACATACAAAACATAATGATAATACAACATAAATCAAATTAAATTAAGCACCTAGGTGCAAACACCTGTAGGTGCTAAAGTAATACATATACACATATTAATACACTTATAGTATACATACATATACATGAATTGAATCTTAATTACAAAGCTATTTAGAGTACATCTTTATATACATCAATATTAGAAGTTATATACTGTTTCGCCTTCTGAAATAAATTTAAATTTTTTATATTCCTTATATTGGTAGGTAAAGTGTTAAAGTCTTTGGAGTAACATAAGTTATAAATCTTTGACTTGCATCTCGCTGCACCACTGGAGTTCTTAAAAACTTATTTAATCTTGCTTTTGAATTGTGCAAATGATTAACATTGTATCTTTTATCTTTCTATAAATAAAGGTACAACAACAATGATAATATAATGTTCGTATATTAAGCACTCGAAAAAAAGTCTATTAACATTAGTTAACGAAAAGGCTAGAAAAGAGGTTTAGGATACATTTAAAGAGAGTTTATGAAAATCAAGCCAGTTATTAATTATTATACCCATTTTCGATACAACTGTAAGGTTGGTGGCGAAGCCACACATTCCTGTCTTACTCCTTTTTCGATGTTAAACCAGTCTGGGCAAGCTCTGTTTATCCTGACAGAAACAGTGGAATCCTCGTAAAGTGATTTCTCTGACTTCAATTACACTCAAACTCCAGTACTACATTTGTACCAGTCTATCACTTGTGCAAAAACACACAGCTTTAGAGAAGGCCGACGAAGTTTTTATCCTTGACCCAAAAAAGCATCAGGTTGTGATATTCCTAAAACTTCCATTATGCCAATAACAGGTTGTAACATAATAGATTGTCCTCTGGTTTTCTTTGATCATTGGTTGGATTGTTGCATGACTAAATTATTGAAGTTAACCAATTGGTGAACTGTTGATCTTCTTATCATTCTATTTTAACGTTTAACCAAATATAAGACCATAAAACTATAAAAAATGATTTTAAGTTAAAATAAATTATTATCCAAAGAGAGAATCAACATAAGTTAAACTTAACAGACGACGTAGACATTTTAAAACTTGTTAAATAAAAATTTCTTCCAAGGGCTCCATCAAATTTTAAAATGGAAAGTAATTTTTTTTAAAATGGAGCTACCTAGAATTCAGAGCTTGATTTAGGTTATCAATAGACACAGTAGAACTAATAAATGAAGAAATAAGAAAAGGTATTTTATGCATTAGATATGAGTATGTAATAATTAAAATTTACTGAAAAACTAATATCTCAGCAATTTTTTAAAGTTAATACAATAACAAATAACGAAAAAGTATGTTTTTACTATCAACACGACTTTAGAACCTTTAGTGACATCCCTTGAACTATTTATTATGTGTCTTCTGGATCTAATTTGAGCCTTTGGAACTGCGAGATCAGTTACAATTTCGAAGATTTTCGTAGATAGGAGTTATTGTCTTATCAAACGATTTTACTCTGTTTTGTGATAGTATTTTATATACCATCAAAAGATGGTGTACAGATTCTTTGTTCTCTACAAATCGCTTATCCGCTTCAAAATTGACTATGGATTTATTGTTTATGATACAGCAAATAATCCAAACCTCAAGCAATTGGACAAAATACAGAACAAAGTATTACAACTAATAACAGGAGCTTTTTGCACGACTCCAATTAAAAGTCTTCAATGCATAAAAGGTAAACCTGCATCACACCTCAGAAGAAATTACCTTACTTTCTCCATGCATTTTCAGCTAGCACAAATAGAAGTAACCCAATACAAAACAATATTTTTTTTAATAGATATAGTTGCTTATATCCAACAAATATAGTTCCTCCAATATATGAAAGGTTAAGAAGATATATAGAGTTATTGGGAATCAAGAAACCGACTTTGTATCCTAATTAAATAAAAACCCCTCCGCCATGGTCAATCAATCTACCTCCAACAAACAAAGCAGACACACCTCACCTCCTAATCAAAAAATATTTTGCTTTCATCCTATCACATCTTTCTAATTTCTGCCAGATATACACAGATGCCTCAAAAAACACAACTGGCGTAGGTGTTGCTATTACCACAATGAACGATTGTTCACGTCAATTTCAACTACCAAATATAAGTAGTGTTTTTACTGGAGAACTGTATGCCATCCTACAAGCGCTCATCTACAAAAAGGAGACGCATGTCTGAAAGGCTCTTATAATAACCGATTCTTTGAGCTCCATTCAAACTTTATATGAGTTATATCCCACAAATCCAATGGCTCTTCAAATTAAGATTGAACTATCTCACCTACAAGTATACCTGAAAACAAAGAAGCAGATCATATTGCGATGCAAGCAACAAACAGTGAAACCACCAGCAAAGTGACAAATGTAGTGTATAGTGATCTAAAATCGTACTTAAGATTAAAATTAGAAGCTTTATGGCAAAGTGAAGGGCAACATTGTGACTCAAAGTTACTTGAAATCAAACCAGTGGTAAAACCGTTGCAGCATACACCGGGTAAACGTTCTAATCAAGTTAAAATAATGCGCTTACAACTTGGACATACCAATCTAACACATGTAGCTATCTAATAACTAAAGCTGAACCACCCTATTGTGAATCTTGCAATACAATAATTACTGTGAAACACAAACTTGTTGAGTGTCCTGACCACAAGCAAGCCAGAGACAATGACAACATCACAGGTGACCTAAAAGAAATACAAGGACAGGGGTGTAACAAAGATTTAGATAATTTTGTGGCTAATAATCTAAATGGTTGATGCGACGTGTTTGTAAATTAAAAAAAACGATCTTACTCTGTGTTGTGATAGTGTTTTATATTCCATCAAGAGATGGTGTACATATTCTTTGTTCTCGCCGCAGAATCTGCGAGAATCATTGTTCACCTTACCCATCTTTATTAGATGTTCATTGACTGGATGGTCACCTGTAATGATTCCAACTAGCAGTTTTAGGTCTTTCCTGTTTAGGAGTAAAAGGTTGTTGTCTTCACAGTAGGCATTCGGCCTGTTCTAAGTTATGCCGGTGTACTGATTTCAGTCCTTGCTCCCATCTTTTAGTTTCTGCTTCCTTGGAACCTTTTTTTGCCAATACATTGGTTTTTGCATCACCCGGAATGCCTGATTGCGCTGGTGACCAAATGAGGCAACTATCAATTTTAATAAGCTCATTTTATGAAACAACTTAATACACTAACCTTAAGCTAAGATACATTTAATTTTACCTTAAAATGGTGGTTTACGTAACTACTACCCAATTTTGAATGTTGCAACAGAAAATGACTCGAACTTTGTTGAGTGATTAACCATTAGTTCCAATACCAATTGCTTAACTAACTGAGCCTCCGTTTTTTTGTACGGAGTCGAGACATGGACGTTGAAAACAGCAACTATCAACAAACTTGAGGCCTTCGAGATGTGGACCCTACGACGAATAAATACCGTTTTGACAAAATTCATAGAAAACCACTTAACATTTTTTATTTAATAAGCAATAATAAGTGAGTGGATAAACTTGTACAAGCTCTCTTGCAATTTCATTTGGAGTGTATACTGTCTAATCAAACAATGGAATGAATGTTAAAAAAATCGGACCTGTTGTCAGTTAGTGCTGAGCCTCATCTGTTTAGATGTGTGCTAAACAAATAAATATCCCATATTTTTGTAAAATGTACCGCTTATTTATGTTTACTGACAAGGGACATTCTGTAAAAGAAATAATTGGAAATCAATGTTAAATTTCAATATTGTTGACAAAGAAAACTTCATTTTAAGTTTTGAGGTTTCGGTAACAGGCGGTATAAGTACATCTGCAATAATTTCCATAGTCAGAATTGATTTTCTGGTATATTTGTACCTGCTTTTCACAGTTCGCACATAGGTATACATTTTAAAAATGAAGCATAACCAAATTGCAGCCTGAAATTTAAGTAATAACTGGTAGTTATCCTGTTAATTGGTGAATACAAGTTTTCGTCAAATTAGACACGGTGAGAGACAGTTTGAGAATTTTTTATTAAATTATAGTTTATATTTTTATCGCTCGTAAGATGTTTAGATGTTATAATTTATTTATTCGAAAATTCTTGTAATATCTTTTTTGGTTAAATTTTTTACTTTTTTGTTCTGTTATTTACCGTTAATTTAAATCATTTTAAAAATTATTTTTCAACCAATAAAGGTACTGACCTAGAGTCAATGATCTTTTAACACTTTTTCAAACTTTCCCTTTTTTATTATAAAAGAAATTTTAAACTATATAACTTCCTGATGTAATTGTTTTTCAGTTATGTTCCTTGTGAAAAATAATTCATTCAAAAATTCTATTAATTTTATTACCCCTTCGGACTCTCGTTTTATTTTTTGTTTGTTTCGTTATCTTAATATACCTATCGTTTTATAACATAGATCCTCAATTTTTTTTTAATTTTTTCAGTTCGTTTTTGCTATTCTTTATTGTCATATTTGCAGTACCCTACTTTTTATATCATTCTTTTTATTTTTGATTCTAAATCTATTTCTGAAAGTTGAGTATTGGTTCTCAGAAGCTTATTTTAATTTTGCTTTCTTCTTTTATTTACCATTTTTTTATAATTGTTTAAATACTTCTTTAATTTTTAATTATTACTTCCTTGTGTTTTAGCATTATTTATTTATCTTTTGCTACCTTTTGTTACTTTTTATTTTACCAATTTGTCATTTAAAAATTGTTAACACTCATCTTTATATTAAATATTGAAATATTCTTTGTACTTTTAAAAATTTTGTTTTATGTTTCATATTTAGGTGCATTTTCTGCAATATTGTTACCAAGTGCGAAAAAAATATTTAGTTCTTACATACATACTTCCTTCCACTTGCTACGATTTTTACACACATCTCTTGCTTTCTCTACTTTTATCAGTGTTCTCATACATGCTCGTCGGTTGTTGGTACTCTTGACCTTTCTTGGCCTTTCTTCAAAACAATGTTGATCTGATCGAGATATGTTTGCCAAGGTCGACCTCTACCGACTTGTCCATTCACACTCGCCTTATAAATTTCTTCCTTCATCCATCCTTTTTACGTGTCCAAACCATCTAAGCATTCCTTTATCTATCTTTGTAACAACATCTTTTACACGACAGCGTTCCCTTATTCCACTATTGTTTACTTTATCCAACCGAGTCACTCCGGCTATACTATTCAGACTACTCATCTCCGCAGCATTAATCCTATTTTCATGCTTCTGCCAAACCCAACATTCACTACCATACATAAGTGTAGGAACCAACACTCCTCTATGAACAGCCAGACGTGCCTATTTTTGACACTTTCTGGCTGTTCATATAGCTATGTAGTGTCCCATTCATTTGTTTTCCTGCCAACACCCTTTGCTCAATTTTACTGTCATACTTTCCATTTCTCGTAATCTTTGAACCCAAGTACAAAAATACATTTATTTGTTCCACTCTTTCTCCCATAATCAGAACTACACAGTTTGTCATGCTTTCTTCTCTTTTAAAAACCATTATTTTCGTTTTGCTTACATTTATTTTCATTCCTTTGATTTTCAGGGCATCATGCATAACATTAACCATCGCCTGCAACTCCTTTTCAGATGACATTAATTTATATACGCACTCTCTTTCAAATCTTTTAATCTTATCGCTTTTAAATTGTCCAAATATACGTATCAATTACCACGTTCAATGAAAAAGATTTGGCATTTAAAAAAAAATTTTAGTTTTATTTTGTTTCCAAATTTCTTTTTCATATGATTTTAGTGATCATAATTTCATTGTCATCATCATCATCACCATCATCATTACAACCCAGGGTGGGTTTTAGCTGCCTGCACCACTTGCCTCCATCTATCACGGTCCTTTGCGATTTCCTGCTATCTATTTAGTTCGACTCTTAGAGTTGAGAAGTCCTTCCTTACGTTGTCCCGCCATCTAAATTTGGGTGCCTCTTCCCATACCGATTTAAAGAGTATTGTGTTTTGACTCCTTTAGAAGTGGATCTCAGCCTGTTTGCCTTTATTTCTTGTATTATATCTGAGCTGGCATAAAGCTGGGCTAGTTCAGCGTTAGTTCGTATTCTGTACCGGACTGTTTCTGGGTCGCGACAGGGGCCGTAGTAACTTCCGCTCAAAACGTCATATTCTTTGGGTATCACATAATTTCCTTGTGCTTGTAGTAAATTCTATATTCTTTAGTTTATTTTTTTGCTTTACTTTTTTTATTTTTTCGAGTCTTTCAAGTTGATTGTTAAATTATGTATCTTTAAAAGTTTTTGTTCCGTTTTTAATGTGTAACATCTTTGCTCTCGATTTCTTGCATAAATAACATTTTTTCTCTTGCTTACTTGCAATTTGTGCGAGTTATTTTGTGTAATGTGAAACAGTAACAGTAACAGAAAGTCGCGAAAGCACGCGCTATATGATTTGACGAATGAGAGTTGGCCGTCAGATAGACGTCAACCAATTTTTCGAGAGGTCGGTACTGTCAGCCGTCAGCTGTGCACTTAAGTTAAAGTGTTGTGTATAAAGTTAGCTGTTATATGTCATTAATTTTTTCTTCAATAATTTTATTCCTATGCTATGAATTATTTTTTACTTTTTAGTTTAAATAACTATAAAAGCGTGTTTTTTAGTTTTTTAAACTATAATTTATTTTTCGCTTTTTAGTTCGATTTTTTTTAACTAAAAAAATTATGTACTAAATGGTAAAAGCACAAAAAAAATGCATCGTCCGGGAATCGAACCCGAGTCTCCTGCGTGGCAGGCGAGCATTCTACCACTGAACCACCGATGCATTTCTTTACGTGACGATTCCTACTAAAACGCACTACCCATAAGCCGCGTTAAAGAACTTCGTTCCAAAAGAGGAAGTAAAGTATAAATAACAGAAGATACAGTTATTGATAGAGACCAGAGCACAAGTTGAACTTCAATGCAATTGATACAATTTAATTCTATATTGAAAAAAGTGATATACTTTAACTGTATAGTTAATTTAAAAGAGCCTGTTCTTCTGGGCATTTTTCTTTTATCACCACGCAGTCGACCACGGTTTTTTTGCCATCATTGTCTATTTTTTTTTCACGTTTTTATTTAGCCCAACTTAATTTTATTAAAAACTCTTTAAAAAAAATGTTATAGATAAAAAATAACATCGTTTATATATATACTAAAAAGAAAATAAGATATTTTTAATTCTAGTGATGACAATGGATCGATGGATTGGTAAGGTTGCTGTGGTAACAGGAGCTAGCGTAGGAATAGGAGCAGCTATTGCGAAAGCTTTAGTTGAAAAAGGATTATTAGTAAGTTCTAATAATATAAATATAAAACTTTTAATATTACCTAACAAAAAGTTGCACCGGTTATGTAGTTGTATTAATCTGAAATATCGATCACAAATTGTAATTTAAGGTAGTCGGAATTGCGAGGCGAATTGAAAAAATCGAAGATCTGTCGAAAAGTTTACATGATCAATCGGGAAAATTGTTCGCTTTAAGATGTGACGTGGCTAAAGAAGATGATATACTCAGGGCGTTCCGATGGATTTCTGAGAATGTTGGACCAATTCACATTTTGGTCAATAATGCAGGTTTAACAAGACCAACCAATTTAATTGGTATGTTGTTTTTAAATTAAAATTATTTACAATTTTTTTTATAAACAATTTATGAAACTGATACATGAGTACAAAAAAAGTACTGTAGATATTTAAAGTTGGTGTCATATAAGGCTTTTAAAACTATTCCGATAGAGGAGCCATCGTGCATTTTGTTGAATATTTATCCCAGTTTGCAACCGTGCTAATGGTCTAAATCTGGCGAACTGATCGGTGTACACTGTTGCCAATAAAGTTACGTATTCCATGTAACAGCTGTTTTAAACTATCTGTTATCATTTGACTAGGAGATAAGTCAGGAAGAAATGATTCATGAAATAATTATAACAAAATTAACAAGGTGTGATACAAGAACCACTAAACCGTTTAGTGGTTTTTTACGGCGGAATATTTTATGTCAGTAGCACACAAATCTTTATTGGTTTTGATATTCTATCGAATGTTTTGAAGAAATTGCATTGTCAACCAGGCATAGGGCATATAAAAGTTTTTAATCCATATGCCATAATTCACTGGATAAATTCTTACAATAGAAAATATTAGTTGTAAGTTGCAGCCCAGAATGTTCAAGAAAAAATGAAAAATAATCCTTTTCTCAACAAAATTAACTGTTTCAACCTATCTAATCGCAAGCGTTATTCGTCTTCGTAAGTCAGCTAAGTCAAGGGGTTTAGTTTTGTTTACAGTACTTTTGCCATATCCCCATAAGAAGAACTCTAATGACGTTAGATCAGGAGATCGTGCTGGCCATTCCATCGATCCTCGCCTTCCTATCCACCGATTTTGAAATATTCGGTTAAGGTACTGCTGGTTATTGTTTTGGTAATGGGGCGGTGCTCTATCATGCTGAAACGAAACCATATCCTATTCACTGGAGCTTATAGGTTTGCTGGATCCGGATATAAGTTTGTCAAAGTGGCCACGACATTATTTTGGAGCAGTGCTAAATAATTATTGCCATTTAAATTTCCATCAATAAAAAAGGGAGCTATAATATGATCTCCAACGATTCCTTCCCAAAAATTCACCTTTTAGGTTATTGAGTATGTACTTTTCTCATACAATAAGGATTTTTACTAGACCGATTCCGGCAATTTTGACGATTAACATAACCGTAAAGTGTAAAGGTACTTCTTCTTCTTCTTCGGTTGGCACGTCAACCCGGGGTGGGTTTTGGCCTGCTGTAAAGGTGCACTCATCATAAAACAAAACAATTTCTAATTGGATCACATTGTTATTTAACATTGCTATCATTTGTTCACAAAAATACATTCTCCTATCAACATCATCTTCCATGAGTTCTTGAGTTGGTATAATTTTATAGGGATTCATTTTTTTTTAATGTTCGACTAATCGATAAATGACTAACATAGAACAGTCGACCAAAAGTATGTGGGTTTTCCTCAAACTCAAGCATAATATCCAATTTGGTATCATAACTTATTGCTATGGCAGCTGCTTTTTTTATCTGCCTTACATGCCCAAGTATGCGAAACTGTTTTTCTAAGTGTCCCTTGAGATATAGACGGCAAATTTTGAAATTTTTTATGAAAAAATCGAGTTTGTGTCCTTGTGTTATCTACATAACTAACGACTATAACACTGACAACTACTGTCATGCAGTCAGACAACAATTTGGTAAAGCCAGGCGTTTTTCACAAAGTATTCCTATGCTGGACATGTGGCAAGAGATAGTGCTAATAAATGGCATAAAAGAATTTTAACCTGCCTTCAAGAGACCTAGAAAACGGCCACCCATGCGTTGGTACGATGATATCAAACTAACAGCAGCAACTAACTACATTGGATGAGGGAAGCCGCAAACAGAATAAGGTGGAAATCAGAATTGGTCGAGGCGTATGTCCGTAAGTGGACTGAAGAACGCTATTAAAGAAGTAGAAGAAAAAGGCGTTTTTTATAAAAGTAAACAAAATGTATAGGTTTATTTATTTCATAAAAAGGAACGTTGAAATGATTTTTGCTTACTTTCTCATCATCAAGCATTTTAAACATTGTCTACATTGACATTATTGTTTTTTTTATTTTTTGATAATGTAAAAAAATCACCTCCTCACACTAAATCTTCTCATTGAAAAAACAATAGAATATAACAGGCCATTAGTGCTTGTGTTTGTTGACTTTCACAAAGCATTTGACACCATCGCAATGCATGCGATTCTGGAAGCACTTGGTAAATGTCGGATAGATTACTGATACACACGTTTGAAACATAATATTTACACCAACTCAACGGCCAGCGTAAAAACTCATAATACCACTAGAAAGTTTTCCATACTTGAGGAGTAAGACTGGGCGATACGTTATCCCTAAAGCTATTTAACACCGTTCTAGAATATGCTTTTATGGACCCTAGACTGGGATAACAAAGGTATCAGTATAGATGGAAAAAAATTAAACAATCTACGCTTTTCGGACGACTTAGTGCTGATAACAGATGATTTGAAGGCCAATTCAATGATAAAAGAGCTGGAAAAAAACGTTGGCCTTTGTATGTCATAAAAAAACAAAAATCATGACCAATTTGGTACTTGGTAGAATTATATCTCTAGAGAACAAAATCATTGAAGTGATTGACAAATACAAATATCTAGGTGACGAAATTAAAATATGTCGAGACAATCAAACGCAAGAACTACAAAGAAGAATTTTTCTAAGGTGGGCTGCATACGGTAGACTAAGGGATGTCTTTAAAAGCAGCATACCAATAAGCCTTAAATCAAAAGTCTTCAATCAGTTCGTATTACCAGTAATGACCTACGGTGCCGAAACGCTTACACTGACAAGGAACACCTTACATAGATTGGAGGTTGCTCAGAGAAAAATGGAGAGAGCTATGCTTGGAATTCGAACCCAAGAGCGCGTAAGAAATACGTACATCCGGCAAAAAAACAAAGGTCCTAGACATAATACAGAGAATCACGACACTAACATGGAAATGGGCAGGACATGTTGCGATATTCAAAGACGACAGATGGTCTCTAAGAATAATAAATTGGAGACCCCGCGCAGACAAAAGAAGCAGAGGAAGACCGCCAACACGTTGGAGCGACGATATAAACAGAGTAAAAGGACACTAGATTACAACAGCTCAAGATAGAGCCCGGTGGAGCAGTTTAATGGAGGCCTATGTTCAGCAGTAAACTTAAAACCAGGCTGGGAGATGATGGTTACTTATAAGCTTTTGAGTGTGCTAAAGCGAATTTTTGTAATCAAATGATTTTCTTATTTTAATGTTATTTTTTTGTTATAAATCTGAAAACACTTAATATTTCTGAAATAGTTAAATATGCACACAAAATATGATTGTCTAGAATTTTTTGAGAAATCCAAAAATTGAATAATTTCAGGGTTTTGCATTTAAAATAAGAAAGTTCATATTGGCCGCCGTTACTTGGTACACCCTGTGCAAAAAGTTTTTATCGAAAAAAATACCAATCGGCGTTTTTTTGAACACATTCATTATCGAATTTTTTCCATTTGGCTGACACACACTGTATATTGAATGGAAAACAACAGTTATTGGGAAGTGCAGCATAACTAACCTTACCTAGAAACAAGTATCGCATTTCGATTAGAGATCCAGATTATTTACTTTCAAATGTAGTTTTTTCCAAGTTTTAAAATATTTAAGACCCTCAAAAACAAGCGTACACTGGCACCAATTTACTTTAGACTTAGGGCAAGTACAGATCGGGCAACAAAATGTTGGCAACACGTGTTGGCAACATGTATCCCGTCAACAAGAAGTTGCTAGATACAAGGCAACGTTGGGCGGCGTGACAACAAAGAAATTTGTTGGTTGTATCCATGTTCCCCATTTAAATGGAAAACATCGCTTAAGGTAAGTACAGACCGGACAACAACATTTTGCCGGGTGTTGTATTTGGGTATTTGTAGATTGATGTTGCTAACACTGTTGCACGTCCACACCAAAGTCAGTGTTGAATTTAAAATGAAAGAGACTATTGCTGTTGGTGCTAGTGCTGCTCTTATAATAATTGCTGGCAATGTTCAAAAAAAGGAAAAGACGGTGGTGGCAGAGAGAATTTCCAAAACACGGGATAAGCCATGGGGATAACCTATTGTCTGAACTACGTTTAAACGATGGTACCTCGTTCCGCAATTTTGTTAGACTGAGAAAATCTGATTTTGAACATATTCTTTCTTTGGTAGCCCCTAAAATCGTAAAAAAGAATACAAACTACCGTGCTGCAGTTCCACCATCAATAAGATTGGCGGATACTTTGCGATATTTAGCAACAGGCGATTCGTTTACTAGTTTAATGTATTTGTTTAAAGTGTCAAAGCAATTAATATCGTCAATTATACCTGAAGTGTGTACCACTTGTTGAAAATTTTGTGTTGCCAACAGCACTAGCACGTACACACTAAGCGATGTTTTCCATTTGAATGAGGAACACGGATACATGCAATAGACATTTCTTTGTTGTCACGCCGCCCAATGTTGCCGTGTATCTAGCAACTTGTATCTTGTTGACGGGATACAACATTTTGTTGCCCGGTCTGTTCTTGCCTTTATTGTGTACGAGCTAGTGCTGTTGACAACACAAAATTTTCAACAAGTGGTACAAGTGGGTGCGCTATTATGTATAGTTTAGGTGAGCTATTATGTTATAGTATTTATGTATAGTTTATTATTTTTATAATGCAGTTTTTTAGTTTTCTAGCGAAGATGATATGGACAAAGTTCCTTTCCTTTCCTTTTTTGAACATTACCAGCAATTATTATAAAAGCAGCACTAGCACCAACAGCAATAG
This sequence comes from Agelastica alni, assembly GCA_950111635.1. Taxonomy (NCBI): domain Eukaryota; kingdom Metazoa; phylum Arthropoda; class Insecta; order Coleoptera; family Chrysomelidae; genus Agelastica; species Agelastica alni. Next base: position 7,255,982 of record OX467717.1, read on the forward strand.
TCTCTTCCATTTTTAATTCGACACTGACTTTGGTGTGGACGTGCAACAGTGTTAGCAACATCAATCTACAAATATGTTGACAACATTTTGTTGCCCGGTCTGTACTTACCTTTAGACGGTGAACATACTAAGAATAATCACTGCATGTGTTCTAGAAGGTTCTACTGAGGACTGGCGGCGTGTTTTCGAAGTAAACGTAATGGCATTATGTATTTGCACTCGAGAAGCCATTAAAATAATGCGACATAAGAAAATCGCCGGGCACATTATTCACATAAACAGTGTAGCAGGTCACAAGGTCCCTATTATGCCAAAACCAAACTTCAACGTATATCCTGCGTCGAAGTTTGCCGTAACTGCGCTTACGGAGAGTTTAAGACAAGAACTTTGTTATTATAACTGCAATATAAAAGTTACAGTAAGTTAAAATGATATCAGTAAAATAATAAATAATTCAAAAAATTATAATTACAATTATTTTAGAGTATTAGTCCGGGGTGGGTTCGCACCGAATTTACAGATGGTTTTCCAAAAGATGGAACGAAAGAAGCTATACAGAATATGACAGATTTAAAACCCGAAGACATTGCTGAAGGTGTTATTTATGTTTTAGGCACAAGCCCTAGAGTACATGTAAGTTAAGAGTTAAAAGGTCAATCTCGGTGGGGAGAGGCCAAAAACTTATCATATATTTTTATACTTTACATATATTTGAGTCGATTATATATCAGAAAACAACTACACTTCTGGCTATACGCATACGACGAGCATTGAATTACATCTGATAAATAATCGTGCATAATCCCATTTCGGGTGATATGCAGATGCTTGTTAAGTTAAAGAAAGAATTATTAAATCTATCCATTCGTAGTGACCACCTATGGACCGGTTTCGGGGCGTTGCCCCGCATCAGCACTGGGTAGGTCTTGACAAACTCATGTTTGCCTTTCAAAGAAACAAAGACAGCACGAAGAGCGCCAATCACGACATCTATACCTTTTAACAAGCACCACCCAGTAAATAGCTTCTACTATTATACATTACATTACAATCTTGCGTTTGGGCCATTGGTATAGGCACCTATATCACCTAGATCTTTTGATCCTCTGTGACTACCGCTGTGTCTTCAGGGCACCAGAATTCCAGTCCGCTGGTTTTGGCATACCGCAGGATTTCTGTTGGCCCTGTCTCATTTAGATCATTTGGATCCATTATCATGCGGCCCCAGGTTTGATACCTGTACACCGCTAGCATCGGGCAGCAACACAGAATATGTAAGCTGCTCTCTTCCTCTTCGCCGCATAGTCGGCACTTTTTCTCTGCCACCAGCTTAAGTTTGAAAAGGTGCGCCATTAGTGGCCAATGAGCAGGCCAAGCGTGCTGCTCAGCCTTCTCCGGTTCATCGTCCAGAGTGCTTCTGCCCTCTTCTGGAGAGGTTTTTTCATCAGCTGTCTTGATGTTCTGGAGCCACGTTTTGCATTCCACTGAGCGATGTTCTTCCTCAAGGATCAGTGTCAATTCATGTTTCGCCTCGGCAATTGGCAATCCGACCAACTTGCTTCTTGGTTCCACCAGGGTCCCATTTCTTGCCAGTTCATCGGCTACCTCATTGTCATTTATCCCTGTGTGCCCAGGAACACATGTAACAGTGACCTTGTTTGCAGTCGCTATCTCAGTGAGGGCCTGCATGCATTCCCACATCACCGATAATGTTGTGGTGCATCTCACGAGGGCCCCAATGGCCGCGCGACTGTCAGTAAGAATATCAATCTCACTGTTGGTCACTATGTTTTCTGTCAGGTGCGTAGCACACCTAAGTATGGCGTATTCCTCAGCCTGGAAGACCGAGGCGTATTTTCCCAGAGGTATGCTTTCCCTATAGTTGCAGGATGCTCCAAACACACCTGTACCGTAGCGTCCCTGGTACCCTGATCCGTTAGTGTACCATCGTTTTACTCCTGTGCTGGTCAATGGTGTTTTCTTCAACCAGTCTGCTTTGGTTGGTATTTTTGTTTTAGTTTTTTCCTATCAAGGTATTTTTTGGAATCTTATCCGATTTTATTGTGAAGGGGTGTTTGAGGAGGGCCTTGATCTTGGTGTGACCAATCCCGTTGCTCCTCCACCCACCCTGACACTTTGTTCTATATGCAGTGTTCCTGGCCCAATCTTTAATCAGGAAGGACAGCACGAAGAGCGCTGGTCACGACATCTATACATTTTAACAAGCACCACCCAGTAAATAGCTTCTGAATGGAAGTATTAAAATATAAATATAATAGAAAACTTTAATACCATTATAGGAAAATATAACAAAATTTTTGACAGCGAATAAAAATAAAAATGTATAAAACTGATTTTTAAAGAACCAGCTAATTTCGCCGCATGTTAACCTATACTTTCTTAATCTGGGTTTTAGAAATTCAAGATCCTCTAACACTTCATAACCCTGTAATGTTTATAACATAAATTGCAGTAAATTTAAAATAATCCAGCACTTTTTTATTTTGATTAAAATCAAATGACATTTAATTGTACTGTTTATACAAAATATGATGTTAAAGAAGAAAATTAAAACATTTTTAATTAAATTTAAATATTGATTTAAAATATATTTTTGGGGGTAGTGCCAATAGTGTGTAAAAAAATCATATTGTCGTGACATGTTTATTACAACTTAACAACAAAAATAACAAACTATTTTTTCTAATATTAATTATTCTTGTAACTCTAATTTCGTTTTAGGTCTCGGAGCTCACTATACGTCCTTTGGGCAACATGATTTAATGCTAAAAACATTCTTATCACAATTTTAATTTGTCTTCACCCAAGTGTTATTTTATTTGTTATTATGTCTACCACACTAATTTTAAAATCTTCATCACCAATAAATATTAGCACCATGCCTTGTATTATAAGTTTAGTACTATAGATCAAATTAATGTCTATTTACCAAAAACTTGTCGGACCTATTCATTGTAAATATTTCGAATAAAAATATGTCTACTTCCATGATATTATTGCATTTAGAGATTTTTATATTTTGCCCATGCTCCCATTCGAGTTTGACGATTTCAACAATGTTGCAGGGTAAGATTGAAGGAACAGGATTATTCTACTGTAAGTCAGACATACATACTAACGTAGCGTAACGTATATTAACTTAATTTTTTTTAATACACAAGGTGATTCATTAAGAATGTCTAAATCTCTAAAATGTAGATTCTACTACACCTCAAAATATGATGATTCTGCCCAACATGCCTCATACAAATATTGCTGGTTTCCGAGATACCGGGTATTTAAAGTGTAAATATGGATTTTGATTATCGCAATAATTTTTCATGTTTTCACAATTTTACGTTTTTTAGCATGATAATTGCAGAAACTAGGACCACATTAAAGTAAAGATAGTGTCATCTCCAATAAGAATCCAGAAATATACTCACATTCTGGCAACGTCGCAATTCCAAATACGAGTTAAAAAGCCTGTCATTTGTCAAAAGAGTTGATTGTTTCTGTCTATCAATAATTCTTCTTCTTGTCCTCCTCGGACGTTGGCAATCATCAGCGCTATCTGAACCTTGTCTACAGCTCGGCGGAACAATGTGGTAATGCTCACTTCATACCATTGTCTTAAGTTTTTTAGCCAGGATATCTTTCTTCCACCCGGGCCTCTTCGTCCTTCGATCTTCCCTTCTATAATAAGCTTTAAAAGTCGATACTTGTCATTCCTTAAGATGTGACCAAAATACTCCAGTTTGCGCTTTTTTAGTGTAAACAGAACTTCCAGCTGCTTGTCGAGGCGTTGAAGTACCTCGGTTACGCACTCTTTCTATCCAGGAGATTCTTAATAGCCTTCTGTACGTCCAAATTTCAAAGGCCTCCAATTTTTTGCACATCGCATCTGTCAAAGTCCAAGCTTTCATTCCATAAAACAGTATGCTGAACACGTAACAACGAAGCACTCGGACGCGCAGAGGCAAGCTTAAATAAATAATGATTAATTTCTTTCGAATTATTGACGCTTATTCCGTTAAATAATTGCAAAAAAATGTGTGGAATAGATGAATAATGTGTAAATTGTGTTGCAAAAAAGTACGAGGAATTTTAAGTGTTTGATCGAGGTAAAAACTTGTTATAAAATTACTCTTGAATGTGCACCAACTCTTGAATGTGCACCATAGCAAATTTAGCACACATTTTTTAAAAAAGTACTTTCCAAACGTTTCCGCGCAAATTTTTTTATCAGAATATTCATTTTATAATGTGTTTTAATGACCTGTTAAAGTTTTATGAAAATTCCTTTGGCAGCCTTATTTCAGAATTTTCCCCAAATTTTCCTTAACTGTTAAAATATAATGTTTATCAACTTTTGGTTTTTATAAAATATAACATTAGTTTTAAAGAATTCACGTCTACTAACTAAAGATTATTTTATTAGTCATATTTAAAATGGACATGTTTATTTTAGTCAATCTCAAAGTCATTGTCAGAAAGATTAGTTGTCTGCAATGGAACCTGACAAATATCGTATATTGAAAAAACTACTATACTATTTACCACCGTTTTTAAAAATCAAGTCAATTTATTTTCTAATTTGAAATAGCACTATTTACTACAAAGGTTCAACAAAAATTAAGATATGATTAAAAGAAACATTTGCAATGCAAAATTTTAAAACTCTAGAAAGTTTAGCTAATGTAGGTATATTGGCACCAAACAACATAGCTGTTGTCCGCGACTTCTTTATATGAGGATAACTTTTTTCTCGACATCCGATTTAACATCAAAGAATTTCATTATAGACCACCACATCGTCGGTGAGATTGCAAAACCGCGTAACAGCAGTCTGCAACACCGCGTATCTATATTTTTGCATATTTACAGGAGGAAGGAAAAACTGATTACCTTGGCTATTATTAAACATTTTTTTAACTAAACGTATTCGTGATTTCTATGACTTTTCCATTTTATACAAATGTGACGTAAATTTACCAATATTTTTATTAGATTTTGAGAAATATTCCAAAATAAATAGCAATAAATCAGAAACACGCGCCATTCGTGTCAAGACTTTTTCTAGCATTCGGTAAATACGCGGCTTTGCTGCCAAACACTCCCTGAAAATACCTACAAATTGGAAAAATTAAATAAAGAAGATGGAGGATCAAATTTGAATAATGAAGCTCATGTGTGCCAAATGAAAATCTACAGGAATGCACAAGATGATTATTGCGAAAATGATGATCTAGAAGAACATGAAGAAACAGAATTCGAGATAATTGATATTGCGGAGCATAAAAATGAAGAGAGTGACCAAGATGTTGATGACAGTGGAGAAGAATGGAAACCCGAATCTGATGCAGATATAGATAATGCTGTTGACGTCGATAATTTAAATTGTAAAAACAGGCCAAAGAGAATATTACGAAGACCTGACCAAATGAAATACTAAGTTTGAGGACAAACATAATGTTCAGGATGGATGAATGTTGGAAAATAGTCGTTAATCGTCCTGTATATGATGTCAAAGGCAGCGAGGCGAGAGATATCAGAATAATCAATAAATAGTTAACGTATTGTCATTGAGTTTATTATATTCTTTTACCATTAAATTGTTTATTAACCATTCATCTTCACTTTATAAATATTTCCTACAATATGAGCTCAGAAAAATAGATTTATTTTAAAATCACAGACAGACATTTCAATTTTATTTATATGTATGCAGTTGAAACAAATGAACAATGGGCTCGAGGAAAAATAAAGTTTGTTTAGCTTCAAAGGTTGTGAGGCAACTGCTAATTTCCTTCTCACTTTCAATGACATATTCGATATGTTGAATTCAAGGAATGTTGTCACGTGCCTATTATTTTTTTCTTCTCCCATCTGCCGTTTCATTATTATAATAGTCTGCATTTGGGTTCGTTGTATATAGTGTTGCCTATAGTAGTGATAGAATTCGATTATTAATAGCTGTGACTTTTTTGTCTCTCTTATTGGACTTCGCCTTGATTATTGGCCTCGATTGTAGTGTGTTGTTAGATATATTATTGTTGGTTTGCTTGGGCTGGCAACTGATGCGAACGAGCGCGTTTATGAACTAGGGATTTATACATGGAAAGGTTGGCTGACGCGTGTCCCGGGACATTTTCTTGATGTCCGGTCTGGGAGCAAGGAAGGTTGAGGATTCGTTTGGTGGCAGTGGTGGAAGTCGGTTGAGAGTTTTTGGAACGGTTTAATATTAACACGGGAGCGGAACTTCTACGGTTTCTTCTTCCATATCTGGCTGAATTTGGGGCCATCTTTATTGGATTAGGAAGATAAACCATTTAATTCTTAACTTGACTATTCTGTCGTGCCTATGTGGTGAATATTTTTGGATATTGGGGTCGAGTTAAGATCACCACTTGTGGGATTTGATGAAGTGAAGCCATCGTGAAGTACCACGTGCCGTTCCATCCACATCGACGATAAATTTCAGCGTTATAAAGACTTGCCTGGTAATTTTAGCAGAAATTATTGATAATACTATTTGGTTTTTCGGTTCTTGGATCATCGATGTTACCGTGACGTCTCAGTGAGGTTTTCAATTGGTTACATGGTATGGAATTTAATTTTATCAACTTATCAGTTATGTGCTTGATCTAAGTGTTTTCAATAATTTAAAAGTAACAAGTTATTCTCATTTAATTTGTACCTGCTCCCAGTGACGTTCCAATAAAGTTTTCAATAGTTTAAAAGTAACCAAATTATTTTTCGTTAAATTTGTACCGGCTCCAAGCTGAATCTGAATTTATATATCACTGAATATAATTTATGTGGATATTGTAAGGGTTTTAAAATATTATTTTTGTAGCAAGTCCATTTATTTGGTATTTCCTTTTTTTTGTTGTGTTAATCTTTTGCTATCAGGAATTTTATATAAAACCAATTATTTTCGAAATTTTAAATATTGTGAACATTTTCTTGTTGTTGTTTTTTTTTTGTTATTTTAATTCTCTTTTGTACCTCATTAGGTTTTTATTACTGTCTGGAAGATTGTTATAATTAATTTAAATATTATTTTAAGAAAGTGTATTAAATTCGTTTAAACCACTTTGCGAAAATACAGAATTTATTGTAAAAAAATCAGAACATCATTTTTACTTAATTAATATATTGCAGTAATTGTAAATATAGTTTTATTTATCTAGTTCACCATAATTGTTTGTTGTTTTTCGCGTGGTAGAAGAAGTTCAATATCACAGACAAAAATTCCCAAATAGTACTAAAACACCACTAACCAGTGAAGAAAAAACCAAATTACTGGCGTCTCAAAAAGACCTATTTTTCTTAATCAATATATTGTCAATATAACAGATAATTGTTAAACTCCCCTTTTTCTCAGTTATAATAATTTTATCACCATACTTTAACTTTAATCTTCTTTTAATTGTTTTATTATCTATAGTTGGATTTTTGCCAATGTCTTTTAATTCTTGCAATGAAAATTGACAATCATCATTATTTTCAATGTATTGAAATATTTCCTCCATCACCAAGTTCACTGAATCATCTTCGGGACGACCGACTTTATATCCAGTAGTAGGCCTCAGAAAGATATTATAACAGTTATTGTGGTACTTTGCTTCAGCAGCAACTAGGTCGAATTCATACTTAATGCGGACAATAACAGCTTTTGCTACATCATCAGAACGAGTCCCAGCTACCTTTAAAATGGAATCTTTAAATTCAAGTGTAGATACATTATATATATATATATATATATTTCATTTGCTTCATCGCCGCAGAATAAACAATATCTTTTAAAGTTGAAATCTGGCTCACTTACTCCTGCTCTAGTATGAGGTGGACTTGTCATGGATATACTACCTTGTTCTGTTTCGCGCTGTCTTTTAGCTGCAACAATACTACTCTTTCGAGTGTACATTTTACGACACTGCACGTGGACTGTCTCAGATTGCTTGTTTTTCAAGTATTCAATAAACTTATCATTTCTTTCAACACTTGCATCAATCAAAGTCTTCATTCCACGAACAACAACAACAACTTCACTTTCTTTCAAAGGTTTATCACAAATGAAACAAACTTCTGACATTTTGTTACAATTATTTAACAGCACAAATTAAAATTGAAAATATTACCAATAAGCACGTTAGCTCATTGCAAAGAAATTTTCAAAACTAACAGTATATCTGAGTATATACTGAGTCAAAGAATACACTAGCCTAAAATGTATACTGTGACAGTTATTTCGTTTACTTCCTTCAAAAATAGGCAGGTATGCGACCCTCCACACTCGAACAATGACGTAGCTAGCAGAAGTTACTCGAGGTTACCGACGAAGGGAATTAGGGACTGACAAGTACAGTCTTTTATTTTAAAATACTCATTCAATTTATACAAGTTTTATTTTGTAAGTAACACAAAGCAATAGTTTCTTATTTTTATTTATATTGAATGTCCGATGACGTGTATGCATTTAAGTGCATGTTATGTAAAATATAAATTTTCTAATTATTAAAACCGCGATTTCTCACGAATGGTGAGTCGTAAGAGAAAAAGTGACTGGACCATTTTTGTAGAGAATTGTATGATCTACAGCTTTTTTTTCACTTATTTTTACGATAAAACTTACCGTTTTCGAGAAAAATGGAAAAAACCTTAATTTTGTACGTTTGACCTTGAATAATTTTTTTTGCAGAAGTAGGATCGAAGGAAATTTATAGTTAGCTTCTGCTAACTGTAATATATGTGATCATAACACCGCATCCTAGGGTCGAAATTGAGGACATAATTATAATCAACAATCTGTAAATTGCTTCAGTTATGTTTTTTAAGAAAAGCATCATTTAAATTATTTTTCTGATACATTGATAAATTTCACAATGGCAAGCGTTATGTTTGCTTGTAGAAGGTATTTTTTAAATACACCCAAATATCAAAATGTGGTGCGGTATTTGGTAACTTTACCCCTATGTACACTTTTAATTTATTACTATTTAATAACGATACTGTAGCGGTCATACAGACAAGCATGCACAGACGACGTAACAAAACTTTTTCATTTTTGAATCCTCAAAATTCCGACGACTAATTTTACTGAAAACCTTTTTAATCCAAGTCTTGCCCTTCTCAAGAAAGCACATATACTACCCTAATCTTTACGGCCCTGAGTCCTGTTCCTTTTTAATAACGCACGTATACGAGCCTAACCTTTGAGACCAGAACCTACTTTCCTTTTCATCTACTCACGTACACTAGCCGCGCACCGAGTTAACTCTTTAGGATACTAAATTCCTTTCCACCAAGTTACGCATCATCTACGAACCGTCATAAAACTAAAGACCTGGAGGACAAAGATAAAAAGACGGGCAGAGGTACACCGGGACACAGTCTCTCAACGGCCAAAGATATTATTTTTAACTATTCACTAATTTATTTATAACAGATTTATTAATCTGAATTGTTCCTTACGCTCATTTTCCCCACAAATAGTGGGTTATTTTCGTCTCCCTTCTTCCAATTAGTTCTCGTAGTTTCTTTTACGTTCTCGATCTTGTGTAAACCTTCGATACGAATTATTAAAAGACATAGTCAGTATCATAGTTTTGTGCCTTGGAACTTTATTTCAAATAAATATTTGGTGATGAAAAATGGAAGCCTTTTGGTCCAAATACATCAGGGAGACTTTGAATTTCGAGTGGGGCTAGATCGACCAATTTAAGAAGCGGCCTGCAGGACAATAATGATAGCAGTTTTGTAAGTAAAGAAAATAGGAACAAAAAAATTACTTTTTTACAAAAAATTACCAGTAATACAATTGTGATGCTATGCAAAATTTTTAAAACTTAACCTTTTTAATTTTGTAAATTTGGCAAATGTAATTTTAAAAAGCTCTGATTTCGCCATTAGTTTCTGTGAAATTATTAAATTGGATTTAAAATAATTTTCTTCTAAATTTAATATAGTTAAACATGCCAGATCGACTGGGTGCTAAGTAGAAAAACTGAGTGGAATGACCATATCACACGTATGACAAAAGAACGAATAGTAAAGATTGCCAGAGATAAATCACCTTCGGGGAGGCGAAGCACAGGAAGGCCTCGAAAACGTTGGAGCGACAATCTACCTCCATAAAGCGAGTTACGATGAGGAACAGGTATTATGCCTAATTAGAAGAAAGAAGAAGAAGAAACAGATATGTCGGAATAATAATATGGTGAATAAAATTGCATTTTAGGGAGTTTAAAATTTTTTGTTGTTGTTGGTACTTAAATAAACTGTAAAAAGTTTGTATCATTTGCAATAGATTTATTTAGGTTGCAGAAACCAATTTTTCTTGTATTTTTAAGCATTTCTGAGGCTTTCAAACAAATTTAGTAGAAGAAAATTTAAAATTATACTTTGAACTATGTTGCTAAAGGATACACGTTTTAAAAGTAAAAAACAATTATTGTCGAAAATAAAAACTTTATTTTATTTATTATAAATGAAAAATAAATTGATTGAGTGTAATATCACATTTTCTGTTCTCAATCTTGTTATATAACATTTCATATTTTAACATTTAGAACACAAAATTTTTATTCTCTTTTTAACATTATAAAGATAAAATTCACTTATAACAATTTATCAGTTTTAGATAATACAGTAATTAACAAACCGTGAATAAAATATGTAAAATAATTCAAGTTATAATAATGATGATAATATTTAACGAATCTATAAATTACAATAAAGAAAAACGCTTATCACAATATAAAGACTCTTTAATTCAGTTTTATGTTAGCTATGTAATGGGCCCTCTACACAATGGACCATGATGGGCGATTAGAGGCGATCACGATTGGGTAGAGGGCATAATCGACTGTAATGACCCATCATCGCCAATGATCGAGCGTGATGGCCGTTGTGTCCTTTTTTAGACACACAGGAAGTTCGGCCATAATTTTGCACGTGCCCACACGATTACCGATCACTTAGTTCATATTTGTGTATGAAATGGTGATCATGCGTGCTATTTGTCATGTACCATTTATACATTTGTTGTAAACCAACCTATGGATAATTTGTTTAAGCAATTTTAAGTGCCTTGTTCTATTTTAATGTATAGCTAAACATTAACAAATGTGGGATACACGATTGTGTGGACAGCGGAACTATGATGGTGGTTATGGTCCACTATACAATCGCCCATCATGGCCGATTGTGTAGAGGAGGCCTAACACTTTAATTCAACGTGATTTTTCTCTTGTAGCATGTCATGATTTGTTTAAGTATTTCAAATTAAATTTCGACTATGTACACAGAATAAAATAAATTACCTATTTACATTTTATTTGTCAATTTTTAATTTTTTTTTGAATTTCATAGTTAAAATTTTAATAGTAACTTTAAGCACAATTTTTTAATTTAAAATTTCGACCAAAATTCCTTTTAAGTAATAAATAAAAAATAATAAAAATGATTTACTATCACGCTGTATAGAAGTGATTTTGGATTTTTTATATAAACATTAGCAACACTTGGTTTAAAGGTTTAATAAAAATGTATAGATATTACATAAGAGCTCAACTAATGATATTAATAAAGTTTAAAACTTTAATTTGCTATATTTTTACCAAAAACAATTTACATCTCTAATTTGTCACAAATATTAATGATGTCAATGCTTCCTCCATAACAAACTGCGAGAAAATAATAGTCCGGTCAATTTAGACATAAAAATAGTGATCAAATAACAAAAATTCCGGGAAAGCTAAATTTTTGTGGAGACCTTGGATTTACCATTAAAATTAAAGTGACAAAAGTCCCCATCGATCCCATGAGTGCTTCGATACTTATTCGGGGTCAAAGGTCAAAATTTTAGGTTTTTTGAATTTTTCTCAAAAACGGTAAGTTTTATCATAAAAGTACCTCAGACCAAATTTGTAGATCTTAAATGCTCTATAAAAATGGTCTTGATGATTTTTTCTCTAAGACTCACCATTCCTCAGATATTGCGTTTGTAAGAGTCACGTTATACATTATATGCACATATAAAAGCTGTAGAACAACGTCGTGGAACTACTAAAACATCTTCAGGTTCCGATATAATCTTTGATGAATTCATGACAGTTCCAGCAAACCAACAACAATTTTTTGCAAACTTTAATAATAAATCTCGTTTTATTTCCATGTTAAGTGACAAATTAACAGCTGAAAATTTTGCCGTGAAACAAGCTCCGAATGACGTAGATGTCCTCATAATTGAAACAGCAATAGAAAACTTTAATGCAACAAACACAACTATTGTAGTGGGTGAAGATGTTGATTTGTTAGTACTACACACTGCAAAGACTCCATCTGATAAAATTATTTACTTTTTGAAACCTGGAAAGGCGCAGCAGCGAACAGAAATGTATTCTTCAAAAAGTTTATCTGCTAATCCAAAATGCCAAAACTATATTTTATTTTTACATGCGATAACCGGTTGCGATACAACATCAGCAATGTTCAGAAGGGGCAAAAATTCAGCATTAAAATTGTTTGAAAAAAAATATTTGATTGACTGCGCAAAAGTATTTACAGAAATTGATTCTTCACCTCAAACAATAATCACGAAAGGGATTCAGTTTCTTTTTGCTGTTTATGGAGCTCCCAAAAAAATTGATTGCATAGATAAGTACAGATATTTAACATTTGTCAAAAATACACGAAACAAAAAGCAAGTACAACTATCTTGTCTTCCTCCTACATCGGCATCTACTATTCAACACTTATATCGAGTATACTATCAAGTTCAGACATGGCAAGGCAACCAACTGAACCCTGAAGACTGGGGTTGGAAATTAATAAATAATACTTTGGAACCAATTCAAACTTTACTGCCTCCTGCTCCAGAAAAACTTCTTAACACTATTTTTTGCAATTGCAAAAAAGGTTGTAGTGCCAAATGTGGCTGTAGAAAAGTAGGGTTACAGTGTTCTCCAGCGTGTACTAATTGCCAAGGTCTGTCTTGCTCAAATGTCCCATTAAATAAGAGAGAGGAAGATTCATGTGATTGTGATAAAGAGACGACTGATTCGTTTTCATTTGAACAACTCATGAACATTCAGCAAGAGGAAGAAGAAGAAGACAGTTAAATTTAATAACCAATATCAATAGCCAATATCAATTATTTTCACACAGTTAAATAAGTATTGTCTCAGAAAATTACGTCATAACGGTTCGTGGAATAGGCCTACCGGGGAAACCACGTTAAAAAAAACGCGCCGAGTACACTACCTTACAGGTGGTGTGGAAATGTGTCCATATAATGTATAACTCGACTCTTACAAACGCAATATCTGAGGAATGGTGAATCTTAGAGAAAAAATCATCAGGGCCATTTTTATAGTGCATTTTAAGATCTACAACTTTGGTATAAGGTACTTTTTTGATAAAACTTACCGTTTTTGAGAAAAATCCAAAAAACCTAAAATTTTGACCTTTGACCCCGAATAAGTATCGAAGCACACACGGGATCGATGGGAACTTTTGTCACTTTAATTTTAACGGTAAACCCAAGGTCTCCACCAAAATTTAGCTTTCCCGGAATTTTCGTTATTTCAATTGTCTAAATTGACCGGATTATAAGTACAATTAAACAGGATTGCAAGTCACAAATATACAAATGTTTTAACAATTAAACTGGTACTTCTGCAGTCTATGCAATATTACTCACATACCAAGCAGTACATTTATTAGATTGCGTAAAAAAATTAAACCTTTCCTTAAGATTTCATCCACAATTTAATAAGAAGCAAGCCTAGACGAATAAATGATATGATCATCAGCAGAGGAGGTAATACACGTTATTAGTGTTACACCATTAATTTCGCTACTAATGTCCTATTTACACCATAACTTTTTTTTCAACATACAATTTTGTTATTAACTCTTTTTAATTTTATAGAAAAATATTGAAGCTAGTTCGCTTTTAAAGTATCCGAATACATTTTTTTTAACTTTTAATATAACCACCAATGCCCATAAAAAATTATTAACATTAATTCTTTACAGCAATTTGTATGATTTAATATGTTCTTTCATTGACCCTGTTCAGGAGTTTATTTACAACGATTTATTATTATAAATTATTAAAACTTAAGTTTAAATTTGATTTTTATTTAATATTATTTACACAAATTAAAGATAAGTTAGGCTGATGGCATAATTGTACTATAATTTTGCTGGAAACGTAAATAAAGCAGTTCGAACTTAATGAGATCTAAAAATTATTTATTTAATATATACAAGGTGTCGTAAAAAACTTTAACCATATACACCACTGGGTTTTGTATAATAAGTACAGTAAAATTAAGTCATATAGCATAAATAAAAAATTATTTTGCGTTCTAGCTATGTATAGACTGTTCTAGAATTGAATATTATAAAACTGCTGTTTTTGAATGTCCTTTGCTTAACGATTTTAAATACATTTTCTCTTAAATAATCGGTCAGTATATTTTAATATGTCGAAGTCATTCCTATAGTTGATTGTTAGCGTTTTAAATATTAATGTTACATTTTTAAATACTACTAACTTATTATGAATTTCAAATTTATTACTAGCAGTAAAATCAAAAAATATTTTCATCGTGTTAAATATCACAGAAAAAACTTTATCATAACAACATATTTTAAATAAGAGTTAAAAATAGTAGTTATATACTACAAGATTTCTTACGTAGACTAAAATACAAATATTACTTTCGTAAATTTATTCTAAATGACAAAAAAGGAGTATGTATTTAAATTGTAAATTATTTACTTCCGTTTATGTAATGGTTAATTTAAGTTTTAAATTTGTTGTGTTTGCATATTTTGCAATTATATAGATTTTTTTTATTATTATAAACAACATTCTCGTCGTACGCTATCGATAAAGCATATTTCACGAATATACGGTGGTTTCGGATTATCGTTAGAAACTCGATAACCAGTATTCAACTGTACATTTAAAAAGTACGAAAGTAAATTTCCCTAATATTTTTTAACAAATTTCGTAGGTAACGAATTTTATTTTATAAAGGACTTCTTGTTTGGAAATTAAGGGTCAATATTTTTATTTGTTAGAACAGTTAATTTTGCAACCAAATCTGTTCTTTATGAAAAGTAATTGGTAATTCTGGGTTATCATTTTAGTGGGTACCGACATTAAAATCGTATAGTACCGATTTTAATTTTAAGTAGTGTATGTATACTTAATAGACCGAGAAATGCCACGACGTGTATGGATGTAAATGCATCAATATTGAATGACACGCTTATTTTACTGTGGAAAAGGACAATGGATGTCCGTTGCTACCAGTTTTATCTATACGTAAGCGTGTGTGTGATGCGATGGGTATTGGTGAAACAAAATTAACCTCGGTTTAAAAAAGTGTGAAATATGGAAATAGTAAACAAAAAATTGAAAAAAAAAACCCGCCGACATCCAAAGACTGTTGACTTTCCCGAAGCTTACCAATTTAAAATTCGCGAGATTGTGTACTAAATGCGTGGAAAAAAGAACATGTCTGTTTAGATTTAATATCAAAAAAAGTAAAAAAAAAAAGATGTATTTAAAATTTCTAAAACGAGTCTTTGGAGAATTTTGAAACATATAGGGTTTAAGTTTAAAAATGAGGAGAACCGAAAGGATTTGTGTGAAAAAGCTAGGGTCGTGAACAAAAGAATTGAATTTTTAAGAAATTACACTCACTAAAAACAAGAATGCTTTTTATTTGTTTATCTGAAAGAAACTTGGATTTTTGCTTAAGGTGGAACAAAAAGAATTTGGCAGGACGATAACACAAAGTCTATAAAACACACCGATGGTGAAGGAAAAAGACACATTATTGTGCATGCAGGTGGAAAGCATGGTTTTGTTGATGGGGCCGATCTTTTATTTTCGTCAAAATCAAAATCGGCCGATTATCATGACAATATGGAAACAGAGATGTTTGTGAAATGGTTAAAAGAGAAACTATTACCATCGTTACATGAACCATCTGTCATTGTATTAGATAATGCTCTGTACCGTTTGGAAATTTTAAATACGCAACCAACAAACTCCTGAACGGTACAGAAAATAAAAGAATGGTTAGTAAACGAAAATATTTGATTTCCACAGTATTGCTTCATGCCGGAATTATTATCGATAGCTAAAGGGCATGCAAGAAATCAAATTATACTCAGTTATGGATATCATGTGCTAAGACTTCCACTTTATCATTGCCAATTTAATCCCATTGTGTATATTTGGGGAATATGCAAAACTTATTATGACAATCACATTGGATCTAATGGTTACAGTGATAAGGCTGTTTTAAAAACCTGGCAACGAGCACTTAATACTACCACTCCTAAAATTTGGGAAAAATGTGTCACAAAATGTAAACATTTAATAGAGGAATGGTGGGTTCGTGAAAACCGCATTGAAGCATTTAATCCTGTTATCATTTACAATATGGATAAGGATAACGACGACAGTGATTCCGATTATTATGACTATAAAAATCTAATGCTTGATAATACCGTAAGTACCGATAATTTATTTTTGTTGCATTTTCTTTTAACATAATTAAATATGTGCCTATTTCTAACCAAAAAACTCATTGAGAGCTACATCAACGATTTCTGTTCACAATAAAGCAAAACATAAAAATGAAACCTCTTAACAAAAGCATAATAAACAAAAAAAATTTTGTGTTTAAATCTTAGAGGAATTTACTAATGTACCTCTCAACACAGTGCGCCCGATAAGTCGATGTGACTAATCCGATACCGTCGTATATTGGTGAAATGAGCTCTAACAAATCATATTTATACAATAAACTTGTTTATGTAATTAAGTGTTTGTCAAATAACTAACAACAATATGAATTTAATGAACATGTAACCAGATTGTTACGACAAAAGTAAAAAGTTAAATAACATGTTTTCTTTACTCAAATAGTTACAATCGTTTCATTCTATTATACGGTGAATACAAAGCAAAATCCAGTGCATGTCATCAATGACGTAGATGTTACAAAGCAGTGATACTTTCAACACATCGTTTTATACAGTTGTACTATTTATTTACAAATAACATTATGAAACTTGTTTATATTGGTACTTATATAACCGTTAAATCGAAATTAATTAACTATTAAATGAAATTCCGTATGCCCACAACAGATTTTCATGCGACTTAAAACATATGCAGTAATAAGCGGCATTGTCGATTAAAATGCATTGTTGTCGCAGTGATTAGTATCTACCCTTTCAGATTGGTGTGTTTTACGGTAAACTAATTGGTGTTTTATTTAAAAAAAATTAGCCATTGTGGGAAACCTGGCAGATGTGAAACATCGAAACTATTTTGTATAGAAAATATGCATGGTTTACTTAAAAAATTAATACTACTGCTGAATATCACTTAATATAAATATGCTACATTCTCTTTATACTCTTTTTCAATATTTTAAATATGAGTGCTAAAGAATTGTTAATGTGTGACTAACAATTTGAAATGAAAACAATAAATTATAAATTTTTTAAAAATAAGCATTGTTTTTGACATCTGTCTGACATCTTTAATTTTCTTCATTTTTCATTAAGTTCACTTTTTTAGCTACTACAGCCAAGGTTTGCCAAGGTATTTAGGGTAGGACGAAAGACTGACGGTCGCAATGCCATCTGTCGCGATTTTCAAGTAAAAATATAATTTTAAATTTCCTACAATTTCTAGATTCTCCCAAAATTCCGATAATTTGGCAACGGTGTGTAAGGGTGACGACGAGCATCTGATTTTGCTTTGTATTAATTATATTACACTTTTGTTTCCATGCAGTTTTTTTGTATCAACACTGAAACAATTATTAATAGAGAAAATGTATAAATCGTACAGTCGTAAACTAACACAAACTGCTATAATTGCATCATTTGTTAAAATTGCAATAAAACTGACATTGACACAGATAACGGATAGACAGATGCGAAAGTTGAGTGAGAAAGCCTTACGGCGAGAGAGATAAACATTCAAACCAATTTAAATGCCCTTGTGTGTCTTTAAAGAGCTTTCGTGTGCGTTCGGGATGTTCAGACGAAAATCTCGATCACACAGAAAATTTATTAAATAATTTGAGCAACGATAGTGGCAACAATGTAATCACACCCATTTAAATGTAATCAAACCCATTTAAATGTCCATACATAAATCCTTTGATCTTTCGCCGGGTTTCGCATCTGCGTTAGTTAATCTGTGACATTGATCCGATTCGGTGCAGGTAAACTTTTTTGAAAATAAATGTTAACAGCTTTATAATACATTTGAGATTTTAAAACCGCTGTGTACAGGACACGCGTCGCGATTCATATTTTTATTTCGTGCTGAAATTTAAACATCATGATAACAAACTTTTTAGTTTTTTGTTATCTACCAAATTTAAAAATGTAGTAGTATTTAAAATTCGCATTTTAATGGGTGACCAAACTATTTTTGGCACAAAAGAAATATAGACAAGACTCAAAGAACGATTGTCCCTTAAAGCTGTCCGAACATTAATTAGTCGAGAGTTGAATGACTTTTTTCAGTCATTAGATCACATATTTTGTATGCACGCGTATAAAGGGTTGCATATAACAATCGATATGTTTTTATTTAGAAATACAAGATAATGCAATGAGGTACAAAGGAGTTTCAAGGCTCGCAAAAAGTAGAACAAAACTCCCTAACGAAATACTTTTGGTCACCTTAATATGCTCTATAATTTGAATGCTGCGTTTTAATCTTGTACCTGCATAAAATCATTTAAAACTAACGAATATTTTCAACAATCTGTAATAAAAATAAATAATTTTTGGTATTTACTAAGAACAGCCTTCGACGTTATTGATTTTTAGATAAAACATTGACTTGAGTATATAATACTGCGTCATGAACTGTAGGAAAGATTAAAAATTTCTTTTCCTTCTTCTCAACTTCATCACATTTGTGCATCACTTCAAATACTGGGCCTGAAACAAAAAGTTATATAAATATGCTGCGGTGTCAATCATTTATTAAATCTGGTCGATCAGAATAAGTATTATTTTTTTTATACTAGAATTTGTAAGGAGTTGCCGGAGGATAAAGTATTACATACACATGTACATAATGCATCTTGCAATGGCAGGCAATAATAACAATACATCTTGCTACTAAAAACTATTAAAACTATATTTAATTATTTGTTACAACAATTTATATATACAAGTATGATCGACCTACTTAACTATTGTCTAGTGCAAGAATTGCATATATCTGTGATACCACAAATATTCATGTACTGCTAAAATACTTATTACTATAAAAAAATATTTACAAAATATTAACATATACTTCGACAGACCGTCTACACACATATAGTCACGCCTTTTTCCCGTAGGGGTAGGCAGAGACCACTTCCTTCCACTTGCTACGGTTCTTACACACATCTTTTGCTTCCTCTACTTTCATCAGTGCTCTCATACATGCTCGTCGGTTGTTGGTACTCTTGACCTGGCCTTTCTTCAAAACAATGTTGATCTGATCGAGATATGTTCGCCGAGGTCGACCTCTACCGACTTGTCCATTTACCGTCGCCTTATAAATTTGTTTCGTCAATCTTCCTTCATCCATCCTTTCTACGTGTCCAAATCATCTAAGCATTTCTTTATCTATCTTTGTAACCACGTCTTCTTTCACACCACAGCGTTCTTTTATTCCACTATTCTTTACTTTATCCAACCGAGTCTCTTCGGATATACTTCTTAGACTACTCATCTTCGCAGCATTAATTCTATTTTCATGCTTCTTCTGCCAAACCCAACATTCACTACCATACTTAAGTGTAGGAACCAACACACTTCTATGCACAGCCAGACGTGCTTTTTTTGACACATTCTGGCTGCTCATAACGCCACGAAACAAGACGAGTGTGAATGGACAAGTCGGTAGAGGTCGACCTCGGCGAACATATCTCGATCAGATCAACATTGTTTTGAAGAAAGGCCAGGTCAAGAGTGCCAGAAAGCGATGAGCATGTATGAAAATACTGATTAAAGTAGAGGAAGCAAAAGATGTGTGTAAGAAGCGTAGAGGAAGTGGAATGAAGTGGTCTCTGCCTACCCCTACGGGAAAAAGGCGTGACTATATGTATGTATGTATGAATGAAATCCTAAGTTGTTTGACGTTTAACATTTTTGTTGAGGTGATCTCCTAAATGCTCGATCGGATTCAAATCCGGGCTTTTACGTGGCCCACTGCATTACTGGTATAACAACTTGATTAATATAATCGAGTAATTCCCCCTCGCCCATTAACCATCGCCAGGTAAAGAAGGCATTTGACGATCAAATTATTCATTTTCAATTCATACGCACTCTCTTTCAGATCTTTTAAACAATTGTCTTTGTATAAGTTAAACAGCTTCGTTAATCCTGATACAAGCAGTGATTTCAGTGCTCGTATTAATCTACCGCTTACCCCATACATAGACAATGTCACCACAATTAACTCCTCGCCACTCTGTCATATGCCTTTTTCAAGTCTATAAAAGCGCAATAGACCTTCTGACTTCTAGCCAAGAATTTTTCGACTATACCTCGTAATGAAAAGACCTGATCAGTGATCCATACATCTCCTTCCTCTTTTATATCCTGCTTGTATATCCCATATCATCTTCTTAGTTTTAGCATCATTTTAAACGTTCCGATTTACATTGATAACTTTCTAGAACCGTACTGTCTAAAATTTAAACTGCGCGGTAGACTCTCAATCAATTGGCGTTCAGTTATACCAGCGCCACTACTCTGCTGAATGCAAAAGCTTCTACCAATAGAGTTCTATAAGAGTCTATCTTTGTTACTATTACTTATCCTATTCCAAAGTGACATATTTGTTATAATACAAACAAGGATTTTTATAATTCAATGTGTGTGAGCTTTAGCTAATTAGTATATCTAAAAAATCTCTCGTATATTTGCTACAATTTAAAATTTTGAAATATTGGCATAAATTATTCAACGAAAAAATATTAGTATACAATCCACGATTTCGTTTAAAAATTATTTAAATTAATTTTAAAACCAGACATTATTGAGTGAATAATTACCTGAACATCCGGAAATCAACAGGTAAATGTTTAATCTTTTATAGTCATCTTGTAACGTTCTGAGAAAATCAACTCCTGCAGGATCGACGAACGTTAAACTGGAACAGTCTAAAATTATACACTTTACGATGAACTCCTCGTCATCTTGAATCCCTCTTTCCAATAATTTGGCCCTTCTTCTGAGTACGGCAGCAGCATCGAGTTCAGTTTTCTTAACCAAAAGATCTTTGAAACTCGACCTCGACGCAAAACTTAGCCCTCCAGAGTAGTGGAAGATTTTTACTCCTTCTATTTCTTTAGCCTAAATAAAATTAACGATTTAAGTAATTCATTAGGTTAAAGTGGATGATTGGATGTGTCCCAAATATGTTACATTGAACAATAAAAAAAATGAACTATCAGCCCAATCATAGCTTCTTTACAGGCATATTTTAAACATACTTACGCCTTTGTATCTTTTAATATCCAAGTACAAATCGGTATTGGGAACAATTCCCAACAGACAAGTGTACGGTTTGTAACCTTGAATGAAAATACTCAACAAGGAAATAGCGACACCTGCAGCTAAACCGTAACTAATCTGAATAAAGAGCGTTACAGAAAACGTCACTATCCAAACTATTGCATCCCATCTACTTAAACGCCAATATCTGGGAAGTGAGGTACATTGAAAAAGCATTCCTTTTAGCGCCACTACTATTATACTTGCCAATACGCACTGTA
Source organism: Agelastica alni (assembly GCA_950111635.1). Lineage (NCBI taxonomy): Eukaryota > Metazoa > Arthropoda > Insecta > Coleoptera > Chrysomelidae > Agelastica > Agelastica alni. The sequence continues at coordinate 7,277,836 of OX467717.1, forward strand.
AAATAAAAGTCACAATTAATTATTTTTTCCTTAATGGTTAATATCCTAGGTATACTCTATACAGGGTGTTTCAAAAAAAGGTGACCCCATCTCTAGGATAGGTAGAAAACTGAAAAATCGTCGTTCAATGGCTCGCCTAAAATTAATTACATGTCGATGTATTCAACATTTGAGTACATTTTGATTACCAACTTAACCTAACCTAATTTTACAAATAACAAGGTTTCAAAAATCTAATTATTTTTGACTTATCGTCATAACTATCAATAAATGTCAGTTTTCCATTACAAACTTAGAGAAAATCAAGATATACCGATTAGAATGGATTTTTGTGAAACGTTACAAGAAAGGAAAGCCCTCAATCCCAATTTTTTAACATGTATCCGTTTTATTGATGAGGTCTCATCTACACGACAAAACATTTTTAGTTCACATAATGCATACTAATTAATAATAATAATGATTATTAACTTTATCATTACTTTATACCAGCATCGGTTATTACTTCATAATTTTCAAATCAAAATATTTCGAAAACGGTACACAGTATCGAGTTTTACCAAGAGTACCTTTTTGGTGTAAAATTGAATGATGTTTAAGTACACTTGAAATTTTGATTAATAAATCTTACGTTTAATACTACTTGGTACGAACCGTGTAACTTGCGACCTCTGTAAGAGTCATATATAAAAACAAATTCATGGGATGTATCAGCTTTTAAAACATATTCATATAAAATTTTATTACAATGTTTCCAGTAGTTTCGGCAAAATCGTAATAAATGTGCATACATTTTTTTCTTCAATTCCCTTTATCTTGAATATGAATGGAGCTACCAAAATTTTTTACTAAGCAAACCACAATTATTTTTCAGTTTTCTACCTATCCTAGAGAGGGGGGTCACATTTTTTTGAAACACCTTGTAGTACAGTAAATACAAAACAAAATCCAATGCACGTCATCAATAACGTGGATATTTTAAAGCAGTGATTGAAATATTCAGTCTGACCAACGTCCGATGACGTACACAAATTTTTGTAGAATATGCTGCTATACTATTTATTTACAAATAGTGGACCCTATAAACTGTAAACTCAGACAACTTCGCTTTAAGTAACTTGCCAATTGGCTAAACTCATTTTTTGTAGCAAGTTTTATCCGGATTGAAGGACTAAAACATGTTTACAATGAAACTACATATATTAATACTATAAACATATAGAGTTAATTATTGACTTTTATTTATGTAAAGTTCTGAAATTGCGTTTTTTTGTTTTGAATACATTGGGTTGTTGTCCGCTCGAAAGCAAGATGTGTGATGTTAAAAAGATAAGAAGTGTCGTACCAAATATTTTTTTTATAATACTACAAAAATTCTACCAGCTAGAGTAAGAAAGGGTCATGTCTTTAAAATTATTTTGAAAGTAAAAATCTAATTCAACAAATATAATAAAATCTCAAACAAATAACATAACATATTTAAACTGTCGATGGAAATGCATTGCTGCCACTTTAAATAGGATCTTTTTAGTTAGGTATGTTCGGTTATGATCCAAAGCTGTTTGATTAACGTTTCACTTTTAATTTGTGTATTATTCTTAACACTTTACAATGTACACATTTGAAGCATTGCTGAGCTGAGGGCCTATTAATTTTATATTAGCCATGGGTTTTAAATTAAAGTATTAAAGTATTGATTTAAAAGTTTCATATTTCTTGATTTTTAGTATAAAATTAAATATACCATGTATCAACTATTTTTACACGCTTTATATTAGCTTCACTCTTATTTATCTATCTATGGAACAGAATCTTTTGACACGATTTTCACCCACTTAAAAACATCGGATCGACTTAAAACTTTGTATACTTCTAAAGGACCGATGACAATACAATAATTTTATAAAAAATTTTAAAGATCCTGGCCAGGATCAGTCATATTTAAAAAACTGTTTTACATTAATTAAAAATGGCTGATTTTCCCCATAAATTCAATTTAAATAGACTGACATAGGAAGCAAAAATTTGATGGCGACGCTTAAACTACTTTCCAACAATTGTCGTTAACGCACATCACCATTTTAAATCCTAGTAATATTAGCTTGACTTGTATCTATCTATCTATCTATCTATGTAACGGAATCTTTTGACACCATTTTCACTCACTTCAAGTGAGTGAAACTTGAAGTGAGTGACTTGAAACTTTGTATACTTCTAAGAGACAATACAATAATTTAATTAATTTTTTTAAAGGTCCTAGCCAGGATATTAAAAAAAAACCCAAACTAAAAAATAATAATTAATAAACAATAATTTTACAATTAAAAGCGTTTTGTGGGGTGCGCTATATCAATTAATATATTATATATAATAAATAGATATTGGTAAAAGTAAAGTCTCCAAGAAGAAAACGTAAACATCATAAAAAGCACCCTACGCTTATTTTTTTATAATGCGTATTGTCTTAGATTTTTTAAATTATTATTTATTTCTTATTTATTATGGTTTGCAAAAAAATTTTCTGTGGTGAATATTATTTTATATGTGGCCACTGTTTATGGCGACAAGAAGATACAGCCTCCTGCGGATTCTGTCTAGAGTCCATTGAAAGTACATCTCCCCACTGAGGGTATGCTTAAAGCAAATAGGTGAAGGTGTTCTGGAAAGTCTCTCCCAGATTCGGACGAGGTTAGAATCCACTTATTTAAGTGTTTTTATGACGAAATAGGATTGTTTGGGTTTTATAAGGGTTAAGGATTATTTTCCATCTACTACATTAAATAAGAAGATGGTTTAGTTGATTTTGGGTCCTAATTGTTAGGAATTAGGTTTTTCTGTCGGTGAAAATTGGAAAGTGTCATCTGAGTAAAGGAGTGAATAGAGATTGTGTAAAAATAATTGGGACAAATCATAAGAATGGAGAATGGGATTTAATATGGAACCTTGGGGTACTTTTGCGAGTGTGGTGAAAGAGTTGGAGATAACATTTTCAACTTTGGCCCGTTTGAACAATCATAAAGAAATGACTTTATTACGTTAACAACGCCTAGTTTTCTAATAAAAACTGATGTACTAATTCTATAGCTTCCAGATTTTAAACAAAAAAACGTAGTAATACATCGACGACCAGCAAATTTTTAGGAAACAATGGGTTGCATATTTAAATTGGTATATCGAATTTTGTTTTGTATCAACTATAATACTTTTGTCAGTAAGGACGAACCTTTTTTGTCCTATCACAAAGAAAAGTTTGTTAACTTACTTTTGGAAGAGTTTGAAAAAATGGACCGATCCAAAGCACGATTACTAGTAGAATTGCAGCAGATACAACAGACACGAACTGAGTTACACCGCCAACTGCTTGCTGAATCATCGATCTTGATAGGGAAGCAGTAATTGGTAAACATGAAAAAAATGCACCCATCGTGTTACTCACACCCTGCAATAATGATAAAATTAAATACATTTTTTAATTTACTTATTTGGTAGACAGTGTATTTATGAAAGACTCGCAGCAATAGACTTTCTTCTGTAAACAAAAACGTTAATAGACTATGTTTTTTGGGATATTTGGATTTATTGTCAAAATTATTAGTTTTCTTACCAAAGCCAGCAGTTCTTGATTTGAGTCGACTTCGTACATTAATTTTCTGGCAAATATTAAAGCCATCGACATGGTAATTGTGTAAGATACCATAGTAATAATAAATGATTCCATAAAGATATCTGGTATTAACTGGAACGCGGGAAGTGCAGGCTTAGGCAACCTAAAAATAAACATAATAATAATTTTTAATTCATAAAATGTACAAGTACTTTATTGCTTGGTTTGGTGTATAATTTTGTGAAAAATAAGTGTTTATAGTTATTCAGCACTTTACTAACCATAAAGATTAATGATTGTTTTAGATAATTCACTGAAGAATAAATAAAAATGTATACTGTACCCTGTGGGAATATATCCAACAATGGTAATGTTATAATCACTACTAAAATTCATTAAATAACTAGCACCCGTTCCAATTACGACTGCGACTAATTCTATTGGAAATGGTATGGACGTCTTCTTAGCTAACCATGGCTGCAAGTAAATTTATTGTTGGAATTAAAATTAAATGAATGAATCGTCGTGCTGTTAGCGCGCCTCAAAAGAAATATCTGCCCAAAACATTACTGAGCCACCCCCATAAGCAACCCTTGGTAACCGAGTACAGGCAGCATACCGTTCTCCGGCTCTTCTGTACACCTTATTTCTTCCTTTTTTGCCATAAAGGCACATTCTAGACTCATCCGTGAACAATACCTTTTTCCAGTCATCAATTGTCCAATTCATGTGTTCACGGGCAAACTCAAGTCTGCATCTCCTGTGAGCTGCAATAAGCAAGGGTTCCTGAACTGAAAGCTGTCAAACTACTTTCTTTTAACCGTCGTCGAACAATAGACATGCTGACTGCTGTTCTATGAGCTTGCTGAAGGCCGCTTTGGAGCATTCTAGCGGTTTGCTTTTGGTCTCGCAGTGGAGGAATCTTGAAAAAGCGATCCTTCCGAGCTGTCGTTTATCGTTTCGCACCCGTACCGGGCCGTCGTTGGTAGGAGCCGGTTTCCAAAAACCGCTGGTGTGTTCTTTGTACTGTTGAACGACTAACATTCAAACGTCTCGCTATATCCCGTTGACTTGTTCCAATTGCCAGCAATGTTTCAATCTTAACAGCGCTCCGATAATGTTCATCCATTGTTAAGAATTAAACTTTACTCTGTGAAGGCTACTTTAATACAAAGATACGTCTCAAACTTTAAACCACCATAAATTTTAAATCACTGTACACGTACATGCAGTTATCGAAATTTTCACTCAGGCAATCGGTGCTTGACAAGTAATTGACTGTTGTATCGTTTCCAAGGTTCCAAAAATTTGTTCATCCTCCGTACAGGGTCGGTATACCTTCTCAGTATAGCAACTACCCCATTTCACTTTTTCCTAGATAACTCCTAGATAAGGAGATTTCAAATGTCTTATACATGGGTGCTCTGTCCAGTGCTTGTGGTGGTTGTTTCTTAACCAACTTCTAGTTTGCTTTATTTTTAAATTACTAAAAAATAAGTGTTGGTATAGGAATAAACAAGCTGTTTAAACGACTTGTGAGCAGAAAGTACTTGTTACTTGATGACTTTATTGCTACTGACTTTGAACTATTTTTTTTTAAGTTTTTGTTTAGAAACATTTTTGAAAGGAAAAGGAATCTCATTGTTGAAAAATTGTATGTGGGTGTTTCGGCTGAATAGAATAGAACACAGTTTTAGCTATTAAAATATCGTAAAGTATCAGATGTTAAAAGTACATACCTTCAATAACTCGTTGTTAAGTATAAGAATGATGCATGCTATTAAAGACACAACCATTGCGCTAACATTTGCTTTGGGGATTGCTAGGATAGCATCGTATACAGTCTGAAAAATAAAATAATAAATTATAATTTTGAGGGCCAATTCCACAGGTCATTTTTAAATCATGAGCTTAATAAAGCTGGCCTTGGACTTAAGGTCACTTATATCACTAGCTGCGTTCCACCAAATTTCAGGAACCCATGCTTACTGAAGTATTATTTTTTCTTTTGGATACTGTTGACAAAAAATTATTCGTAACTTCATTTACTTCTTTGAAAACAAATAACCTCATTATTGCTGCAGTTTCAGACTTCAGAAAGCGTTTGAATTTGAAATTGCAAGATTTAAAAAAACAAATAATATAAAATAATAAAAGTTACATATAAATTTGACTTCGTTATAATGAGAAAATAAATTTTTTAGTTTGAATTGGGAGATAACAATGCGGTAAAGTGAAGTAGGTCTGCTGATTTTACCAAAAATGAAGGAAAGTTACTACTGATAATACTGGATTACAAACATATTATAGAATATAAAAAAAATAGAGGCAATACTGTGGCGTATAAAGGAGACCACTTGGAAAAAAACATCTTGAGCTGAGCCTCGACCTTCTTTAGCTTTTTTCGCCAGTAGGTTCTGTCCATTACCAACCGCTGCCAGTTTGTCGCGCCAATCTTTCTGGCATCCTCATCTACGCCAATCTTCCACCTTAATTTTGGCCTACCTCTGCATCTACTTCCCGCAGGCTGTGTCATGGGGACTCGTCTTGGAGGGTTGTTTTCGCGTGTCCTCGCCAGATGTCCTGCCTATCTCAATCTCCCTATCTTTATGGCGGATACAACATCTCTACCATTGGCTATTTGCTTAAAGTCGTTATAAATTTCATAGTTGTATCTCCTCCTTCATATACCATTCTCACAGACTGCGCCGAGAATTCTTCTCAGGATCTTTCGTTCGAAGATAAGTAAGAGATTTCCATCTGCTTTGGAGATGGTCCACGTTTCTGATCCGTATGTCAGTACTGGTAGGATAAGGGTCTTATAGATTGTGAATTTGGTTTTCTGACTTTGTTTTTTAGGTGTTTACTCAACCCAAAGTAACACTTGTTCGCTAGCACTATCCTTCGCTTTATTTCCTCGTAGGTAGTGTTCTCCTTTGTCACAAGTGTTATGCCTGTATAATTCTTACACTCTAGTTGATCGCCTTTTTTGTGTAGTGGACAGATGATTCCGTTGCCCCAATCTTCTGGCATTTCTTCTTCGTTCCAGGCATTGGTTATTATCTTGTGTGTTAGATCGACCAGTGTTTCACCTCCATATTTAAAAAGTTCTGCGGGAATGTCATCAGTTCCTGGGGACTTGTAGTAATTAAGGCGATTTATTGCATCCCGTACTTCCTGTTGTGTAGGCAATGGTATGGGTGTATTGTTTCTTGCCATTCGTGGAGACATATTAGAATCTTCTTTCCAAATCAAAATTATTATCCATTAAATAAAAAAAAACGTCGAAATGCTTTTAATCTCTGGTACTCTACTGATTTGTGAAAATGTAGACCTTTTTAGGTTTTTAGTTTCCAAATAATCCTCAATCTGTCCCAACGGAAATTAAAATCACTGTATACAGCACTATAATTCAGCCACATTTTGATTACTGTGCTTCCATATTATTTATGCTTGATCTTAACAAAAAAAATCAATTACAAAAATTGCAAAATCGTGGCATGCGATTTACCCGTCATTTTTATGCAAACAACTTTGCAGTGGTTTTCTGTAACTCTTCATTATCTTGCAATGGTCTTCATATTTAAAATTGTAAACAACTTACCTCCTGTATATTTTCAAAAGTATTTGGTATATCAGCAAAATGTTTATTCATATGAAACTAGAAATCGAAATGATTTTCATATTTTAAGGGTAAACAGAAGGAGTACAATGAGTTCATTAATTTTTAGAGGTTTTCAGGAATTCAACAAATTACCTGCATCCTTAAGAAATATTAGTCTACTTGTAAAATTCAAAAACAGCTTAAAAAATTTCATGAGAAATGTCTGAATATTATTCTTCTTTTGTTGTTTTTTCCTAAACTGGTTATTGTTATCATCAAATTTAAAACGAATCTGTTAGTGGATTCGTTAGTAGCCACAGTGGCATACATTTTTCAAATATCTAAATTTTGGTTTTATTAGCATATTTTTTATTGATAGAGCATTATAACTTGAAAATAAAAAAATTTAAGAAAATTTAAAAAATTATTATTGTCACAAATTGTCACATTTACATAAACATTTAAAATAAGTGAAAAAGTATGTGATATACAATTTTTTATTATTATTATTTTTTAAATTTGTGAAATATATATTAGGCTTTTTCTATTTGAAATAAAGATCTATCTATCTATCTATCTACTCTATAAGCTCTACTTATCACGGTTAAGCCAAAACAATTCTTGGGCTTAAATTTAGAAGGATTTTAAGGGCAGCTTAACGTTTGGTGGAATGTATTAAGTAAAGCATATATAAGTAATATGAGCATATGGCATAGGTATGACAATTGAAATTGGCCTTTTCTGAAATAAGAGATATTATTTATTTATTTATTAAAGTATATACAAAATTCTTATTCCTATAATTAATTAGCCTGTTTCCTCTGAAGATTAAAAAAAGGTTCACTAGAGGCAGCACCAAGGAGGGGATACACATGATTGACAATAATATTAAACGTAATTAATAAAAATGGAATTAACGGAAGATTATGTACCTGGAGCAAAATTGAAATTTGTTAAAGTTCAAGACCACCTTGTCAGAGATTTAAAACGATGGCTTCTTGGTGATGCCTCTAGTGGATCTTTTTTTAATCTTCAGAGGAAACAGGCTAATTGCTAATGTTTAACTACAAAGTCCATAAATACAACAAACGAGCATCTAGCATCAGACGAACAAATTCCTGTTAAAAAAAATGGAAAGCTTACCAAAGGGAAAGCGAAATTTCCTCTTCGTTTTCCAACAGACAATCCCAGAAGGTCCTTGAGTTGAGATCCGACCACTTGGAACGCTGAAGCGCAAGTAAAACCATTCACTAATGTTTCAGACAAAAGTTGCGAGACCATTCCAAGTCTTAAAAGATACATAGCTAACTGCAGAAAATATACCAAGTGTTCAACAGGTATTTGAAAAAATGTCCAGTAACGGGAGCTTATTCACGGTCCTAGTTGCTTTTTTTATGCGGTACAATACCAAGCGAAAATATAGTTACAGAAATTTTGAACAGTAATGATTTAAATCTAAAAACATATTATAATGAATAGTTTTACTCTTTAAGAAATTATTGTTTAGCCTTTTTTTACTTTGGTATATTAAAATACATTTAAACAATTTTATACAATCATTAAAGCGACATAGACTTAATCTATTTGCATCAGGGAATAATGAAAGATTATTTTGTTACTGGAAAAAGTATTTTGGAATTGTATTAGACTTAAAAATATACCTGTATTACAGCTACTGTGAAGGTAACAGTAACGGCTACTTGTACATTCGTATACTGAGGCAAATTTTCTCCATACCCCTCGGGTGCAACTGATCTATGAGTGCCATTTTGCATTATTTCTATCGTCGTATATTGACTAACTACTTTTCCCGTCATCAAACACACTACGGCAAACGTGCCTGAAAAAACAAAAAAAATTCCTAAGTCCTTGTAACGGAAATTTTTCCTAACCTGTGATAAAAAGTTATTAGAGCCGGTACTGGCATATTAACGAATTTATTCTGGTGCCAATGCCGTCACTGGTTGTGTTCTTTTTAATAGTAAGCGATAGCGGCTGATACGATTGTTATTAAGGTGCGTAATGGTAAACTATAAGCTCAGTTCAACGATTAAAGTAATTATATCGTGAATTTAATAAAATAGATTTGGGATATGATAAGTGAGTTTATTTAATTTAAATTGTTATATTATTTTATTAAAAATACCAGTGATATTATTGCATTATTTTCAAAACTATATGCTTTGGGAAATAATGTGTATTTTTATTTATTTGTTAAAATTGGTAATTGTGTAATTCGGCGCATCATCAAATGTTAAATTAAGGAGGAGGTTTAAAAATATTATTATGCTGTTTCCAAGTGGTACCCTTTTAATATCCTTAAACCCTTCTTTAAAATGTTAAATAGCATTATTTTTTCTTTGTTTTAAAAATATTAATAGTATATATTTAGTTAGTTACTCGTGACGTTAAATTAGCCATTATTTGTAGCTGTAGCATATTGAGTTATTTTAAAATGGTGTATTCCACGCAAAAAAGGATAGAAATAATATTTATTAACGGTCATTAAAGCAAGTGCGCTTGGGGAACAACTCGAGTTTGTAATGAAATGCATCCTGATAGAAATATAGGCCACCAGCTTATCATAGAGTGAATATGGAAATTTGGAAAAACTGAATCCGTTTGTAGTAAAAAAGCTGCAAAAGTTGAAGTACTGGGTCATTTTGCTATAGATCCTACCTATTCCATTCCAAAAGTATCAAAACTTATTTCTGTTTGTTCCATACACAAAGTGTTAAAATTGCATAGTTTTTTTCTTATAAAATACAAATATTTGTTTCAGTGATGTTTTATTTAAATGGCTCTTTTTTCTGGTGGGTTGGCATTAAACCATATAGTTTTTTGCCACAGACTTTTTTATCATTATTTTCTATATATTATCGTGATATTTGAATAAATTAAATTGTAATTTTTTCTTTGATTAGAAATTCCATAATTATTATGTATATATCTTCTTTGAATGTACTCAGCAGAATAACAATATTGGTTGGCAATTAGACACCTTGTAGGATTAATTTATTTAAAAATTCCGACCGATGTGTGTTACGGAGGTTACATGATTTAAATGGCTTTGTTAACAAACATAATTGTAGGTACAGGGAGGACGAAAATTCTCACGTGTTTCGAAAGGATAATACTCAGTTTCCAGCAAAGATTAATGTATGGGCTGGTATTCTATTCTTTATTGGGCATAGACTTTGTCTATTTTTAAAAATATTTTCCCATCAAACTTACTTGTTGATGTCCAGGAATTTAAAAACCACCATTCCCCAAATTATAAAATGGAAAGTAGCTTCTGATTCATTAATTGAAAATTCTCTTTATTGTTTATTTAAAAATGTTATTCTTTTCAAATTCATTGCAAAAGTTAATATTAAAAAAATCATCTGATTAACGAAATTCGCATTTAACACATTAAAAACCGCTTAGTTTTTGATAATGTAAAAAAGACGAATCTTACTGTTGGAAATATTAAAAATACTCTTGACAACATCCAATCCTAAAAAAACCTTCTAACGTTATTCAACGTCAGTGATCTTTAGCAAGATTTTCTCTCCTTCTGCCCGAAAAAAAAAAGAGATTTATACATCCTCAAACATGAAAAAATAATCTGCATGATAAATTGGATTCTTAAATCTTAGTGTATCATCGCATATTATCTGTCGTTGGGATCTTTCTATTTTACAGTAAAAAAAATAATACTTACCCATAGAAACATGTCTTGAAGTACCAAAAATAAAATAAACTATAACAGGAAATATAGCCATATAAATTCCTATAATTGGTGGTACATTACCCAGCATTGCATACGCCATACCCTAAAAAGTGTACATTTTTGGTTTATTTCATTGTAAATTTTTCTAAACAAAAGGTAAATATACTTGTTTTTAAGACATCAAATACTAATTTTCTAAAAATATGGATTTAAGGGAGAGAAAGAGGTTCTAATGATTGACCACCTAGATAACCAGACTAATCTGTATCGGATTTTTTTTAAGGGTTTACCTTAAATTAGTTGTTTATGAAACGATCTAGAGGGACTTCAAATATTAATAAACAGAGTGGTGAAAGTAAGTGAAAGATATGGACTGCGGATGAATGCGAAAAAGACCAAATTTATGATTATCTCTAAAAATAGACGTATGGAAGGCCAGCGACTGATACATAACAGACCCATCCAAACAGTTAACGAGTATGTCTATTTAAGAACAAATATTAACGAAGAATGAGACCACTCGGTTGAGGTAAGATGCCGAATTGAAAAGGCTCAAGCCAAATTTCTTAAAATGGCAAAATTGTTCAAAAGTAGGAACCTATCTTTAAACACCAAAATGCTGATACTGAGGTGCTATGTGTTCTCAACTCTTCTATACGGCGTTGGGTCATGGACGTTGTCTAAAACATCTCGCAAAAAATTAAAAGCCTTTGAACTCTGGCTCTACCGTCTTGTTCTGAGAATTTCATGGGTGGATCATATAACCAACGAAGAGGTGCTACGTATAATGAAAAAAGAAAATGAAATCTTATAACAGGTAAAGAAACGTAAACTTGAATACCTCGACCACATCATGAGAAATCCTGAATAATACCGGCTTTTACAGCTTATACTTCAAGGCAAAATACAGGGTAGAAGGAGTGTAGGAAGAAGAAGAATATCATGGATAAAGAAACTCCGAGTGTGGTTTAATACATCAACTGTGGGCTTATTCCGTGCATCAGTGAATAAAGAAGAAGAATGAAACAAGCAAGCAAGTCAACATATTACCAGAATTACATTGTTATTAAACTTTTATAAACCAAAAATTAAATACTTAGTAGTGTGGTACCCACCTGCGGTATATGCATCACAGCGACAGTAATGCCACTCACTATATCTCCGGTAAAACTTTTCTTCCAATTATATTCGGGAAACCATGATAACAGCGGTATTGTTTCTTTAAGGCAGGCACCAGGATCCACCGAGTCACAAGCTCTTTTACATCTTGCTTTCACTGAAATAAATATTTCTTTATTTTAAATAACAAATGTAAAATGTCTTCTGTGGAAAAATCGCGTGATGCCCTAAAAATCAAAGGTATGAAAGTAAATCTAAGCAAAACGAAAGTAATGGTTTTTAAAAGAGGAGAAAGCATGACAAACTGCGAGGTGCTGATTAAGGTTGGCGTCTAATGCGGCTTGTAAAACAATTCCGATAGAGGAGCCACCGTGCATTTTATTGCATATTTATCCAAGTTTGCAACCGTGAGTAATTATAGTCATAACTAACCTTTACTACGAACAAATCTGGCGAACTGGTCGGTGTGCACTGTTATCAATAAAGTTACGTATTTCATGTAACAGCTGTTTTGAACTATCTGTTATTATTTAGCTAGGAGATTATCTAGTAAGAAATGATTCTTGAAATAAAATGAACCTAGAGATATGGCGCACTCGGCAACAAAAGTGTTGGGTTGTCCTGAAAGGTTTGATATAAGAATATCATCGTTTAGGGGTTTTTTACATACATACATACATATAGTTACGCCTTTTTTCCGTAGGGGTAGGCAGAGACCACTTCCGCTACGGTTCTTACACACATCTTTTGCTTCCTCTACTTTCATCAGGGCTCTCATGCATGCTCGTCGGTTGTTGGTACTCTTGACCTGGCCTTTCTTCAAAACAATGTTGATCTGATCGAGATATGATTGCCGAGGTCGACCTCTACCGACTTGTCCAAACACACTCGCCTTATAAATTTGTTTCGTCAATCTTCCTTCATCCATCCTTTTTACGTGTCCAAACCATCTAAGCATTCCTTTAACTATCTTTGTAACCACATCTTCTTTTACACCACAGCGTTCTCTTATCTCACTATTTTTTACTTTATCCAACCGAGTCACTCCGGCTATTCTTATCAAACCACTCATCTCCGCAGCATTAATCCTATTTTCATACTTCTTCTGCCAACCCCAACATTCACTACCATACATAAGTGTTGGAACCAACATACCCCCATGCACAGCCAGACGTGCCTTTTTTGACACTTTCTGGCTGTTCATAAAGCTATACAGTGCCCCATTCATATGTTTTCCTGCCAAAACCCTTCGCCTAATGTCACTGTCATACTTTCCATCTCTCGTAAACTTTGAAACCAAGTACACAAATTCATTTACTTGTTACACTCTTTCTCCCTAAATCGAAACTTCATTGTTTGGCATGCTTTATTTTTTTAAAAAATATATGTATGGATTGAACGTGAATGATTTGATCGTCAAATGCCTTCTTTACGCCGATGATCAAGTCATATTAGCGTCATCTGAAGAGGAGTTGCAGGCGATGGTTAATGTTAAGCATGATGCCCTGAAAATCAAAGGGATGAAAATAAATGTAAGCAAAACGAAAGTAATGGTTTTAAAAAAAATAAAGCATGACAAACTGTGAAGTTCTGATTGAGAAAGAGTGGAAAAAGTAAATGAGTTTGTATATTTGGGTTCAAAGTTTACGAGAGATGGAAAGTATGACAGTGACATTAGGCGAAGGGTGTTGGCAGGAAAACAAATGAATGGCACTTTATGAACAGCCAGAAAGTGTCAAAAAAGGCACGTCTGGCTGTGCATAGAGAAGTGTTGTTTCCTTCACTTATGTATGGTAGTGAATGTTGTGTTTGGCAGAAGAAGCATAAAAATAGGATTAATGAGTAGTCTGAAAAGTATAGCCGGAGTGACTCGGTTGGATAAAGTGAAGAATAGTGAGATAAGAGAACGCTGTGGTGTAAAAGAAAATGTGGTTACAAAGATAAAGAAATGCTTAGATAGATGGTTTAGACACGTAGAAAGGATGGATGAAGGAAGATTGACGAAACAAATTTAAACATATTTCGATCAGATCAACATTGTTTTGAAAAAAGGCCAGGTCAAGAGTACCAACAACCGACGAGCATGTATGAGATCACTGATGAAAGTGAAGGAAGCAAAAGAAGTGTGTAAGAACCGTAGCAAGTTGAAGGAAGTTGTCTCTGCCTACCCCTATGGGAAAAAGGCGTGACTATTTGTTTTGTTGCTATTTTGCAAAATAAATTAAAAATAACTAGCATTTTTCATCAGTAAAGCCAACTCCTAAAATTTTTTTTGCAGAATATACTTATTTGTACCTATATTCAGTAAAGAACAAATGCGCATCTAATTAACCGACAACGACGCAAAAGTTTATATTAAAAACATCGATCTATTTATCTATGCCGTAGAATAATTGCTAATAGTCCAGGCAAATTAATTTATTTTTGCGAAATAATAAATTTATGTCATTAAAAAAATGTTAGTAAACATGTTTTACATAAATGAAAATAAAAACTTAACAATTTTTTATTTGTACAACTAACAAAAAAAACATGACTGTACTACGATCAAACCTCAAAACGGATTCGAAAATGATTTCAGAAATGGAACAAATATTTAAAGAAATGAAACTCTAAATGTGTGATTTTTGTTGGTGACGTTGGTGTTGCACGGTTCTAAGAATTTTCATTACCTTTACTTATAAATACCTTACAAATGTTTTTGATTTAAATGTCACTCAATTTTAGATAGGGCAAAACAGCCTCAATATTATTTTATACCTTTTCTTTTCTGGGGCTTGCAAAGAAAAAGTTTTACAAATATTAGGAAGATATATTCCTCTACATCTACAATGTCGTATTGATTAATATTGCGCTGTACACATAATTTTATTAAAGGTTTCGCCGAATAATATTGTCCCAGTAAAACTCTTAACTAACTGTCTTTGGAAAATATTGCATCAAAGTGACATCATTTGTAATTGTTATAAAAATGTATTTTAAAATTTTAATGTTCTGTCACTAATAAGGTAGGTGTTATTGGTCAGGGTGTTGAATAAAACCAAATGTTAAACGTCCTACGTTTTGAAACTGTATTGTTTTATCTTCAGGACTATTTAAACCTTTCCAAAATAAACGTTATAATTATGCTGAAAATTTTATTAAGATGAAATGAACATTACAAAAATTAAAAATAAAAAACGAATTAAAAATTTAAACTTTGTATGCCCATACCTCGAAAACGAGGGCCTGTATGGAAAAAGTTTATATGAAGTACTGTATGGAAAAAGTTTATATGAAGTACTAACATTATTTTGACTTTTTTCCCATTAGTCCCGGGACACCCTACATACAGTCAAATATGAAATTTTCTGAACTTACATGTGTGATATGGCTTTTCATATTCGTAATCTCTATTTAATTCTTCTATTTGGTATACTGGTCTTTCGACAAGCAGAGCTGAATGCTTTTCGCCATCATTTTTCATAATACTGAAAAAAAAATGTAACATAAAGCAAAATTATAAATTTTAAAGTCGTGATATTCTTTTTTAAAAGGTTTATTTACAATTTGATATTGAGCATTTTTTTAAATATGGATTTAGATATTTAAGTTGAATCAATAATATTGAGTTTTCAATATTTTACATTTTATAAAACATCATCTATCGACTAAGTCTCTCTCTCTCTTCAGTCGATGTCTGGTTTCAGACGTCGTGACCCCTTGAATGTATGTCTGGGACAGTCAAGCTATTTAAGGTTTCTTTATCTTCAGCAGTCCGCATCACTTCTTGTATGGAGAGGTTTGTCCAGGATTTTATTTGATCGATATATCTGTTCGGTGATCTTCCTCTCCGGCGCCTTCCGTCAACTTTCCCCTGAATGACTTGTTTTTCTAACTCATCTCTCCGAATGACATGGCCAAAGTATTTGAGGGTGTTTCTTTGAGGATGTCTGGTAACAACCGTTCATTTTCCGCAATTCTTAGCTCTCGAAGGATTGAAGCGTTTGTTCTGCGGGCCGTCCATGGAATTCTAAGCATTCGTCTACATGCCACATCGATAGTCTATGACTCGGAGCCGTAGGTAGCGATTGAGAATATAATGGATTTCATGAGGCGTTGTTTTGTAGCTTTACTTATGTTGTGATCTTTCCATACTTTTGTTACATACTCTTTGTCACTCTATCGACTAACTACAGACCATTTAACATGATTCATTTGTTAAAAACGCCATCGAAACGTTGAAAAACACTACACAAACAATTTATTTACCTCCTAATGTTTCACTATCCAACTAGAAAGAATATTGAATAAACAATGACGACTGATCACAAACAATTGGGTATTTTTTTTAGAACTTCTGAAGCTCCGAATGATAGTTAACCAAGCGTTTTTTATAGATGTCAGTAAAAGCGATTAAAATTAAACTAGAAACCCCGCAAATACATTATAACAGGAATAAGTTTAATTGTTGTTTATTCGTTACAATTAGAAAAACATAATTCATTTGAAAATAATAACATTTGGAAAATTTACAAAATGTGTCATAATTTAAACAGCTTACAGTTATTAACATTTAAACCTAAAATATACAATAATTGACTGACACAGTTATTAATATCCAGATTATATCAGAGATATATTCATTATTATCAGAATAAATACCATAGGAAAATTAATTCCAGCCTAATTATACTTTTTTAGATTAACTTTTCGAATGATGTATTGGTACGATATTTATTCTTAGGTTCGATAATTTACAAACAATAAATAGTTTATTCTAATCTTTTTATAGAATAAATTCTTACTTGATAAATATTAACAAAACGTTATACTTTTTATAACAATCCTTTACAAAACTATATCACTTTATAATTTAACTTATCTTAAAACTTCGGTCCGTGATCTTCTTATGTACATACAAATCAATTATTCTAGAATGGGGATGTCTACTACAGAAGAACGAGGAATTATCACCTCTTGGCCGGTGGCCGTTACGAAGGCCGGACGATTCGTCCTGGCATGTCTTTCTCCAACTTGCGGATTTTGAAGAGACAGCACGTGGAGCTTTGCAGTTTCTTTTCTTTTTGTGGAAGTTTTCCTAAAAGACAAGTGCTTTTTCCTTTGGCGTGTGCCCTTTACAGAAGCGCTTTCTTCTTTGACGTGTGGTTTCTACAGGAGATTTTTTGTTTCTTTTCTTTGGCGAAAGCAAGTTTTCAACAGAAGACAAGCGCCTTTTTCCTTTGGCATGTGTCTTTAAAGAAGTGGTTTTTTTTGCCGATTGCTTTTACTGAAGTATTTCGCTATTTTTCTGCAATGTGGCACAGACAGTACGTGGAGTTTTGCTGTTTTCTAACTTTTTCGTGTAAGAAAGGTAATAAATTAATTTCTTGTAAAATTGTTTTAAGATATAGTTTTCTTATTTTGATAAAAAGTAAATTAGAGTACAACTGTATGAAGAAAATTGTTTCTACTTTCCAAAGTTCTCGTAGTGAATTTAAAAATACTTTGAAATTGTTTTTTTTTATCTTTTCAAATGTCTAAGACGCCATGATGTTCTCGAGATTTATTTTGAAGAAATATTTATGAATTTACATCATCCCACTTTTAAAATGACATATTTTGAGAAATATTGTTATCAACGGATGTTAAAAATATTCTGGATGGACAGAGTGCGCAATGTGGATGTACTTACAAGAATGTCCAAAAATCTCGAGGTCATGCTCACACTTAAAAAACAAAAGTTGGAATATTTTGGATACATTTTCAGAAATGAAAAATACAGACTTCTCAAACTAATAATAGAAGGAAAAATCGAAGGCAAAAGAGGTCCCGGTTGTCAAAGAACAATTTACGACAATGCTATGGTGAAACCACGACAAAACTCTTTAGAAAAGCAGTCGACAAAGTACAGATAGCGCTGATGATTGCCAACGTTCAAAGAGGACAAGGCACTTGAAGAAGAAGAAGAAATGTTAAATGAATTATTGAGTGTTTTTGTTTCCAAGAGCTGCGTTTGTAGAAAAAATCTTGTGTTTATTTTGAGTACAGTGATTACCGCGCGACGCAATAATAAAAAAAAATTATTATTTTAACAATTTTGATAATTTTTAAAGTTTTATGTCTACTGTTATTTATCAAAAAAAATTACTGAATTGATTTTTCGAATTAAGAGTAAATATAATACTAATTATTATTAGGATTTATGGGGTTGTTTTTGTTTTGTCCAATCATCGATAAATATAATAGTGAGTATAATAATTATTATTATAGTTTTATTTTAATCAGAAATTTTTTTATTCTAAAATTACAGTATAATTTTCGTTTTAAATTGCTTTTTGCTTTTTGCTAAATAGTAAATAAAATAAAAATGAAAATTTATCGATATTTTCACTTTAAAAATCTGCTGGATCCCACTTCCAAATAATTACCCTTTTTCTTGTTTTTTCAATTATAAGAAATAAATATAAATAAAATTAACATTTAGAAGACTGAAAGTCTGAGAAAAATAATTTTTTGGATTGTTCAAATTTTTATAAAATTTGCAATTAAGATAAGGATGTTTTTATAATGTTAATCTGAAAAATATTATTCACTTGTAAATGTGGGTCATTGTATCTCAAATAATCAGTTTTATTTTAGCAAAAGAAATTTTCCTTTGAAGATAAATTAAGATAATAATTTGAATGTTTAATAGCCTGTGTCAGTATTAATTCAGCGTAGTCATACATTTTACACGTTTATCGGGAAGTAGAACGGCAATCAATGACTAGAATTTTATTTACACAAAAATAATGATAACAAAAATTATAGCCCAAGAGCCCACGACGGCCAGACCTTCGTTATTTTATAAAAGCTGAAAGTTTTTCTGTGCATGTCCCCCATACAGGTAAAAAAGACCAGCGACTATAGAGTTTGGGTTGTGGTTACTTGGGCAGGTAACAGGTAGTAAAGGTGTATAAAATAGTACCTTAAATTCGTTAAAGTATAAAGCTAAATTTTTTTTTATATTCTTTGGGATAACTTTAGAAATCTCGTCATCCATTGCCGGACACTTATGACAGTTGCTACCCCCTGCCAGACACCCCTAAACTTTAATTAATTATGATTATACTTTCGTTATAGTATGAAAGCTAAATTTTGTTACTTGGGGACCTACAAAAAAATGTTACCTCAATAGCCGGACAGTTTTAATGGCTTTTACATCTTGCCAGACACATTAAAAGTCCGTTGTAGGTGCGAACACAAGGTAACACTGTTCAAGCGGGTGCAATTATTTTAAAGTCATTTTTGGACCCTTAAAATTAAGAAATCAATATACTTTTTTTAATAATATGAAAGTACAACTCTTACAGAAAAAAATATGCCCTAAATCGTTACTGTAGCATCATCCCCTAAGCAGAACCAGCTAAATTAAGAGAGCATCTTTTTGGAGAAAACTTCATATACCTTAAAAAATAATCAACTTTATAAAAAACAATTTTTTGACTTGCCATAGGCTACACTTAACAGTAAGTAACAAGTTTAAATACGCCACAGTTAACGAGTTATAGAAAACCCGATTTTTCACGGTTTTTTCAATATAACTCGAAAAGTAACAATGATATCGAAAAATAATACATTTAATAGATAGATCTTTTTAATATCTATAATTTTCTAATTTAACTTTTTGCTACGGTTCTTACACACATCTTTTGCTTCCTCTACTTTCATCAGTGCTCTCATACATGCTCGTCGGTTGTTGGTACTCTTGATCTGGCCTTTCTTCAAAACAATGTTGATCTGATCGAGATATGTCCATCGACTTGTCCATTCACACTCGCCTTATAAATTTGTTTCGGCAATCTTCCTTTATCCATCCTTTCTACGTGTCCAAACCATCTAAGCATTCCTTTATCTATCTTTGTAACCACATCTTCTTTTACACCACAGCGTTCTCTTTTCTCACTATTCTTTACTTTATCCAACCGAGTCACTCCGGCTATACTTCTCAGACTACTCATCTCCGCAGCATTAATCCTATTTTCATGCTTCTTGTGGCAAACCCAACATTCACTACCATACATAAGTGTAGGAACCAACACACCTCTATGCACCGCCAGACGTGCCTTTTTTGATACTTTCTGGCTATTCATAAAGCTATGCAGTGCCCCATTCATTTGTTTTCCTGCCAACACCCTTCGCTCAATGTCACTGTCATACTTTCCATCTCTAGTAAACTTTGAACCCAAGTACACAAATTCATTTACTTGTTCCACTCTTTCGCCCTTAATTGAAACTCCACAGTTTGTCATGCTTTCTTCTCTTTCAAAAACCATTACTTTCGTTTTGCTCACATTTATTTTCATCTCTTTGATTTTCAGGGCATCATGCATAACATTAACCATCGCCTGAAACTCCTCTTCAGATAACGCTAATATGACTTGATCATCGGCGTAAAGAAGGCATTTGACGATCAAATCATTCATTTTTAATCCATACACAATCTCTTTCAGATCTTTTAAACAATTGTCTATGTAAAAGTTACACAGCCATGGCGAAGCCACACATCCCTGTCTCACACTTTTTTCAATTTTAAACCAGTCCGTGCAAGTCCGTTTATCCTGACACAAGCAGTGGAATCCTCGTAAAGTGATTTCAGTGCTCGTATTAAACTACCACTCACCCCATACATCGACAATGTAGACCACAATTCACTCCTCACCACTCTGTCATACGCCTTTTCCAAGTTTATAAAAGTGCAATAGACCTTCTGACTTCTAGCCAAGAATTTTTTAATTATACCTCGTAATGAAAAGACCTGATTCATACATCTCCTTCCTCTTCTAAATCCTGCTTGCACATCCCGTATTATCTTCTCAGTTTCATTCGTTACTCTTTTAATCAATATCTTTGCATACAGTTTGCCGACTATGCTGAGTAAACTAATACCTCAGTAGTTCTTACAGTCTTGTTGCGAACCTTTTCCCTTGTAAGGCGGCACGATAACGGCCTTGCACCAGTCGTCTGGTACGCTACCGCTCCTCCAACAAAGGTTAAAAACGCGGTTTAGTATACTAGCTACCACGTTTTGTCCAGCATTTAGCATTTCAACTATTATTCTGTCGTACCCAGCAGCTTTACCCAATTTCATACTGTTTAACGCTTCCACAATTTCTGTCGTAGTAATTTCACTTTCATTGCAACTTTTACTCATGTCTCCGAATGGGGCCTGTACTTGTGTATCCTCTTTCTCAAATAAACTTTTGAAGTATTCCTTTCATCTCTTTAATACGCATTCCTCTCCTTTTACCATACTACCATCTTGGTTTCTGATTCGTTCTAATTGCGAGGTAGTATTTTTACCTCTAGCTGTTCTTATGGACTTCCAGAAGAGTTTAATATTGTTTTGGAAATCGTCAGATAACCTTCTATCAAATTCATCTTTATCAATCTCCTTCTTTTTTGCCACAACCTTTTTTGCCACACCTTTTAACCTTTTATACTCATTCTTTGCCTTGTTTATATCCTCAATCGTTGCCTTTTGCGTTCTTTTTTTTTACTTTTGTAGCTAGCCAATCCAGCCAGGCTTTCTTTTACAAAACGGAAATTGTTTAAAAGTTTGGTCTATTTAAAGTGGTTAAAGGTCGGACTATATTATAAAATAGAAAGATAGAGACAGAGAGAAAGAGAGAAAAGTAGATATACATTGCTAATAAAAAATGGCTTACGTTTTGTTTTACTATTAACTAATTTAAATAAATAATAATGATCGTACCTATAGTTTGGACCGAAAGTTTTCCTCATTAAAAGAGGCTTTTTTTCCAAATCACCTATTTTCACCATTTTTTCGAAATTATTTCAGTTTCACGTTTGGCGACTGACATGCAGTAACATTTATTCTAAACTAATTGTAAGACTTTTAACGAATTTCTTCGATATCGAGTACATTTTATACCGATAACAGTTTAATAACATTTTATTTTGATAAGGTTCTTATTTTTATGTTTAATAGATAAGGACGAATAACGCCAAGAGTTTTAGTATTGAAATATAATTTACTATTTACGGTCAATTATAAGACAATTACCAATTTAAAAAAATGTTTTCTGTTTTCTAATCAACGTCTAGTGCCAAAAAAAAGGTAAGGGAATTTCTTTTTAAAGAGAAAAATGTAATTTTTAAGTATTAAATTTTTTTATAACTTTTTAAATAATTTCAACTGGCTCTATCTGGTGTTTTGAAGTGTTTTTTTACTAAATTCTAGTCAGCAGCGAGCACAGTAAAAAAATTGATGAGTTGGTTACTGAAACCGTCAGAATATGTCCATAACGGAGCACCGCACATAGCGTTGAACCATAGTATGAACTCTGCTTCGTACAAAGCTTTGCCGTCGAGCAACAAAGACACTGGTTATAAATCTTTTTTATTCATCATGCACAACGCACCATATGCGATGGTCGAAAAATACCAAGCTAGATTTCGGAGTACGATGCTCTAATACCATAGACCTATTAACCAGAGGAGACGCAACATCCCATTCATAAAACTCTGTTTGTTTTGTCGCAATGATTACACGAGAGTGGCATTGAGTATGACAAAGAATACCAATCGATTATCTTTGTCCCGTCCTCGTGCTGGCAACGCTGTAACATTATTGTCGACTTATGGCCGCGCTTGTAATCAGTGGCGTGCTGTTTGTTTAAAATAAGAATATATCTATCGGGTAATATTTAGTTTTTTATGAGAATATATTTATGAATAGGTGATACTCAGTTTTTTATCATATTGAAGTGTTGTAGCCTACTACAAGTATTTTTTTAAACCCCAACAGTTAGGCGCCAATTTTGTGTAACTTTAAAAAACTTTCTAATTACAATTGTTTATAAGCACGTTTGCACTTAAAGAAGCTGATGTTATCGATTTATTTTGCAGATAACATTAAACATAGCGGAATTACAACAGAAACTAAAATGAAACTAAAAACTAAAATTACAAATAACCAAAATGACAAAAAATGTCAAAAAAGGTGACATGTATACAGAGGTAAGTTAATTGATTCCTAATAAGACATATATCTATCCAAAAGTGGCGTAAGTAGCTTTTGTTATGGTCTCCTGTTATTTCACAAAATTTGTTGTTATCAGCAGAATAAATAGATAGACAAAATTGTTTTTATATAGCTGATTTGCATTATTCTTGAGTTTTCATTTGATGTATCATAAGGTAGTGGTTGCAATGTGACATGTTAAAGAAGTAATGGAAGATATTAAAGGAGTGCCTCTCCCTTGATTTAAAATTTGGTGTGTTTATTGTTTTTCTTAGATTTACGCAAAATCAAAAGTTATTTGGACTGGCTGGTTTTAAAATGAAAGCACTGTTTATTAATAATACTGATATACATATAATTAAGAAATTAGAAAAATTATCTCTGACTTCAACTATAACTTAAGTAAAACCCTAAAGCGTAAAGTGAAATTATTTAACCTCCTTATTTACTCTTACAAATGAACTGAATATATTATGTATTTAATATATGGTTCCAAAAATGCTTCACAAAAGATACATTACTACTTAACAATAAGAACTTACTTCTTTATAACGGACAACATATTATGAAGAAATTGAACTGGTAAACAAAAAAAAACAAACCCACTTTTACAAATATCGAATGCAACTATCGATTAATATACGAGTAAGATTAAAGTAAACGAACAGATTGGATCGAAATTTTATTTCCTTTCAATTTTATATTAGAATCTACGACTTCCGAGGTTGCAAGTCATCCTTAACTTGCTATTAGTAATAGCGTAGCACAAAGTATAATTTTGCTTCAATTACCATTTTACGGTCAATCGCTTTGACTTTTTTTATTTGTAATTAAATTTTATACGATTAATAGTTGCGGAAGAAATTGTCGATATGCCGAATCAAAATTATTTTTTGATGCAGTGGTAATAATAATAAAAGGAGGATATAGTTTAAAGGACATTTTTTTCAAATATGATTACTCTTAAAGGTTGTGTCCGGTATGACGTACTTGTTAACGAAATTGCGTCCGAAATTATATATTATAGATAGCGGTGTTGAGTCTCAACTTAAACACTAAAAAGTGATGTCTTTTAGGGTACTTACTTACTTGCTTTCCTTCTTTTAAGAGCGCCAGTTTTATTCAAAAATACACGTAGAAAAGTCGTTCAAAGTCCTCTTTCCGAAGAGAGATGAAAACAAACGGCCGAATCTGCGTACACTGGACCAGAACCGGTTTTTGGAGACACTACAAGTGCCGCCAAAACAATCAATGGGTGAGGGGAGAAATCCTCTTTACAAAGACTACGTAATGTGCACAGATGGTTTAAAAACCCCAGATGAAACCCCAGGTGTTTTCAGCAGGAAACCAAAAATTAAAAAATCTACCAGTCTTGGCAGGTATGCTACAATCTTTTAGACTGTTGTCTTCGCCATCAGATTGTGTGCAAGAGAGTTGACTAATGGACCTCTAGCAAACAAAAATATAAGTATAATATCAGACAACCAGGCTGCTTTAAAAGCACTGAGCTCCAACAAGATAAATTCCAAAATTATGTAATTCCAGTGTTTTTATAAGGATTAGAATCATGGGCAATCAACAAAGCCACAATGAAAAAGCTCCAGGCATTTGAAATGTGGATCTTCCGGCGTGTACTGAAATTATCGTGAATAAAAAAGATTACCAATGAGGAGGTTCTACGCCGAGTAGAAAGAGAAATGGAAAGCTTGATTAAAGCCAGAAAACTGGAATATCTCGGTCACATTATGCTTGGAGAGAGATACAGTATACTAAATAGCAAAAAGCATCTATTTTCAAAACATAATAATGTCATCGAACAACAAGTCGAAGACAACTTGGAAACTAGTTTCACATTTTAAAAACAAAGACCAAAGTTGGAGGGAAAATTTATGTCTAAAAATAGACGATATTTTAATAACGAACCCTAACGAAATTGCTGAAAAATTTAACCTTCACTTCCAACAAATTTCCAGTAAAACAATTCCTCTGGACCAAAGCAAAAATAGTAGCATAACTAACTGCAACAAATGGTTTTGAATATTGCGAGCTCCCTTTTTTTAATCCTTTGACAGAAAGTGATATTTCAGAAAGCATTTTGGCCCAGAAACCAAAAAAATCTTTAGGATTAGATAATATCCCAATTACATTAATAAAAGAAAATGTTAATAATCTAAAAGGATCTTTAACCTATTTGTTCAACATGTCGCTCGTCAATGAAATATTTCCTGATGCTTTTAAGAAATCAGTAGTCATACCTTTACACAAAAAGGGTGATAAGTTTGATCCGAGCAATTATCGTGGTGTTTCCTTACTATCATCTAATTCAAAAATATTAGAATGGTGTGTAAACAAGAAATTATATTTCTTATTTAAATAAATACAAAATACTTACTCAATGTCAATGTGGCTTTAGAGAGGATCCTAGTACCACTGATGCAACGTTTGCTCTAATTGAGAAATTACATAAAATCTTAGAACTTAAACAATCGCTCCTTACAAGTGGCAGTTGACGGTATTTCTTCTGATGCGTTTAAAACTAATGCCGGGGTCCCCCAGGGTTCCATCCTGTCCCCCACCTTATTTCTTTTACACATTAATGACCTCTTAAAAACCACCACGAACCCCATTTACAGTTTCGCAGACGATAGCAAACTTGTCTCAACTTTCACATCCTATCGATCACTTTCAGTGAATGATACAAATAGACTCAGGCAGGAACAGGTTGATTCCATCAATAGAGATCTTAAAGCAATCGTCGAGTGGGGAACCAACAATCTTGTTCAGTTCAACGCCCAAAAAACACAAAGTACCACGTTTTTCAAGAAAGTGAATTCCTCAAATCATCCCATCACAATGTCCGGAAATATCCTTGAACCAAGTCCCTCCATCCCGATTTTGGGAGTCACGGTGTCCAATAATATGTCTGGGCATGACCATGTTGCTAACATCGCAAAGTCGGCAAGCCAGTGGCTAGATTTTCTGTGGAAAGCCAGAAAGTTTTTTACTCCTGATCAACTGTTGACGACGTACATGGCTCAAATCCGACCTCTACTGGAGTATTGCTCGCACATTTGGGGTTCAGCACCAAGGCATTCTCTTCGTCTTCTAGATTCCATTCAGAAAAGAGCCATTCGCTTGATAAACAGTTCAACACTCACAGATACCCTTCACCCTCTAGAACATAGAAGAAGAGTTGCAGACCAGTCATTGCTCTACAGATATTTCCATGGCAGATGCTCCAGAGAAATAAAAACTCTTGTACCACCATTGGCCACATTCGGCCAAAGAACTCGGCACGCTGATCAGTCTCACCCATTTACTCTCAAGATTGATACTACAAGGACCAATCTTCATCAAGAATCCTTCTTTTACAGGGCTGCTACGGAATGAAATAAGCTTCCAAAATCAGTTTTTCCAGAGAACTATGACCTGCAACTTTTTAAAAAGCGTGTCCACAATCATTTCCTTTCTATAATCCCTTCCCCTTCTAATAGTCACAGTGCGGGCCGTCCGCGGCCTACACGATAGGTCTACCCTTTTTGCGACTATTTTCATAAAAAAAAAATATCCGTTAGGTATATTTTGTGACTTGTCAAAAGCCTTTGACTGCGTTGACCATAAATTGTTATTAGAAAAGTTGTATTATTATGGTATTCGAGGTGCATCACATGATTGGTTCGAGTCATACTTATCGAACCGTAAAATGTACGTACGAATTAATCATACCGTCAATAACAGGTGCGATCAATACTACTCGAGTTGAACATCGACGAAGCTGTAAGTTTTGAATGACGCTGAGTTCAAATAAATTGTTGTCCTGAATGTGGCACTTCCGTTTATACCGGAAGTAGACGTCAACTTTGTTATTTTAAGTAGAACCTAAAATTTTTATTTTATTTTTTAATTCTACATAAAATTTTAGATAAAATTTGTGCACAATAATAATAAACCAAAAATGCAGAAATTTTATCAAAAATTCCATTGCACCTTCTTGTCAAATCGTAAGGTTAAAATAATTCACTACTTCGCCAATAAATGCGGCATTCGACTTAAAAAAACTAGACTTAAAACTGTTTACAAAAGTCACAATTATTATTTTAACTGTACACAAAAGTTCAATAAAAAATAAAAAAATTGATAGCCCTTGTAGTATTTATGTTTGCTTATCGAATAGTACTCATATAATAAATGCAAACATTGCAACAAAATTATTGTAACCTAATAAAATGTTATAATGTTCCAGCAATTTTTTGTCGACTTTTGCTTTTTTAAAATATTTAAATTCCGGAGCACAATAATACGTTATCATGTTAAAATTTTCATAAAAAATAAGAGTATATAAATGAAAAGTAATTATCATAGTCGCATGAAGCTCTTATAATTTTTCACTAACAATTAATATTCTCGTGGTAAACAGTAATTATTGTTTATAATCTTAATATAACAATATAAATGGCCCGGTTCAACGACATCGTAAAGGAGCAATGAAAACTAGACAAAAAAAATTAAGATAAACAGTATACGAAGCAGCAGTGAAGCAATGAATATATTTTCATTAAAACATTAGATATATTATCCCAATTCGTTTTGAAGCTTGTAGCATTTGAAATTGCTACCTGTTAATTTTGTTTTTTTATATAAATAAATTTTTCATTTATTGGGCATTGTACTTACAGAGAACATTCAGTTTTGATATCAAATTCCTGAATAAAACATCTATTAAAACCACTATTTCAAAACAAACATCACATATAGTTGAATGCTAGTAAATTCACAGGTTTCCAACACTAGGTAATACTCTTGCTTCTGACATTCTAAGGGCTGTTGAAAGTTATGTAATTAAGCTGCAGGAATCTTTTAATTTCTGGCTACCTGTCTGATCCTAGGCCTGAAATTGAAGATAATAGAGTCAATAAAAACATCCATTCACATGTAAGCAGGCGACATACCGATGTGTTCTCTAGTGTGATGAATTCTAGGCTATTGAAGGTTGTCACAGGATTTTGTTGATTCTGAATGAGATCTCTGGGTATTTACTGGGTTTTTTTTTCTATTTTTCATAATATAATCTTATAGGTTATATTTATTTTTTATTTTTATTTTTCGATGTCATTGATCTTCTTTCATAGAACTTCTGTCATCGATCTTCGGTCTCAAGTCGGTTAGCCGTAAATGTTCGTGCCCGTAGCAGAAAAGAAAGAAGAAGAATGGTCTTTTTGATTACTTTCGTTGGATTTCGTTCTGTCAAACGGGATAGCATTTATGGTTCTGACCAATGAGAGGCTAGGAATTCAAAACTAGGCGCTGATTTCGTACAGGATGTGCTGTTTTTTTTGGCAATTTTTGGAAATGGGAGATAGTATCCGTCCTCGAGGTGGTCTGTGAGTTCTTTTCTGTGTGGCCATGATGAGGTGCGCTTGACTCGTTTTTGAGATTCTTTTTTCGGTATGTTTAAACGGAAATTAACCCTTTGGGGGAATCTACGAAGTGCCGTTGGGGCCGAGTTCAAGTCGCACCCATCGGTTGTGGTTTTTGGAGCCTTTATATGGGGATTTGTGCCGTCCACCGGGAGAGTGCCATGCGGTAGGAACGCCGCCATTTTTGTCCTGATGTCCTGTTAGTCCTGTTTGCTGTTTTGGCTATCTTCTAGTTTTACCTCCCTTCTCAGAAGGTAAGTTATGACTTTTGAACCAGCAATGATATCGATCAGGTTGAAAATATACCTACTTCATTTTTTTGGGTTTTTTCTTTTGCACATGTTCTCTCATGAAGCTATTTTTTTGTTAGGGTGTTAGGGTACAGCTTAGCCCTCATCATCAGACTCCTGGCGACCTGCTGAGCTGCATCATCGACCCCTGGCTGACCTGGAAGGTTGAGCCTTCTTCTTATCTTCTCTTCGTTTTGCTGAGCTGCTTCCTGTCTTCTTCATGTCTTCGTTTTTGCTGTCTTCAACTACATCAAGGTTTTTTTACACCTTCAGTGTTCTCTTACTTTTTGAGATTTATTTATAACTAATTATTCATATTAGTATTTATCATACCATCATTTTTGTTAATAACTAATTATTGATATCACATATCATACCACCGTGATAATTTTATAAACTATAATCTAAAGAGCTCTTGTGAAGTTCTCACATAGTACTATGTGACAGCGGATTTAGTCACAGGTTTATTTCTTACCAATATACCTCATTTTGGTTACTTTGAGAGGTATAACACCCAGTATATAAATGTATGTATCCTGATATGATATATTAGTTAATATTGTTATACGTATTATATATGGTAATATATTATAATATATAATATGTAATGTTATAATATATTGTGTTATATATTATATATATTATTTAATTGATTTAACTATTACTGATATGATACTCTGGTCCATGACATATTTTTGCTTTGTCCATTTTGGTGTTTTTATTATATTTTTATATGTGAAATGGTTTTTATTCTCCTATTTGCCCAACCCGGATATCTAAGAAAATTTAATTCTATATCATTTCAGGTATTTGTTGAAGGTAGGTATTTGGTTTTCTCAATTCTCCAAATATAGTATAGCAATTATCCAAATTGAGTGGCGCCCTTTTGAATTTGAATTTTCAATCTTAGACCCATAAACAATTCGAACTCACTTATCTGTTCTCCGGCGAACAGCTGCCGTCAGCACATTGTGTTCTATTTTTTTATTTCATTTTGTGAATAAAATAAAGTAGGCCACAAGCTACACGAAAAAATTCGGATTTATCAAAAATCGTTTCTTTGTCATGGCGCTGTTATTGTACAAAATTTTAAGAATATTACTACGGATTGTGGTTAATGAATACGCCCCTGTACCCACTATTTGACTTGAAGCCACGCGACGGTGTGTAGATCATAAAAAGATGATTTTTTATGCTAACATCAAACGTCCGACATTTTAGCGAATGATTTATAGCCGCGGGCACGATTTATCTTAAAATATCGTTCGCGAAACGCGAATATTTCCAGAAGTATGGTCATGCATTTCGTCTTTGCTGCAGATATCTTCATTTTTAGACTTTTTGCCGTTGTTTTAAATTTGAATAGTAATCTCTGTAGGTCATCTTCGTTTTCTGCAATCAAAATAGCATCATCGGCATAGCACAGGATTTTGACGTCTTTGTTCCCCATTTTATACCCTTCAGGTTACGAGTGCTTTTTATTACTTCATCCATAACGATGTTGAACAATAAGGGGCTACCGGAATCTCTTTGTCGAATACCACTATTTACAGGAATGTCTAGTAGTTGTGCCATTAATTTTGGCTTGTATTTTGTTTCTCTGGTAAATATTTTCGATGGTTTTTATTATGTTATATGGGATTTGCCTATTGTATAGAAGGTGTACCACGTCCTCCAGTTGTATTCGATCAAACGCCTTTTCCAGGTCTATAAAACACATGAAGGCTGGTTTGGTATACTCGATGGATTTTTCAGTTATTTGTCGCAGGACAAATATCGCATCAGTAAAAGATCTTCCTGATCTGAATCCTTGTTGTTCATTGCCCAATGTGGTGCGTTCATTTATTTTATTTGTTATAATCTTTGTTACTAGCTTTAAGGTTGTATTTAGAAGGTTAATGCCTTGGTAGTTTGCGGGTATCTTTTTGTCTCCTTTTTTAAACAGTAAGATTGTGGTACTTAGGCGCCATTCGTCCGGAATTTGATGTAAAAGGATTTTGAGAATTATGGCTGTTAGCGGCTGTTTCAGGCTTCTCCCGCCGTATTTAAGAAGTTCATTTGGAATACCGTCTGGGCCTGGACTTTTTCTGTTCTTAATTTTAATTAATGCCGTTTCTATATCCTTTTCTTCTATTTCAGTTAATTCGTTAGTTGCGATTTCTGGGGTGTCCGGTATGCTTTCCGTATCTTCTTTTTTATATAGTTCTTTAAGATACTGGACCCAAGTTTCTTTCGTTATTTGGTTTGTGCTAATAAATTCACTTGCTTCTTTTCTCTGGCGTCTGATGAATCTCCACATCTGTTTTTGGAGGCCATAAAAGTCATTTTCTATTTTTCTCGAGAAGGATTCTTTTATTTGCCTTACTAGTGTGTAGGTGGCATTTCGTACCCTCTTATAATCATTATAGGCTTCAGGCGTTTTAGTTGTCATGTATTTTAAATAAGCCTTTCTTTTTTTGATGCATTGTTCTTTGACTTCGTTGCAGAACCATGGGGTTTTATTGGGGCCGTGTTTTTGTTGTTTTATATTTCGGGTGCCAAGAGCTTCTGTTGCAGCTTCCATAATGTTCCGTTTTAGTTTCTCCCAACTTTCATTTACTTCTTCGGCTTCGCTTATTGCGTTCTTGTCAACTTTTTCCTGTAATCGTTTTTGATACAGTTCTATTATACTAATATCCCAGAAATGTATTGGAGTCATTAATTTATACCTCGGTTTGTCAGTGCAGTCTGTATAACGGTATGAGGAATTGAGGGGCATACATTTGATTTTAATAATCTCTCGTAAGGAGAAATAAATCAACGTGCTTGTATTTGATGATGGTTTACAGTTAATATGCCTTATTATGTATTAACGAGTGTATCAACCAAAGTTTCGCAAGACAGATAGACGCATATGCGGTTGTGTGATAAACGAGAACAAAATGTTATACTTTTAGGTTCAATCAAATTTCCTATTACTAATAAGTAATCTTCCAATTTTGTATTTTCAAGAGCAGGAAAATTATTGCTTGTTTTTTCGTTGGAAATCTTGGTTTGGTTAGTTACTGCAGCAAAGCTTAATATTTTGTTTTGATTGAGAGGATTCCTGAACAGGATCTCCCAATGGAGGAAATTCATCCGTTACTAAATGTTGATGTCATTCAGAACACTCATCCGAGGAGCTAATGCGGTACTGTCTTTTCAATTTAAATTGGTGATAATAACTGATAATGCCGTGGGGACCGGTATTAATTTTGTTTATCCAGTTGTTTACAATTGGATTTTCGATTGTTTTGCTTCATACTGGAATGATTTCAACTCACAGTTTATAAACGGTAATTTACTGATTTCTTTAATCACAAAAACACTAATTAAAATCGGTATTTACTTGATATTTTTATAATTTTGAGTGCGCGTTTGTAGCATAGGTTAATTACTATTGCCAGGTGCGGATCCAATAAATATTTATTAAACATAAATGTGTATATTAAATATTTTATTGTATTTTTGAGTAATTTTAATAAAAAATTTATTTGCATATTTAGGAAAATTTAGAAAAAAATAGCTGCATATTTTTAGTAAAAGTAATGCATATATATGCGCATACTTTGGTAATGTTTTGTTGCATATATTCCGCTCTCTATTAATAATAAATACTAAAAAAAATCATTTTTCCCTGGTTAGAAAAAAAATTACTAATAGAATGAATAAATTCACTGTGAGGGAGGTTCGTTTGAAACAAATTCGGTCAAATAATAACAGCTAGTTAACCTGCTGATAAACGGTTAAATATCTAATCAGTTTGTAATTAATCGGGCACTTCCACAAGGTTGTATCTTGTCCCCTTGAAGCGATTTATTTAAAAGTGCGGCAGACAGATAACCTACAACGGGTCAATATTGGTTAGGTATGCAGACAATGCTGTGGTTATGGTCACATCAAAGGTGAAAACTTGTTTATGCGAGAGAAACAATGCTACTGAGGTTACGAATATGCCATTGAAATACTTCATTTTTATTGGTAGCCATCACGAATTTGGTAGAAAACATTGCAAAACTATATAAAAAGTATACAAAATAAAAAGAAGAAAAGTAAAAGTACGTATTAATACATTTAAAATACACATTACGAGCTTTTTTCAAAAGAAGAAAGATTAGCGGTATCAAGCAGTAATAAAGTAAAAAAATTGACAGCCGATAGAATTGAAATCCTAAAACTATGAGATAACAGCGGTTTTTTTGGATTTTTAAATTAATTGTAGAATTAAAAAATCAAATTTCATAATTTGTAAATTAAAATCATTAAATAATAAATAAGCTAATAAAAGTAGGCTGTCACCTCGAGGCCACTTTTTGACAGATAGAAGAAGACTTCACTGTGTTTAAATATTATTTCGACCTATGGAGGGTAGAGATAAGGAGAATAATCTCTACGTTTAGACTACCAAAGTCACTTCTATTTATCCTAGCAAAACAGTGCTCGTTCCATTCACCAGGAGGCAAAAGTACGAACTTAAAGCCCCAGCTCTGATTGGAAATCAGATCACATTTTCTAAAGGGCGTAATAATCCACCAAAAACTAACATGAAACAGCCAACTCAACCACATTCTTTCCAGAGCTATAGCGGCAAAGTCTTTGGAAAGACATGGGGTCTGAAACCAAAAATGATCAACTGGTAATACCAAACGATCAAAACCATGGTCACCTACACTTTATTAATATGGTGGCCAAAAATGCAACAAATTTCGGCACAAGTCAAGTAACAGAAAGTGCAGCGGCTAGCTTGTCTGGGAATCACAGGGGCAATGTTCACGTGCCCCACTGCAGCCATAGAGGTAATGCTGAACCTTCCACCATTGCACCTATGTGTAATGAAAGAAGCCACAATCAATGCCTTCAGACATTTACATATTTTAGAAAATATTTCTATGTCCAAGGCGACAGATATCATGACCGTTAGGTACGAATTCAAAATGCAGTTTGAAGTGGTCATAAACAACCACCAAATTTGCACAGAGAACGGACCTTAACTAGGTAGGGATGCATCAGTGTGGTACACTGATGGATCCAAGATGGATGAAAGCGCTGGAGTTGGCTCTCAAAACCCTTTGGTAACACTTCAACCATCTTTCAAGCAGAAGTACATGCTATAGAGATAGGTGCCCAGGAATGCATCGAAAGAAACACCCGAAGGGCAAATATCTATATTTTATCAGATAGCCAAAGAGCACTAAAAGTTCTGAAGTCATACACTTGTGAGTCTAAGCTGACTTGGGACTGTTAACAATCCCTGACACAACTGGAAGCAAACAACCAGGTCACTTTGATGTGGGTTCCAGGTCACAAGGTAGTTAGAGGCAACGAAAAAGCAGACTGCCTTGCCAAGGAAGGGGCAAATACACAATTTTTTGGCCCAGAACCCTTCTGTGGACTCTCTAAGGCCCACTTGAAAGAAAAAGTTCGACGCTAAGAAACAGATGAAAAAGATGGGCAAAACAGAGAGTGATAGTTTAACCTCTGCAAAAAAAAAAGAAAAAAAACAAAAAAAAGCGGCCGCTGGGAAGGCCAAGGATGCGGTGGAAAGATAATATTGCAGCGGACTTACGGACCCTAAATGTCCAACGACCAGAAGAACTATGATGGACCGCAGCAAGTGGAGGCAAATTGTAATGTCAGCGAAGACCCACCCAGGGTTGTAGAGAGAGAGAGAGAGAGAAGAAGTTTATTCCTTAGATAATAAAGGATTTAACCTATGTGAATATTTCTTAGATAATAGAGAAGTTATCTGAAATATTAACTTATCCTTTAGATAATACAGTAGTAATCGAAAACCTTGACAGTATTTAAGTGTCGCTTATCTTTAATCAAAGTTTAATTTTATTCAGCACACCTGTAATAGACTATTACACAATATTGGGTGTACTTAAAGGTCACCGAAACATCAAAGTCATTGATGAACGTGAGATAGCTTTTATCTCTTTAAATAAGCAGGTTTGCAATAAAAGACATAACCCACCATATAGAGGATCAAAAAAACGGTTCAGCTTGAATTAATTGCGTTAAAAAATTAATTTTAGGATCATTTGGTGTGGTGTGGGAAAGCGTCCTCGAAAGTGGAGGGACAACTTTTGGTGGCCAAGAAATTTTCGGACTTTTTCCAAAACGGTCCATATTTTGTAAACGACCGTACTATAGTAAATTAAAGAGGACAAGATTTTCCGTAGATTTAAAAAATTATATGCAAAATTGGTCCAGTAGTTCAATTTTTTATGGGTATCCAAAAAACAGAAATTTTTTCCAACTTTTCCAAAAACTGTGTCAAGCACTATTTAAATGCGCTGTAACTTTTGAACATCAAATTTTATCAATAAACTCTCTTGCCTAATATCGTAGAGCATCAATCTGCGAGTTTAAAAAGCACCAATTTTTTCAAATTGTGACTATCTTGAAAGAATATATATATATATATATATATATATATATATATATATATATATATATATATATATTTATTAATATGTTTTTAAAAAATCAGTTAAACATTTTTCACATCCATTCACGCTGTCGAAAAATGTTTATAGTTTACTATAATAATATTATAGTTTTCTTTAAACTTTATTTATATATATATATATATATATATATATATATATATATATATATATATATATATTGTGGGTCGATTATACATAAAAAAACAACTACTCCTCTGACTATATGTTGCGACAGGCATTGAATTACATCCGATGTATAGTCGTGTATACTACCCCATTACAGGAAGCAAGATATACAGATGCTTGTTAAGTACGAGAAAGGGCTATTAAATTTATTTAATCTCAGCTACCATCTATGGACCGGTTTCGGGATGTTGTTCCTCGTCAGCATAGGGCAGGTTTAGTCTGCAATTAAGTAAACTCACGTCTCCCACTCCTACTTAATACACATGAATATATATATATATATATATACAAGAAAGTAGTCTCTTGACTATACTAGTTGAAAAAAACTATAATTTGGAGAAAAAACTCTCAAAGAGAATCTCCTTGAGGTTGCAGTCAATTGAAATTGGGCAATGTAGAGGATTACGCTTTGTTAATAAGTCGAGCTTTCGAAAAAAAAAATTTATAATCAAGACATGAACCTAAGGTTGTTACATCGTAAGAAGATGTTGCATCACACACAACCATTTTAAAACTTATGAATAACATTAACGACAAACAACGGAGAACTGTTAAAAATTTTAAAACCATAAAAAAAAAATAAAGTCATAGTGGCAGTTCACTTTTCGTTCCAGTAAATGGAGTGAGCAAATGTCCATTGTTCGTTTACGAAAAGATTATTATTCTTAATGTACATGACGCCCTCAAACACCAAAATCCTATGTATTGTTACGATCCGGCCCTGTCGACTGTAACCTTGAGGAGTCATCGCATCGATCACAATTAGGGAAATGCATAATGAATGCATAATAGAAGACACTGGATGATTTTTGAAAAAAAAAGGTCCAATAATTCCGAAAAGCGTTCAGATAGGTATCAATTTGTCTAAAACATTGGTTTGCAGTTATATAAACGGAAATAGATCGAGGTTTTTATTTAAGTTTAGTTTGAAGTCAAGTTTAGTTTTTAAACTAATTATTGTATACAGTTGTGAATATCTAGATTGTAGATTGTAGTGGGGGTCGTGAAGGCTATACAGCCTCTCAAGCACCTCGACCTATCGGATCTTTTGTGCATATGTGAATATCTAAGTGATTTGTAAGAGTTTAGAATCACCGAACCCAAGGAGAAAATATCGTAACAGTATAGTGTTGATACTGTAGTGGAAATTTCTTTGTAAATGACGAAAGTTTCAAATCATCAATATTTAAATTAAGGAGTGAAGGAAAGAAAGAAATACCAACCCTCGACAAAATTCTTGGAGCCTTAAAAGAAAACCAAAATATGTCTCCAACGATAAACAGAATTAAATCGTGAAAAACTTTAAAATAAATGAATTTTAACTAGGAAAAACAAAATAGTGAATCGCTCTTAATCGAAAAAGATGAAATTATTTGCTGGGGGAGACATTATTTAAGACAATTTCGAAGTGAGAATAAAAATATTTATTATGTGGACGAAACTTGGCTCAATGAAGGATATAGTGTTGGAAAGATGTGGCAAGACGAACATATTTTAAGTTCTCGCCAAGCATTCTTGGAAGGTTGGTCTACCGGACTAAAGCCGCCATCTGGGAAAGGGCAGAGACTGATTATTACCCACATTGGAAGTGTTGACGGTTATGTTGGAGGCGGTTTGTTAATGTTTTAGTCAAATCATACATACATACATATAGTCACGCCTTTTTCCCGTAGGGTTAGGCAGAGACTACTTCCTCCTACTTGCTACGGTTCTTACACACACCTTTTGCTTCCACCACTTTCATCAGTGCTCTTATACATGCTCGTCGGTAGTTGGTAC
Organism: Agelastica alni; assembly: GCA_950111635.1. Lineage (NCBI taxonomy): Eukaryota > Metazoa > Arthropoda > Insecta > Coleoptera > Chrysomelidae > Agelastica > Agelastica alni. The sequence continues at coordinate 7,315,031 of OX467717.1, forward strand.
TCTGGACCTGGGCTTTCTTTAAAACAATGTTGATTTGATCGAGATATGTTCTCCGAGGTCGACCTCTACCGACTTTCGTCCATTCACTCTCGCCTTATAAATTTGTTTAGTCAATCTTCCTTTATTTATCCTTTCTACGTGTCCAAACCATCTAAGCATTCCTTCACCTATCTTTGTAACAACATCTTCTTTTACACCACATCGTTCTCTTATCTCACTATCCTTTACTATATCCAACCGAGTCACTCCGGCTATACTTCTCAGACTACTCATTTCGGCAGCATTAATCGTCTGCCTCCGTATCACTGCGAACTAAATACTATTGAATTCGTTCTGACACGCAATAACATAATACAAGTATTTATCTTTGCCAAATCATTTCAATCTTTCGTTTAATTATTGAAATTGTTGTTTTATTACATAAATCAATTTTTTTATCGATATCTAATCTTTAAAAATGTTAAATTTATTGCTATCATTTTTAAAATTTTACGATAGTGACAAAAAATCGAAAAATTGGTAAATCTCGAAATCTGTTAAAGATAAGTATAGGGACATGTATGAAAAGTTTTAAGGCTAAAAAAAATATATACAATGTGTTTTATTTAAAAAAGCTATTTTGTCATTTTACATTACTTAGGTTTATTTGCAGATATTGCACACTTTGTATTTGGTATGTCCAATGTTAGGTACATAAGGGATGCTTTTATTTAGGTTTCTACTCATAAAAAACTTTTATGGGCAAGAGAAAATCCACATGGATCAGCATAGCACACATTATCCATAAAAGGTGAATGTTTGGGCCGGAATTTTAAACAACCAGGTTACACGAACTAAAACCTCTTCTTCATCATCGACGTTGATTTTTTTTGAAGCACCATTTAAGCTTTTAGGACAAAAACACCCTGTTTCGCCTAGGCGGGTATAAATGCGTCTGAACAGTTTGTGTGTCTTCGATTTGGGTATGATTCTAAATACCTTCTGGCTGCACCAAGTCCACTATAATTTAACTAAGCAAAAACACAAATCATATCACGCATTTCACTGTTGGAAAATTCATATGTCGTGACATTTTCTTATTTTACTACAAATAATACACTCTTACTTAGTGACAGTATAATTTTCAAATATTTCTTTACACGAAAAACTGAAAAGTTCTGACACAAGCCTACTTGAAAAAAAGTCAATGTAATAACGGTGGCTTAGGAGTCTTTACGCTGAATGTTTAAGATACAAATAACTCAAAAACTGAAATAAATAAGAGTACCTTTTTTATTCAAAATTGACCTGCCTTTTAGATTTTCTAGTCATTTTAGCCATAACTCATTAGGCAAAAAAGATATGTTGTAATTTACCTAAGTAACAGGGTGTAACTAACGTCCTGTATGAATAGTGCTAAATTCAGCATAAAATTCGTAATTTTCATGCCAAAAATCATAAAGTTGCCAATTTTCAAGACAATGCTGCTTAAAATCACAAAATTATTAGGAAATTTCAAATTAAAATTCCAACTTTAAATACACTGTATCTCGTAAACCTGCACCATTTGTATAAGACATGTTAAGCTCAATCGCCATATTTTGTTGTGTAGTATCTCCAGTTCAGAGATTGCCCATTCTTAATAAATCACCCTGTATATATTCTAATCTTCGGGATATTATTTCTACTCACTACCATTACTTTGGTTTTCTTGATGTTAATTTTTAACCCTAATCTTCTTCTTCAGATTCGTAGACCACAAAAACTTACGTATGAATTATTCCAGATTTTTCCACCTCATTCCCTCAATTTGACCTTCAAATAACCTTGTTAAATACTAGGAAACCCCCATTCTGGCTTCAAATTCGGAAAAAGCGATCAAACATACATCGGACTAGCATAGTTATAGAACCAGTTCAGAGTACTTATTTTCTTTTGTGAGCGTGTGTTATTAACTGGAAATCAATTTTACGTTTTCTTTTAATTTTGAATAAATAAAGTAAAAAATTATTGAAAATTTGTAAAGATAAAAGTTTCGAAAATCAACAAATAATATTTTACCTAAATTTGAAACATGTCTTTTTTCCTAAAATTTTAGCAACAATACTAAAATGATATTCAAAGATAATTGACCTACACGATCTAATATTGACATTTGTTAAATCTATTAACTACTTTCAAGGCAATTCAATTTAAACCGTACAATTATATAATAGTCAGCTAGATTCTTGGAAGAATTTAATTTATTTCTATAGAAGTTTGTTAAAAAAATAAAGAATAATTTTTATTGTTTCGTATTAAAATGTTGTGTAATCAACTTCCAAACTCATTAAATTTTGATGTTTTCGTAGTAGAATGTGACGGTCAGGTAATTATTTTATTAATTCTTAACCTTTTTTCTAATAATATTTACTTAAAAAAAGTTCTAAATTTAAAAAAAAGTTTTTATCCTTTTTTATGTAACAAATAAAAAATAATATTAAAAATAGGAAAGTTATAAATTTGAATGTTTTATGTACCCCCCAAAATTTCCAACAAAAAATAATTTTTACAAAAAACTCACCTATTGCTGAGAAAGGATAAAAAAAAAATTCTTTCAAACCCATCGCAAAAAAATATAAATGTTGTGTAATCAACTTGTTAATAATTCATTACATTTTGAGGTTTTCGTTGTAGAATGTGACGGTCAGGAAATTATTACATTAATTGTTAACCTTTTTTCTAATAATATTTACTTAAAAAAAGTTGAAAAATATAAAAAAAAAGTTTGAATCCTTTTTTATGTAACAAATAAAAAAATATATTAAAAATAGGAAAGTAATAAATTTGATAAATGTTTCATGTACCCCTCAAAATTTTCCAACAAAAGAAAGTGTAAACACTGCCCGTGAATAAAAAAAACATAAATAAAAAATAATTTTTACAAAAAACTCACCCATTGCTGCCAAAGGATAAAAAATTTTTTTCTTTCAAACCCATCGCAAAAAAATATAAATAAAATCACCATGCAACTACGATATCGAAATAACGTCGACTCGATTTCACGACTGAACACAGATTTAAAATTATTGGTAATTATTTAACTTATACGATGAAAATGACCCTAATTTTAACTGGATCTTTATTTATTATCGCTATATGTATGATAATCTATTTTTATTCCACCGCACTGTATCGGATAAGCAATGAACTCGCACTGACTGGATGTACTGCAGTGATTAAAAACACCTTGTATATACGCGCGTGCTTTCAATTTGCAGTAGAGGTATACAATGTTGATTATCGCTGGTTATCTGTTTTTGTTTATTAAGTTATATCGCAAAATTACTTTCTCAAATAATACTGTTGCAAGCAAATAAAAAAATCGAAATAAAATTTATAAAGTTTGAGACACCAGGAACGCCACAAATTTTTTTTAATATTAAAGTTTTACAATGCAGATAAAGTAAAGAATAGTGAGATAAGAGAACGCTTTGGTGTAAAAGAAGATGTGGTTACAAAGATAGATAAAGAAATGCTTGGATGGTTTGGACACGTAGAAAGGATGGATGAAGGAAGATTGACGAAACAAACTTATAAGGCGAGTGTTAATGAACAAGTTGGTAGAGGTCGATCACGGCGAACATATCTCGGTCAGATCAACATTGTTTTGAAGAAAGGCCAGGTTAAGAGTACCAACAACCGACGAGCATGTATAAAAGCACTGATAAAAGTAGAGAAAGCAAAAGATGTGTGTAAGAACCGTAGCAAGTGGAAGGAAGTGGTTTCTGCCTACCCCTATGGGAAAAAGGCGTGACTTTATGTATGTATGTATGTAAAATGCAGCTAATCTTACAGATTAAATAGCATTTTAATGTGACTCACATTTCTTAAGAAGTCTATACAGTGTGTCCGTAAAGTAAGGAATAAATTCGATATTTTCTAAAATAAAAGCCTTTTCAAAAAAATACAATAAGTACAATAATTGTTGTATTAATTCTGTTCTGTATAATTGCTTAGAATTAATTTGAATTAGAAATTAACTTAAGTGTAAAGCAAAGAATTGAAATACTTTTGGGTATGGAGACAGATCGCGAACTCAGATGGAAGTGTGTAATTTATTTAATGATAAATATCTAGAAAGATCCATAATGCAGTCAACAGTAAGTAAGATTAAAAAGAAATTTCGAGAAACTGGTACGGTTGAAAATGCACTCAAATCAGGTCATCCCTCTGTAAATTATGATACATTAGATGTTCCACTTGCTTTTGAAGATAATTGTAAATTGTAGATTGTAGGGGTGGGTCGTGAAAGCCATGCTGCCTATCAAGCACTTCGACCTATCAGATCTTTTGTGCATAACCCTTATTCAAGGCCCGGGATTCCGAGACTTCGAGTTTAGTTTATCAGTTTCCTGGGGGCTAAGTTTCTGATATCGAAGGGCTTTAGGAATGACTCTTCCAGAAACTTGAGCCTCTTGCAGAAAAACGCTGGGCATTCGCAAAGCAAATGTTCTGCAGTTTCAGCGAAGTTCTCGCAGTAGCGGCAACTATTACTTTCTGTTTTGCCTATCTTTTTCAGGTGGTACCTTTGAGGGCAGTGTCCAGTGGGGAGTCCCGTCACCAGTTTCAAGTCTTTCTTGTCCAACTCGAGAAGCTGTTTAGCTTTCCTTTGCGAAATACTTACTAGCCTTTTCGCTTGCCTTTGTCCTGGCACTTTATGCCAGTGAGATTTCATTTCATCTGTTTCCCAGCGTCGAACCTCTTCTTTCAAGTGGGCTTTGGTAAGTCCACAGAAGGGTTCTGGGCCGGAAAATTTTGTATTTGCCCCTTCTTTGGCAAGGCAATCTGCTTCTTCGTTGCCTTTAACTCCCTTGTGACCTGGAACCCACATCAGAGTAACCTGATTGTTTGCTGCCAGTTGTCTCAGGGACTTTTTACAGTCCCAAGTCAGCTTAGACTCACAAGTGTAAGACTTCAGAGCTTTTAGTGCTGCTTGGCTATCTGATAAAATATAGATTTTGCCCTTCGGGTGTTTCTTTCGATGCACTCCTAGGCACATGTCTCTATGGCATGTAATTCTGCTTAAAAGATGGTTGGGGTGTTACCAAGGGGTTTTGAGAGCTTAAAATTCGGCACTATAACGCCCACTCCAACCCTTTCATCCATCTTGGATCCATCAGTGTACCACACTAAAGCATCCCTTCCTAGTTGAGGTCCGTTCTCTGTGCAAACTTGGTGGTTGTTTATAACCACTTCAAACTGCATTTCGAAGTCGTACCTAACTGGTATGATATCTGTCGGCTTAGACATGGATTCTAGGGAAATATTTTCCAAAATCTTTTTTTTTTGAAGATGATGCACACACTTCTTTTCATAAGGTTGGTCATGATCTCGATGTTAGCAAAACAACTGTACACAAATGAATAAATTTTGAAAAATGGCATCGCTTTAAAATCACACTTTTACAGGAATTAAACGATCCAGATACCGCTCACCCCCATACTCGACATTATCTAAGTATGGGGGTGAATACGAGCACTGGAATCACTTAACGATGATTCCACTGCTTGTGTCAGGATAAACGGAGCTTACACGGACTGGTTTAACATTAAAAAAGGTGTGAGACAGGGATGTGTGGCTTCGCCATGGCTGCTCAACTTATACATAGACGATTGTTTAAAAGATTTGAAAGAGGGTGCGTATGGATTGAAAATGAATGATTTGGTCGTCAAATGCCTTCTTCACGCCGATGATCAAGTTCAATTAGCGTCATCTGAAGAGAAGTTGCAGGCGATGGTTAATGTTATGCATAATGCCCTGAAAACGAATACGCCCCTGTCCCATTATTTGACCCAAGGCGACGGTTATCATTCATAAAGGGATGTATTCTTTTCGATGGTATTAAACGACATTTGTTTAGCCGCGGGCGGAAATTGGAGACCAGCGATGTTTAGAATATTCGTAATAATTTCAGAAAGAAATCGTTCTGTCGGGAACCTTGGTTCATGCTTCTAAAAAAAGGTAGCGGGCCGCGCAAAGTCAGTCAATTAGAAAGTGCTATAGTTATGAAAGGATTGTTGAAGTTGAAGTTGATGTATAGTAAATATTATTATCAACATACATACATACATACATATAGTCACGCCTTTTTCCCGTAGGGGCAGGCAAAGACCACTTCCTTCCACTTGCTACGGTTCTTAGACACATTTTTTGCTTCCTCTACTTTTATCAGTGCTCTCATACATGCTCGTCGGTTGTTGGTACTCTTGATCTGGCCTTTCTTCAAAACAATGTTGACCTGATCGAAATATGTTCGCCGAGATCGACCTCCACCGACTTGTACATTCACATTCGCCTTATAAACCATCTAAGCATTCCTTTATCTATCTTTGTAACCACATCTTTTTTTACACCACAGCGTTCTTTTATCTCACTATTCGTTATCGAGTCACTCCGGCTATACCTCTCAGACTACTTATCTCCACAGCATTAATCCTATTTTCATGCTTCTTCTGCCAAACCCAACATTCACTACCATACATAAATGTAGGAACCAACACTCCTCTATGCACAGCCAGACGTGCCTTTTTTGACACTTTCTGGCTATTTGTAAAGCTATGCAGTGCTCCATTTATTTGTTTTTCTGCCAACACCCTTCGCTCAATGTCACTGTCATACTTTCCATCTCTGTAAACTTTGAACCCAAGTACACAAATTCATTTACTTGTTCCACTCTTTCTTCCTCAATCGAAACTTCAAAATTTGTCATGTTTTCTTCTCTTTTAAAAACCATTACTTTCGTTTTGCTTACATTTATTTTTATCCCTTTAATTTTCAGGGCATCATGCATAACATTAACCATCGCCTGCAACTCCTCTTCAGATGACGCTAATATGACTTGATCATCGGCGTAAAGAAGGCATTTGACGATCAAATCATTTATTTTCAATCCATACGCACCCTGTTTCAAATCTTTTTAACAATCGTCGTGTATAAGTAAAACAGCCATGGCGAAGCCACACATCCCTGTCTCACACCTTTTTCGATGTTAAACCAGTCCCTGCAAGCTCCATTTATCCTGACACTAGCAGTGGAATCCTCGTAAAGTGATTTCAGTGCTCGTATTAAACTACCAAATATTCAACATCCACCAATTAATCGAGAAAGCCCGGGAGTTCAATACACCCATGCTCCTATGCTTTATAGATTACAAGAAGGCTTTTGATTGTGTTCGATGGAGTAGTCTTTGGAATGTATTGAAAGAAATAGGCGTCCCTCTTCATCTCGTATCTCTGATTAGCAACCTATATGGAAATAACAATGCCATAGTTAGTCTCGAAAATAAAACATCATATATTTTCAAAGTACATAGGGGAGTGCGTCAAGGACTATAGCCGAGACTGTAACGCTTACGGTGAATTTATAATAAGACGAGCCCTAGAGAATTTTGAATGAGGTGTATCAATCAATGATAGAAAGATACATAATCTCAGTTACGCGGACGACACTACCCTAATAACAAGAGATGAAGATGAGATGATTACACTTATTGATCAGGTTGCAAATGAAAGCCGAGCCCTATGTCTCGAAATAAATTTAGACAAGACCAAGCTAATGCTCATTGATAGGAGTAACACCATACAGTTAAGAAATCTGCAAAATAGAATTGAAGTAGTAGAGGAATTCATCTATTTAGGATCGCTAATAAACAGCAAGGGAAGGTGTAAAACAGAAATAAGAAGACGGATAGTATTAGCGAGGACAGCAATGTCAAACTTATCCAAGATATGGAAAGACGGTTGCATAACCAGAAGCACTAAAAGAGACCTTAGTGTTTTCGATATTTTCATAGGGCAACGAATAGATGCATTTAAAATGTGGTGCTGGCTTCGCATACCCTGGACTGCACACCGGACCAATGTGTCAGTATTAAGGAATCAACGATCGATTATCCACCAGTTGCCGACGTCGCATTCTGGGTTACTTCGGACACATCACCAGAAGAGATCAAGACAATCTAAAAAGACTTATCGTGCAGGGCAAAGTGGAAGGTAAAAGGTCAAGAGGAAGATCTCCATCACGATGGATAGACCAAATTAAAGAGATTACAGGGCAAACCTTGCAGACAAATTTAAAAGTAGGACAGAGTAGGAAGACCGACAGCAGTGAAAACAATCGACCCATCAATGCTCATAGACATGATGTCACAACTCTACAGCAAGGAAGATATGACTAAAAAGAATGAAACTAGCGCTCACCCCATACATAGAGAATGTCTACCATAATTCACTCCTCACCACTCTGGCATAGGCATTTTCCGAGTCTATAAAAGCGCAATAAACCTTCTGACTTCTAGCCAAGAATTTTTCGACTATACCTCGTAATGAAAAGACCTGATCCACACATCTTTTTTCTCTTCTAAATCCTGCTTATATTACAATACATGTTCATTTATGTATTTTTATAAAATATTTCTTATACTTATAGATTGACCATTTCTAGGGATTTACACAGATAATTAGAATTCATTGGAAAAATGTTTAAAAAAACCCACCTGTAAAAATAATTATTGACTCGTCATTAATAACAATGCATTATTTTTCAAATAATTTAATAAAGATGTTTAGATTTTAATCTTCGAGAATTTTATAGGTTTCAATTTTGTATTAATTCACTGGAAGGATAATGAATATTTATCGTCTTTAAATTAAAACATCACCAAAAACGAAAATGTTATTGAATAATCGTAGAAAAATATTTATTATTATACAAATAAATGTCGAACTATAAAATATCGCTCGTTGGATAATTAATATTAAGTAATAATTCATAATTTTGCAATATTACGAATAATAAGGACACGACTCCGATACGTTTAAAAAACATATTATTCCATAGCGCACGTCAGTCACAATTAGTCCGATATAGATAGAAAACAAAAACAAGTACTTGTTGCTGACTTATTGCCAATTATTTTTTTAAATATTAGCAATTAAATAAAGAAAACTTTGTTTTCAACGCATTATCGCTAAATAAACACTCTTCATTTTAATTAAGGTTAATTCAATGAGCAAAGTACCCAGCATTTTTTTAAAAACTCTTTGTATTTGGTTTAGGTTTTAATTTTCAAAAGTTTATTATTATTATTATTATATGGAATTTAAATTATTTGAAACCTACTTAAGCAATAGGCAGCAATACGTAAGCTATAATAATTGTACTTCTGATTTGATTCATGTAACTAGCGGGGTACCTCAGGGTTCGGTTCTGGGCCCTATCTTGTTTCTATTGTACGTCAACGACTTACCTTCTGCATGTCAAGAGATATGCAGAGTCGTTTTATTTGCTGACGACACAACTTTATTAACTGAAGGTAATGAGAATATGAGTAGACAAAGTTTAAGTATAGCTAAGAGATGGTTCGCTTCGAATTCATTAAAACTGAACGAACTGAAAATACAAAGAGTTTTGTTTAGTTCTGACAAATTTTCAGTAGCGTCTGATCCTGCGAAACTACTGGGAGTGACCTTCGACACTAGATTAAATTGGTCACACCACGTTGACAGCCTCTGCTCTAAACTTTCTAGCCAAATTTTCGTTACGAGACAACTACGGTCATCTATATCGTGCAAAATGACAATAAGAACCATCTATTTTGCTCTTATTCAAAGCCATCTAGCACATGGCATGTTATTATGGGGCGCCTTCTCCCACGCCGAAAGAGCTTTCCAAATGCAGAAGGCAGCCGTGCGTATTGTGGATGGAGCCCAGAACCGTACTCATTGTCGTGAACCTTTTAAAAAATATAAAATTCTACCCTTTCCATGTCTATACATACTGGAAACTTTAATTGACATACATAAAAATATTTCTAATTTAACAAAACACTCAAATTTCCACCAATATCACACAAGGGGTTCAAATAATCTAGTCCCTCATTATTCCGGAATCTGTATGATTGAAAACATCAAGTGGAATTTAAGAATGTACCATAAACTCGACAATGTATTCAAGGATAACAAGATTAAAGATATGACATGTAGGAAACTTCGTAAATTTGCCCGGGACTTTCTATTGGAAAATTGCTTTTATTCCATTGACGAATATTTTAATTTTTAAAATACAAATTCCTAATTAATTGTAATATTAGTTTGTCTTATTTTGTTTCTGGTTTACCTTTAGTGGTTTGTATAATTTTTATTTTATCCATACTATTAATTCTATTATTTATATTCAATCTTTAGAAATTAAGACTTCAAATGTAATTTTTTTATGTGACAGAGGTCAATAAACGTAATTTTATTATTATTACATGATAAGGAAAGAGGATCAAGTCCTGTTTTGCCCATAATAAGTAACAGAATATAAATAAAACAATAACTGACACCAAGCCTAAAAAACTAAAAATTAAAAATATAGGTGTCTATTTGATTTTTAAAACTATTAACATCATTTTCTGAAATAACTATTTGCTGAGGTAGACCATTCCAAATATCAAAAATTCTGCTACTTATAAAGTTTTGCCAGTAACGAGTTCTATAAGGCTCTTTCTTCAGCTTTAAGGAGTGCCCACGGAGACGGGCGTCTAAATGGAGGGAAAAGCTGCTTGAAGGTCGCCGAAGTTGAATTTCAAAATTCAAAAGCAAATTATAAGGTCACATCGGAGACGTCTTTCTTCGAAAGTTGTGAGGTTTGCCATGAATAATCTCTCTTCGTACGTAGGTCTAACACGGCCAAAAGACAATCTGGTTGCGCGTCTGTGTACTTTTCCAGCATTTCACGATCTCGAACTAAATCTGGATACTACGAAGGCCCGGCATATTCAAGTATGGGTCGGACATAGCACTTGTAAAGTTTGCAGTATGTTTCGAAAGAAGCTTTAGAGAAAGATTATTGGTCTATTTCACAAACAAATTATAAATTTTTTTAGTACTTATTGTTAGTAATTAAGAACGTTTCGTCTCACCAGGTTTATCCTTAATGTATTTATTTATTTTTAATGCAGACCTATCCGCCATCGCACTATCAGGAAGTAGGACCAGATGGAATTCCGACAATTGTCCTGAAGACCTGAGCTCAAGAGCTTACCCCAGTTCTCTGTAAACTCTTCAAGCTATCATACAGCACGGGAGTCACGGTGTCTAATATTATGTCTTGGCATGACCATGTTGCTAACATCGCAAAGTCAGCAAGCCAGAGGCTAGGTTTTCTGTGGAAAGCTAGAAAGTTTTTTACTCCTGAGCAACTGTTGAGGACGTACAAGGCTCAAATCCAACCTCCACTGGAGTATTGCTCGCACATTTGGGGTTCAGCTCCAAGGCATTCCCTTCGTCTTCTAGATTCCATTCAGAAAAGGGCCATACGGTTAATAAACAGCTCAACTTTCACAGATACCCTTCACCCTCTAGAACATAGAAGAAGAGTTGCAGACCTGACATTACTCTACAGATATTTCCATGGCAGATGCTCCAGAGAAATAAAAACTCTTGCACCACCACTGGCCACATTCGGCAGAAGAATTTGGCACGCTAATCAGTCTCACCCATTTACTCTCAAGATTGACATTGCAAGGACCAATCTACATCAAGAATCCTTCTTTTACAGGGCTGCTACAGAATGGAACAAGCTTCCAAAATCAGCTTTTTCAGAGAACTATGACCTGCAACTTTTCAAAAAGCGGGTCCACAATCATCTCCTTTCTATAATCCCTCCATCCTTTCTACGTAACCAAACCATCAAAGCATTCCTTTATCTATCTTTGTAACCACATCTTCTTCTACACCACAGCGTTCTGTTATCTCACTATTCTTTACTTTATCCAACCGAGTCACTCCGGCTATACTTCTCAGACTACTCATCTCCGCAGCATAAATCCTATTTTTATGCTATGTTATGTTATGAACAATTGAAAATAGCTCCCGCTTATGAAATGATAAGAAAAAGTTTGAAAGAATACGGTTGACATAAACAGAATATTGTTAATGACAATTATAATTTGTTATAAACAATTTGAAATCGTCTTTTAAAATAATTTTAATAATAATTATAGCAACAAAACATATGGTATTTTTTTATTCTTTCCACTGGGAAGTTAGTCGTGTGGACCTCTCGGGTAGCACCCAGACCACTGATATTTGGAACTGTGTTCCAAAATATAAAATAAATAAAGTTTAAAAAATCTCTACACAATGAACCAGCAAAACCTATGGTGATATGAAAACTCCTATGGTTGAGCGAGGATAGAAAAAACCCCTCTCTTCATTAACTTTCGAAAACAAATATCTTGATACTCGACTTTTCCCATTTTCACAAAAACACACACACATTGACTCACTTAAACGATTGTTCAACAACAACTGCGCGTCCAAAATGGCTGAAATTTTGGTGAGTACATGTCAAAATATGCCCAACTACATTCCCCAACTTTTATTGACGGGCGGTATCATCTTCACGGTAAGGTCGGAAACTTTTCAAACCGCCCCGGTTGTCATTCTATAATGACTAAAACGTTAATAATATACCTAACATAATTTTTTTAATTTGCCTAGACTATTAGCACTTATCCTACGTCATAGAATAATAGACCGACGTTTTTAGTCCGAAATTTTGCAACGTTGTCGTTTAATTAAATGCGCGCAATGTTGTAAGCATATAATCCAGGAGATAATCCTACTTTTGTACAATTAAAACAGTCATTTTGTAGTTCGTTCAAATTAAAATAATGACCTTATATATAGCAAGGGGTTATACATTTCCTTCCCCAAACGTGTTGTTTGTCTTTTTTTATTGACAATAATTTAGTCACGGCCAAGTTATTTATATTAGATAGTTTTTATTGAAAAGCAATGTGTAATATATTTAAAAGCATTTTAGGTATTATTTCAATGTAGATAATTACCTGTAATCAAAGTTTTTTTTACAAATAAATAATAAATTTTTCATTGTTTCATTTACTTCGCATGAATGCAGTTATGACAGTTATTATTTAACCTAAAATTTTTATTTAAAACAAAACAAACTAAAAAATTATAAACAATCAACTTCCTAATACCACATAATTGGTTACACTGTTAGTTTTATCAAAGCATTACTCACCTTTACTCACCTTATCTGGTTTCTTTTATCTAATCCAAAATACAAAAAAAACTATTACAGTTGTTGACTAAAACAACAACAAAATCACACTGAAAAGTTTGCTTGGGTATCAAGGTATTAATACAAAACAATTTATCACAACGGGTAACGCAATATAGACCAAGCAAGAGATTTAAAATTATGGTAAGCCCAAATACATTTAGATAGAAAACGCGTTTTGGACCATTTTGTTGTGCTTTTACTGCTACCTATATTTAATTACATAAAATTCAATCTGACATTATTTTGGACCATAATCCTTGATTTAAATGCAAACATATAGTCACGCCTTTTTAATTTAATGGTTAATGTTATGCATAATGCCCTAAAAACGAATACGCCCCTGTCCCCTTATTTGACCCAAGGCGACGGTAATCATTCATAAAGGTATGTATTCTTTTCGATGGTATTAAACGACATTTGTATAGCCGCGGGCGGCAAATGGAGACCAGCGATGTTTAGAATAATCGTATTAATTTCAGAAAGAAATCGTTCTGTCGGGAAGGTTGGATCATGCTTCTAAAAAAAGATTGCGGGCCGCGAAAAGTCAGTCAATTAGAAAGTGCTATAGTTATGAAAAGATTGTTTAAAAAGTTCAAGTTGATGTATAGTAAATATTATTATCAACATACATACATACATACATACATATAGTCACGCCTTTTTCCCGTAGGGGTAGGCAGAGACCACTTCCTTCCACTTGCTACGGTTCTTACACACATATTTTGCTTCCCCTACTTTCATCAGGGCTCTCATGCATGCTCGTCGGTTGTTGGTACTCTTGACCTGGCCTTTCTTCAAAACAATGTTGATCTGATCGAGATATGTTCGCCGAGGTCGACCTCTACCGACTTGTCCATTCACACTCGCCTTATAAATTTGTTTCGTCAATCTTCCTTCATTCATCCTTTCTGCGTGTCCAAACCATCTAAGCATTCCTTTATCTACCTTTGTAACCACATCTTCTTTTACACCACAGCGTTCTCTTATCTCACTATTTTTTACTTTATCCAACCGAGTCACTCCGGCTATACTTCTCAAACTACTCATCTCCGCAGCATTAATCCTTTCATGCTTCTTTTGCCAAACCCAACATTCACTACCATACATAAGTGTAGGAACCAACACACCTTTATGCACAGCCAGACATGCCTGTTTTGACACTTTGAGGCTGTTCATAGAGCTATGAAGTGCCCCATTCATCTGTTTTACTGCCAAAACCCTTCGCTCAATGTCACTGTCATACTTTCCATCTTTCGTAAATTTTGAACCTAAGTACACAAACTAATATTTTTTTGAAATAAGGATTATGGATTTTCTAAAAGCGTTCGGACCAACTAAAAAACATTGTTTTACTCTGAAGGTGGTAGAGATAAATTACCAATGAAAAGGGCAAAGAACCCATCACAGAATACATGGGATTTTGGTTGTTTGCGGTATTCAATGAAACTTTTCAATGTTGTAATGTTGTAGATCTGTCGATAACACTGAATTATTTTTGGAAAAAACAGGGTGACTTTAAAATTAGTTACAAAAATAGAAAATATAAACAATTTATCACTAATTGGGACTATTTCTCGTTTATTACCGTGATATGACGATATGACTATGTCACGCCTTTAAAAACTCTGTTATAATCACAATATAATACAATATACACTGTGTTCATTTGAAAAGGACCCTATATATTTCAGAAATGCGATAACACGTCAACTTTTAACTTGATGGGGAGACTTTTTAGCGCTAATGTCATAAACGTCAGATTCACCCACTCTCTACCGGAGATACCCCTTAATTTTTTTCATATGGCGTTAGGTATCCAGTCATACCTCATTTAAAAGGTCTGGGAAATCTCTATTTAATCATATTGTTTTGCCTTTGATACCAGCCTTCCATTGTTATTCAATCGTTGATTAAAATTCTTCCTCTTTTTCTTCATTCTTGATTTTAGGCGAGTCGCCTGTTCAATGATCGTCCACTTGTGTGAGGGTGTCGCTCCATTGTTTTCTGGGGCGCCCAACGTCTCTTCGTCCCAATGGGGACTTGTCGCGAGCAATTCTCACAAGTCTGCGGTTGTCCATTCTACCTATGTGTTTGTTCCATTCCTTCTTCCTGATTGCTACCCAGTCATTGATGTTCTTGATCTTACAGGCTGTTCTGATATTCTCGCTTCTCTCTCTATCCAGCAGTGTGTTTCCAGTGATTCTACGGAGTATCTTCATATCAGCTGTCTCTAGGAGTCTTTTGGTTTTCGCTGTTTCTGGCCTGGTTTCTGCGGTATATGCCATCACCGGCCTCACGACGGTTTCGTAGATCTTTGATTTAGTGTTCGTTCCCATACTCTTATTGCATCATATTGTATTCAGGCAGCCAGCTATTCTAATTGCTTTTGTTGTTTGATCTCTCATCTCTACTTCAATATCACCAAAGCCGGAAAGTTCTATGTTTTGGTCGGTGATATTTCCATGTTTAGAGACTTGGCTGTTAGGTTGAATAAGTGTAATAACCTTTGTAAGTCATCTTCATTTTTTGCAATGAGAGCGGCATCGTCAACATAACACACTATTTTGATTTCTGCATCCCCCATTTTGTATCCCTTTAGTCCTCGAACACTTCGAATAATTTCTTCCATTATTAAATTGAAAAGGGTAGGACTTTGGGAGTCTCCCTGGTTAATACCGCTACCCGCTGGTATTGGTTCTGTGAGGTCTCCTTCTATTTGTGCTCGTATTTTATTGTTTGTGTATATGTTCTCTATGGTTTTGGTGAG
This sequence comes from Agelastica alni, assembly GCA_950111635.1. Lineage (NCBI taxonomy): Eukaryota > Metazoa > Arthropoda > Insecta > Coleoptera > Chrysomelidae > Agelastica > Agelastica alni. The sequence continues at coordinate 7,330,896 of OX467717.1, forward strand.
ATTGTATGGAATTTGCCTGTTGTAAAGGAAATGCAAGACGTCTTTCAGCTGGACACGGTCAAATGCTCTAGTTAGATCGAGAAAACAAACAAACGCTGGCTTGTTGTATTCAATCGATTTCTCCATTATTTGTCTTATTACGAACACGGCGTATGTGCAAGATCTTCCCGACCTGAATCCCTGTTGTTCGTCCGCCAACGATGTAAGATTGATTATTTTGTTCGTAATTAGTTTTAGAGCAGTGCTTAGAAGGTTTATTCCTCTATAATTTGATGGTATTTTTTTTGTCCACTTTTTTGAACATTAGGATAGTGGTGCTGGTTCGCCATTCATCTGGGATTTTATGTAGGTATATAATTTTCTGTATTAAAGTTTTTTCTGTTTCTTAGTTTCTGTAGTACGTTTTCTACGTCGGATGTATTGATAGTAGCATCGTAGCATTAAAATTGGCTCTCTTTAAACTTTCCATATGCCCCACAAAATTGAATCCTGTTAGTGTACCCCACAACACCTGATATTCCTCACAGCCAAACTATATACATCTAATGAAGCCGTGGTACATGTTGGGAACTTCTTATCGGAAATATTCTCAATACTAAAAGGCGTCAGGCGGGGATGTATCTTGTCACCCTTGCTGTTTAATGTGTACGGGGAATATATAATGCGTAGGATACTGGAAGACTGGATCGGTGGAGTCTCTATTAGCAAATGACCTAGAGGAACTAAATACCCTGATTAGCAGACTTGAAACACAAAGCGGAGAATATGGTTTTAGATATCAACCATGAGAAAACCAGGGAAAATAATAATAGACCAGATATAACAAAAGTAGGACGGTGCCAAGTAATACATCAGCTCGTTTACCTGGGTGTACTAATAAAAAATGAAGGAGGCTGCACACAAGAGATAAAACGCAGAACAGAAATAGCAAGGGGGCCAATGGAAAGCCTGAAAAAAACCTGAAAGGACAGTGCTATCACGCTAAACACCAAAAAAAATAGTTGAAACTTAATTTTACTTTAATACTCCCCGAGAGCTAGAAAATGCAACGAATACCATACAATCAGTCTAATGAGCTACTTCCTGAAAATATTCCTCAGAGTCATCCACAGTAGACTATACAGATTATGTGAAGTGCAGATATCTGAAACCCAATTCGGTTTCCGTACTGCCGTGGGAACCAGAGAAGCCCTATTTGCCAAACAAGTTTTAATCCAACGGTGCAGAGATGTTAACTGTGATGTATACATATGCTTTATTGACTATCAGAAAGCATTTGATAGAGTCCAACATCACAAATTGATAGGAATATTAGAAAAACTAGGCCTAGGTGAGAAGGACCAGAATAATCACCAACTTGTATTGGCAACAAACGGCATTTGCTAGGGTGGAAGGAGAACGTACATATATCGTATCAATGCAACGGGGTGTTAGACAAGGGTGTATTCTTTCTCCCATACTGTTTAATATATACTCCGAACAAATCTTCAAAGAAGCACTGGAGGAGATCGAAGCAGACATACTCGTTAATGGGGAGAGAGAGAATAACATTAGATATGCCGACGACACTGTAGTTCTCGCAGATAATCTAAAAGACCTTCAATATCTCATGACACAAATAACTGAAACTAGCCACCAATATGGGCCTGATTTTAACTTCAATAAAAGTAAATATATGGTAAAAATGGCATCATTCTTTAAAAACAAAAAATTACAAATGAACACCAAAATAAGGCTTCTTCGATGCTACGTCTTCTCTGTGTTGCTGTATGGAGTAGAAACATGGACGTTGACGGAGGCTACCACAAAAAAACTACAATCCTTTGAAATGTGGCTGTACCGCAGAATTCTGAAGATTCCATGGACAGACATTGTGACCAACTAATCAATGCTAACAAAAATGAACAAGAAGTTAGAAGTCATGGATATTGTAAAGACCAGAAAACTAGAATATCTTGGTCACATTATGCGCAACGAACGTCGATACGGAATTCTACAACGGATTCTTTAAGGCAAGATATTGGGAAAGAGAGGACCGGGAAGAAGACGTAACTCATGGCTGAAGAACCTGAGAACGTGGTTCTCTACTACCACGACCGAGCTATTCCGTGCCGCAGCAAACAAGATAATGATAGGCAGAATGATTGCCAACAGGCACCGAATAGGCACTTTAAGAAGAATATTATCAATATTTCTGTAAGGAGCGAAATCGTGGACCATGAAAGCACAAGACCGAAGAAAAATAGATGCATTCGAGATGCACTGCTGGAAAAGAATACTTCGAGTCCCATGGACGGCAAGACGAACGAACGAGTCTGTCCTTGGGGAAATTAAGGAACCGCTGCGACTATCCCAAATATTGAACACCAAGCTACTAAAATACTTCAGCCACGCTACAAGACGCAATAATGATGATTTATATAGCGGTTGGTTGTCTATGGCAAGGTGGAAGGGTCTAGACCGAGAGGTCGTTCCCCGGGAGAGTAGTAAGGAAAGCTGCAACACTACATTAGAATCGTTTATGTGATTACTACCCTTCTGTCAAGAAGGAAAGAAGAAGTGTAGATTGTAGGGTGGGTCGTGAAGGCCATGCTGCCTCTCAAGCACTTCGACCTATCAGATCTTTTGTGCATAACCCTTAATCTATTCGAGGCCCGGAATTACGAGACTTTGAGTAAAGTTTATCAGTTTCCTGGGGGCTAAGTTTCTGACATCGAAGGGCTTTAGGAAGGCCCCTTCCAGAAACTTAAGCCTCTTGCAGAAAAGCGATGTGCATTCGCAAAGGAAATGTTTTACAGTTTCAGCGAAGTTCTCATAGTAGCGACAACTATCACTCTCTGTTTTGCCCATCTTTTTCAGGTGGTACCTGAAAGGGAGGTATCCAGTGAGGAGTCCCGTCACCAGTTTCAAGTCTTTTTTTGTCCAACTCGAGAAGCTGTTTAGCTTTCCTTGGCGAAAGACTTGCTAGCCTTTTCGCTTGCCTTTGTCCTGGTACTTTATGCCAGTGAGATTTTATTTCATCTGTTTCCAAAAGTCGAACCTCTTCTTTCAAGTGGGCTTTGGAAAGTCCACAGAAGGGTTCTGGGCCGGGAAAAGTGTAATTAACACTATGGCTTTTTTAATTATCATTATTATTTTTGTCACTGATGCTGAAGCTGGATGGACCGAATAAGAAATGAGGTGGTTCTACAACGAATGAGGAAAAACACATAAATAATTAAAATAATAAAAAGCCGAAAACACGAACACTTCGGCCACGTTATGAGGCATCCAGAGAAATATTATCTCCTTCATTTAGTGATGCAGGGTAAGATCGCCGGAAGTAGAGGTCCAGGACGAAGAAGAACATCTTGGCTCCAAAATCTTCGAGAGTGGTACCGCAAATCATCCGTTGAACTATTCAGAGCTGCGATGAACAAAGTTATTATAGCCAATATGATTGCCAATGTTCGATAATCGGACAGGGTACTGGAAGAAGAAGAAGTCCAAGATCCGAAGTATAATCGACCTTCACCCATCGGTTTAATGGATAAAAATTATTTTATATTGGATGATTCTCGAAAAGTCCAAAAGCGTTGATTTGTCAAAAACTCGCGTTCCTTTTAGAAACAATTTGGATGAATTTAAAAAAAGGCAGCGGTCGCGAAAAAGGATGAAGTTAGTTTGAAGTCAAGTATTTGACGTAATTATTAAGTGTTATACAGTTGTGAAAATCAAAGTGATTTGTTAAGTAAAATTTATTGTGTAAAAATAAATTAGTTTAAAAAACCAAAAAACACGCTTTTAGAGTTAATCAAACTAAAAATTAAATAGTTCCTAACATAGGAATAAAATTACTGATGAGAAAATTAATGTCACTGTTCTAAAAGCGTAGGGTGCTTTGTATGACATTTTTAAACTAACTCTGCGTTTCGGAATGAAAGCACTCCACGCTTTTAGAAAGTGACATTAATTTTCTCGTCAGTAATTGTATTCCTATGTTAAGAGATATTTTTTACCTTTTAGTTTAGAACCGTACTTGATCCCTCTTCATGGGACAATCATACCTTTAATTTTTGGAACGAAGTTCCTTCACGCGGATTACGAGTAGTGCGATTTAGTAAAAATCGTCACTTAACGTCACCTGCCACGCGGGCGGCCCAGGTTCGATTCCCGGCCAATGCATTCTTTTTGTGCTTTCACCATTTAATACATAATTTTTTTAGCAATAAAACAAATCGAACTAAAAAGCGAAAAATAAATTATGGTTTAAAAAAACTAAAAAACACGCTTTTAGAGTTAATCAAAGTATAAAGTTAAAAATAATTCTAAACATAAGAATAAAATTACTGACGAGAAAATTAATGTCACTGTTCTAAAAGCGTAGGGTGCTTTGTATGACATTTTTAAACTAACTCTGCGTTTCGGAATGAAAGCACTCCACGCTTTTAGAAAGTGACATTAATTTTCTCGTCAGTAATTTTATTCCTATGTTAAGAGATATTTTTTACCATTTAGTTTCGAACCGTACTTGATCCCTCTTCATGGGACAATCATCCCTTTAATTTTTGGAACGAAGTTCCTTCACGCGGATTACGAGTAGTGCGATTTAGTAAAAATCGTCACTTAACGAAATGCATCGGTGGTTCAGGGATAGAATGCTCACCTGCCACGCGGGCGGCCCAGGTTCGATTCCCGGCCAATGCATTCTTTTTGTGCTTTCACCATTTAATACATAATTTTTTTAGTGATAAAACAAATCGAACTAAAAAGCGAAAAATAAATTATGGTTTAAAAAAACTAAAAAACACGCTTTTAGAGTTAATCAAAGTATAAAGTTAAAAATAATTCTAAACATAAGAATAAAATTACTGGCGAGAAAATTAATGTCACTGTTCTAAAAGCGTGGGGTGCTTTGTATGACATTTTTAAACTAACTCTGCGTTTCGGAATGAAAGCACCTCACGCTTTTAGAACAGTGACATTAATTTTCTCGTCAGTAATTTTATTCCTATGTTAAGGAGATATTTTTTACTTTTTAGTTTGATTAACTTTAAAAGCGTGTTTTTTAGTTTTTTTAAACTATAATTTATTGTATTAAGCCATTAATATGATTATTGTCTGCTTATAAAAGCATTTTAATTTAGTAATTATGACGTTTTAATTATTCCTGTATTCGAGAAAATGTTTTGATTAATCTAAAATAATAATCGCGATTATATGAGTGTTGCAAAACTTGAAACATTTTATCAACAGATAACGAGGTCTACTTTAATCGAAAGTACTTTTAAAAGTAATTAAATTTGTGTCGGTTTAATGAAATGTCTCAAGGTTATAATTAAAGTAACAATTAAAAATGTGTTAAATACAGGGTAACCCAACGAGAAGTACCCACCCTAAATAACTACGGAGGTAATAACTTTCTTAAAAAAGTGGTGTAATATGTAGACCTTGATTTCAAGAAGGACACATTTTAACATAATACTTGTATACGTAACGTCACCCTTGTATCCTACACAGTGACCCCTTTCAATGGGTTTGTGGAAATAAATGTTCTAATAATCTTGGACTTAAAAATAAAAACAACAAGGATAGAATTTAAACTATCGTATGTATTGTTTAAAATGATCTCCGTTGTCTTCCATACAATGACATAATCTATTATCAAATGCTTCGCGGACATTTCTGAGCACATCTGAAGTCAATAATTGGCATTATTGAACGTCTCTTTGACGTAAATCTTCTAAAGATTTAGGTTGTGTTGCAAATACTTTCGATTTCAAATCACCACATAGAAAAAAATCTAAAGCGCTTATATCGGGTGACCGGGTTGGCCTTTTTCGCGATACCGCGGTTTCTTAAATAGGTACAAATTAATTCTTCGAGAAAGGGAACGTTTTTCCAGAATTCTCCGAATATTCTAATATCGCCAGCGGCAATAAGAAATCATCCGTTTGTTTGGTGACACCGAAAAGCCGCGCCATCGTCTCAGGTCAAATAATGGCTACAGGGGCGTACTCGCTGACCATAATCCGTAACAATATTTGTTATGTGGTTTTAAGAATATAAATGTTTAAAAGTATAAAATGTTCCACAAAAATGATTCAAATATTTGGTTTTTTTGTTAAAAATAAACTTTCCTAAATTTTACCTAGTAGAACCCCCCCACTTCTACTCTACTCTACCTATTCTACCTACTCTACCTACTCTACCTCCCATTGATTATGTTTTATGTTTACCATGATGCAGTAGAAGTGACTTTTTCATATTTTACCAAAAAAAAGAAACACATTCACACATGGAAATAGTATAAGGATATTCTTATTCACTACATTTTGTTTCATGCTCACTGCAAAGACTTAAACGATTGTTGGCGGTTCTGAAATTTCCTGCCACCTCGCAAAACTCTTCCTTGAAGCAAGTTTTATTGGATCGCTCAGGTAGTGACAATACTTCGATACTATTATCATTAAAAAAGTTAACGACTGTTGCTGCAACATGTGGTCGTGCAGTATCATGCATTATGACAAAATTTTCTCTAGTGGCTGCGGCATATGGAAGCACAATTGGTCGAAGTATTTCATCAATGTTCCTATTGGTATTTAAAAATGTTTGCAGTGAAACGAGATTGGCCCTACCTCCGATGCTACATCATTAGTGTACTATTAAAAATAAACCTTCTATACATTCTACAATCGTGCTTTATTGCCCGACCGGTACTTTCCACATTCTTACATGTCACGTATTCCAAATCTTGACTCGTCTGAAAAACAAATAAGACTCCACTAGACATTTTGCCGTAACATTGTGCTGACATCTCAGTGGTCTTTTCCATCTTGAAATGAGCTCTAAGCAAACGATTTATAGTCCTGGAAGAAAATTGTGTTTCATGTGCTAATTGCAAAAAACAATCTTCATTATGGGTTGTACATTTCGTGCATTTGTCCAGTTTCTACATATAGTGTGACTCATTTGAATTAGAAACACCCCTGTAAAATGCGCATCTTGTTGGATGATTAAATTACATGTAAAAAAAAATCCAATTTTATTTTTTTATGCTATTGACTGGTCTATTAAAACAACTGCACACAGCAAACTTAAAAGTATAAATTAAGATCAATGAATGTTAGCAACCAAATGGTTGTTTTCAACTGTATATTTATTTTATTTTTCCTGGGATTTTACCATATGTTTATTGCGAGGTATTTCCAAGTTTAGCACTCAGGTAAAAGACGATGTAAGAACTTGAGTACAAAACGCATTCACACATGATTCTTGAAAGTGATGATAGTCGATACACTGTTTAAATTATAAAAATTATTATGGTCGCCGAATTTTTAATTATAATTTTGTATCGTTTTCTGTCTTTGTACAAATCAAAGCACATTAATTTATGATTAATTTTAGAAAACTTCAAAAAGTTTTTTTTAGTTAGGAACTGTAGTGTTGAAATATTGTAGAATGTAATAATAATAGAATAGCATTGAAGACGCTACAACAGTGAAAAATTATTGTTAGTAATAATCAAGCAATGTTTATAATAATTAAATATTGTTACTAACAAATGATTATTGATCATAATACTTAAAAAAATATTTTTAATTGTTGTAAACAATTGAAAATAGCTCCCGCTTATGAAATGATAAGAAAAAGTTTGGAAGAATACTGTTGACATAAACAGAATATTGTTAATGACAATTATAATTTGTTATAAACAATTTGAAATCGTTTTTTATAATAATTTTAATAATAATAATTATAACAACAAAACATATGGTATTTTTTCATTCTTTTCACTGGGAAGTTAGTCGTGTGGACCTCTTGGGTCGCGCCCAGACCACTGATATTTTTCATAATTAATTTCTAAACCATGTGTTGGTAATACATTTTTAGATAAGATATTCTTATAACATAAACTTATGTTTATTTTAGAGGTATGAAGAGATAGGTATCCCATTTACTGTAAAGCCAGAGACAACCTATTTCTAATGGTATACTATTAGACATGAGATTAGACACTACTTGCTTTATTTTTAAAATCTTAAAATATAAGCATTACCTAAAATTGTTTTACAAATTTCTTTATTGAATTGAATTTTATTTTGTTACAATTTAGTTTTAATTATTTTAGGAAAATCCTGTTCTCAAGAACACTATTTCTACTTAGTATTTCTAAACCGATAATAATTATGTTTAATAGACTTTATAAAATGGCGAATGCGAAAATTAGTCTTTTGATCTGCAATAAATAGTAACTATCATCCAAAGGGCTTACTTTATTGAATTTAAACGAGAGAACTTTTTTAATTAGAGTCAATAATATTATTTGCATGCAGAAACTGTAACGGAAATTTTTCCTCTTATTTTTATTGAATAATTTTCAAAGCCGGGGTCTTGGTACTAAGCCGCCCTACCAAGTGTTCTGTACTACTAATAAAATATTAAAAGAACCATCGTCAGTTGAATCTTTTTATTTAGTAGTTAAAAAGGTCGAATACATTTTTATTATATACTTAAAGTTTTATGTGAGTAATTTAAATGGTAAGAATTGTTTTAATTTTTGTATTTGATCTCGCTTTCAAATCTAATTAAGCATTAACTTTCTGGCTGATTTATTAAAATACTTTATGTCGGAGACCTTCGTCGTTAATGTTAGATATTAAAGCCGAAAATCATTCTTAGT